>JAVSCE010010409.1:0-589865 GCA_032199065.1 Smutsia gigantea
CTGCTACACTTTTGTGTCCTAGAAACTTTACAGATCAGATTTGAAATAAGAACTTCCCTATGTTTCTGCTGTCTGGAAACCAGAATTTCAGTCCTATCTATGTAAAGAGCAGTCATATACTGATTATTTGGATCAGCAATGCTAGTAGGCCTATAATACTTGTGCAAAGCAGGCTAAGGGGAAAGCCAAAGTTGTCTGTTTATTACAGGATATAGATTTTTGAGGGGTTGATGAATAAGACTATCCACCTCATAAATGTCTGAAAATATAGTTATTTACTTTATAATAGGTTCCAAAAAGTCTGGAATGACACAAAAAATAATATCCCAACTCAAAGAGGGCCTTCATATTGGAGACAGCAAACCAGCATTTAAGTACTGATTAAGACTGCTTCATCTTTGATTGTGGGAAATTTTCCCTGCTTCTGGTCTCCAATGGTAATATTCTGAACACAAAAATGTAAACTGCATTTAAACTTATTTAATATATAGTATTTACAAGAAATGATTAACTCAAAAAACAACTTACCAACTTCTTTTCTTTAGATAGGTTTATATTTTCACAGAACTTTGGAGTGGGAAGCAAACTGAGCAATCCTTCAATGTAGGTCTATGGATGATTAAGGACCATTTATTTCATTTGGGAATAGTTCTTTTCTGCTCCATATTCCCATTGATATCCAAAGCTGTTGATCCCTTCATCTTACTTCCTTTATACTCATACATATTTCTAGGTCCTGGTGCATAGAACTTAGGCAGAGCCATCCCGTTTTGTAAAAGTTGATTTGGAAAGTTTTAATATATAGAAATGAACAGATAAAGCAAACAAAAGATAGAAAAGAGAATCAGTGGAAATGGAATGAGAAGCCAGGTTCTTAGATTCTACTTCTGAGGGGGGAACAGGTAGGGAAAGAGTTTGGAATGAGTAGTGGTCTTGAATAAGATTATGAACAATGAATGGTTAGGATTTAATTAGAAAGAGGGGAGAGAGAGAGACATTCTAGGTGAGAAAATTGTCATGAGCAGACATGAATTAGAAATAATGATGTCAGTTTTGGGGGTGAAGAGTAGGGTGACCAACATGTGTTGGGGGAGAGAGGTGTTATTATTGGTAGAGTGGTTTGGGTAAGATGTTATGTAAAGGTGGGATTGTCAGAGAGGGCTTTTCCTTTAAAGATTTTCCTTGTTGGCAGGGAATAATCTACCAACACCAACCTGAGTTCCTTTGAGGCAGGCTCTGCATCAGAAAAAATTAGAAAAATGAGGAATTAGGAATATTTATACCTTCTGGTGACTCAAATTTCCAGGGTGTACTTTTAGCAGTTGTTTCTAGGCTGTATTTCAGTTTCTTCTTCCCTGTAGGTAGTTCCCTTCACTCAGGGCTTTGATCCTGTGGTCTGCTCACCACTCCTTTCTGCATCCCAGGGCCTACCTTGCTGAATGAGTGAATGGATGAAGATGTGAATATTGAAAAAAACAAAGGAATGTATGATAATCACTTTAAATAATTAATCAATGAAGTATATATTGCATGCTATCTGTGGATAGTTTATGTTGGCCACTAGACTAAAGAAATCAAAGGAATTTGTTTTCAGATATTTTGTTATATAAACTATATGTCATGCCACTTGGAGTTGCTATCCAAATTGACTATTTAAATCCAGTTAACATTCTGTGGTAACTATTGCTGCTTTTCTCTCTTAGAAAGACAAAAATGCATCAGGGCTAAGGACCTTGATTCTGAGTCAATTATGAATTTGAATTTAGGTTCTGAATTTGAATACTATGTTGTATAGTGTAAATCTCAAGCCATATTTAAAAAATAAGACCATGTTATATTTTATTGTCCTTAGTATTTAATTATGTAGTCAATCAATCAAAAGTCAAAGACTTATTCATGTAAAAGTCTAATTTTAGATGGCAGAGGAAAGCAGGATGGAAATAAGATAGGTATCACCAATCTTATTGTGAGCAAAGGCCAAACATAATTCCTGGGGATATATAAGGAAAGTACCAGCACTTCTAAGTCCATGGCACAGAGTGTTTGAGAGGCAAGGAGAGGAAGGTAGGACTTGTTTGCACAATATCAACATTTGGTATTTCTGATTCAAGATTTCATTATCATCCAAGAAGTTTTTTCATACATGTGGTCAACTCAACTACTTCTCTTCCTCTAAGAACTGGAGGATCATTTTAAGTGGCTAAATAGAAATACAATGGATGTTCTTAAGTACATTTTAATCTTCTAAGAATATCATATTTCATGATTTTATAAGCATGGTGGAACAGAAGAATATGGATTTAGAGGTGGAACAGAAGAATATGGATTTAGAGTTTCAATTTCTTCTGACAGTCCAGCTAGTTAGAAAAGCCCAAGCTACTAAAGGTGCTAGAACAGAACTTTCTTCATACTGTGAGCCTGGATTCCAAGTCACAGGTGTCAGTATTTTTACACCTGTGATTTATATAATCAAAGACACTCACAGGTGTGAGTTTTACAGATGTGCATGCTCATATTGGTAATGCTGAATTCTCAGGGGCATGTACCTTGGCCGCATCTCTCTTCCTCACTCCAAAAAGCTTAAGCAGATAAAATATGAATGAGAGAACATTTAGTGTATTTGTGACTTAAAAGCAACTCAAATTTTTAAATAAAGGTAAATCAGTTTCAAACTTTGGTACTTCTATATTAGAAAGCAGTTACTTGCATATTCTTTACACAGTGCTGTAAATAGACTGCTAAATAAATCTGAACTATCTGTCATATTTGTGCACAAATGTTGCAGGTACACAGGCAAATGGAAAAAAAATCACTACAAATGTTGAAGTAGTGTCTTAAACAATGGGAATGTATTGTCTTGCTTAATTTTATACACAATTGCTGAGCAGATGAATGCAAAACTACTCTGATTGAGAGAGGGTGGCCACCATGAAACTATGTCCTTTCAAATTCTCCTTAGAACCTTGGCTTCCCCTGACAATTCTCATGGGCTACCTTGATGCTACAGAATACAACCTGAAAACTACTGTCCTAGTGGAAAGAGGGTCAGGATTCCTAACTATAGAGATGCCTGGGTTGAAATCCATGCTCAACTATAATTCTTGTTTAAATTTATGAGCTTCTATTTTTTTTTATCTGCATAGTGGGGAAAATAATACCACCTTGCCAGTTGATAGAAGCATTCAAAATGATCGTATGTGGTACAGCGCTGTTTTGAAATACTTGTTTCTTTTCCTCTTTATATTGTTCCCTTCTCTGCTTTCATGCAGGCTCTTTGTTTTTAAGTCTTTGCTTCTGTAATATTTACAGGTTAGAAAGCAGAAGCTATTTGAAGTCAACGGTACTTCTACTTTTTTTGCAAAAAAAACCTAAGCCCTCTGAAGATGAAATAAGTCTTGTACCTTGGAGGTAGGAAAGGGAACAGTTTCCTACCTCTAGGATAGGAATGTGGACCAGAGAACTATGGAAGGAGAGATTCCCAGGGGCTGGAAAGGGAAAAGGGTTAGTTGGAAGGATGGAAGGACCCCCATGGGATGTAACAGTATCCATTCTTCACCCAGATCTAAGGATTTGTGCCTTTTCAAGGATTATGAGTGTTGTATTTGACTAAACCTGGAAGAACATTGAGCTATGGGACAAGGTTGACATAACAGAAAAAAGGATGGTCAAAAGTCCTTTGAGCAGAAAGATCTCTCAGATCATGTGGATATGCATAAGAACCTGATATCCTGGCCAGCCTTGAGGTGTAAGGGAATTCCAGTTATAACTGTCTTGAGATTTTAGTCAGCTACACATGATAGATTCAGATTACATTTAAATTAAATAAGAGAAAATAAGGAAATGTGGTATTTCTGATTTATCTGCATTTAAAAACTAAAATTTATATTCATTACATACTTATAACTCCTAGCCCAATATCAGATTTACAGGTGGTATTAAAAATGCTCACCAATTTAATGTAGGCTACAAAAAGACAAAAGTGATTTGTTACAATAACTAACACATATCTAGAGCACAACAGTGTTCAATACTACAGTGAAATTAATAAAGTGGTAATAGAAACATGCCTACTCACCTGCCATTTTTTCAATCATGGCAGACATTTAAATCAAATAGCCTTGTACACTTGCATCCTTTCATCCTTTTTATTCATAGATAAATAGTGGATATTCAGTTGTTTTTGTTTCATGTATCTAAAAAATAATAACTGATCATGTGCATTGTGCCAAGCAGTATTCCAGGCATTACAGCCACAGAACTGTAAAAGATAGGTAATTCACTGTCTTCATGGATCCCTACATTTCGCTGGAGGAATGAATTAGCAGGGAGTTTGTGTTCAGCTGCTAGTAGCAGAGACATGACTAAATTCATGAGGACTTGTTAATTCATGTAAAGCAATCAGGACTTAGGTAGACCAGAGCTCAGTTTTATGCTTCATTTATGCCACCTGCTTTTCCACAGCAGCATATGGCTCCCCATCTTCAAAGTCACCTTACAGTCCCTGCAGCTGTTGGGACTCCAGCTGCAGTGTCCCTAGTCCAGGGTTGGAAGAAAGGGTAGAAGGACAATAAGGACTCACTTCAGTGAAAAGCCAGTTCTCTCTTTTTATGTGTGTGTGATTAAAGTATGGTTGATAAACAATTTTATATTGGTTTCAAGGATACAACATAGTGGTTGAACAGTTACCCATGTCATTAAATCCTCACCCCCATTAGTGCAGTTGCTATGTAAACACAGGAAGATGTTACAGCAGCATTTCTGTATTCTCCATGCTGTACTGTCATCCCTGTGACCAACTTATATTATGATTAAGAATTTTTGTGCCCCTATATCCCCCTCATATTCCCCACACACCCAACCCAACCGCCAGGTCACTTCTCAGTGTCAATGAGTCTGAGCCACTTTTTAAGCAGCTTTCTTAGGGATCCAACACCAAGTTTTTGCTTACTTTTCATTAGCCAGGAATTGGTCATGGCCATAATTAGCTGCAAAATGTGCTGGGAAATTGACTTGTTTTTTAGAGCTACTGCTGTGTTAATTAGGTACTATGCCTGAGTGGAAGGGAAGACTAGCTACTAGTTGGCAGCTAGTAGTCCTTGACGTTGTAAGACTGATATTTAGCCACAGTGGATGTGAAACACAAGTCAAATAACAAATAGCATTAAAAAAATAAATGAAGCCAGAGGATAGAAGTAGCTGGGCTGGCTTTTTTAGATGGGCTTATCAAGGAAGACTTCTCTGAGGTGGTGACATTTGATCAGTCATTTGATCACTAAAGGAAGTACCAGTATCAACCATGCAATTATTTGCAGGTAAAGTACTCCTATAAGGGGAATGGACAGATACAAAGTTCCTGTGGCAGGAGATCTGTAGCTAGAACATGAGTGTGTTATATACAAGATAGTGTGTGTGTGTGTTGTGTTTGGGTAAGGATGGGTGGGGGTAGCAAGGAAGAGGATGAAAGAGAAGCATAAGCATTTCACATTTGTCTTTTTACCCTCAGAATAATAGTAAGAGTTAAATGCTTGAGCAATTTTCATTCATCAGGCAGTATATGTTTATTAATGAACTATCATTTATTCTTTGTAAGTTCTCTAAATTGGGTACTATTGTTACCAGTATTTTACAGATGAGACAACTGAGGAACATAGGTTAATTAATTGCCTAATAAATTCAGTACAGGGCCTAGTAAGGATATACACCCAAGCAACGCCATCCCAAAGCTCAATACTAAGCCCACGCACACTCCCTCCCTGGCATCCCATGAACATGTTTCACTCTGAGCACCTCTGTTATGTCACTCCTCACTTAGTTCAGGTCTGGCTTGGGGTCTTACAGACCTTGACTATCCTATATTTATATTTTTATCTATGGATCAGATTTGTGGGTGAATTTCTTTCAAGGGACCCACGACACCATTCATAGACATAAACATGGAGAGATAGCACTTTGTATCCCTTCAGGTTACGAAGCATGAGAAGTGCTTGGGAAGCCTTTGGGGTCAAGGGAATCTGGAATGAATGAGAAATGTTGACCAAAGAATCAGTCTTCCCCTTCCTGTTAAGATCTCTAGTACAGCTTGTTTATAATAATCATGAGCATTCCAAATACTAACAATTTTCAAGCATCTGTCTAGGTGAAACAGATTGAATTATTAGACTCTTGGTCTAATACTTGGTAGCTTTCTATCTTTAGGCAACTGTTATGGATTGAATTTTGTCCCCTAAGAGTGGAACACAGACTGTGACCTTGGAAATAGTATCTTTACAGAGGTAAACAAGTTAAAGTGAAGTCATTAGTGTGAGCATTCATCCAATATGACAGGTGTCTTTATAAAAAGGTGAAGTTTGGACACAGAGATAGACATGCAAAGAAGGGAAATGAGGTGCAGACACAAGGAGAAGATGGCCATGTTACAGGAATGATGCATCTACAAGCCAAGGAATGTCAAGAGTTGATGGTAAACACCAGAAGCTGGTAGAGGTAAGGGGCCATTGTCCTCCAATAGAACCAATCAGAGAGAGCATGGCCTTGCGGACATTCTGCTTTCAGACGTCTAACATCCAGAATTAGGAGACATTGTTTTAAGCCACCTATGTTGTGGTACTTTGTTATGTCAGCTATAGGAAAACATCATAACAAGTTACTTATCTCCTATTTGCCTCAGTTTCTTTACCTGAAGATTGGAGATTATGAATTTACTTAAACTGTCTGGCAAGTAGTAATTGTTCAATAATTGTTAACACTTAAAATTATTTGGAGGGTGAAGAGAAGAAATGGGAAGTGTATATGATCCCTCCCTGCCTTGCTAGCCACTGCCGCCTTTCAGGATTAGCCTATCTGTCTGGGGAAAGCACGGCTTGTCTGGCCCAGATTCTGTCTGGTCATCTCTGTTAATCTTAGACTTTATTACCTTTGCCTTTAATACCCTGTTCCACTTGCTGTTGAGTGACATTTTGAAGAGCAGAAAAGTTACTATCTTTAATATTTACTCTTTGCCATTCATGAGAAAAAAATAAAGGGGAGTATATAAGTATCCTGATTGAGAGTCTCGAGATCTGGGTTCTACTCTTGGGTCTGCATTTCCAACTCCATGACCTCAGGAAAGCCCTTTAACTCCTCCCAGCTTACCTCCCTCTATTAAGAAACTTGTACTGTCCAATCTCTGAGGCCTCTTTCATCCTGAAAATGGCCTAATTGACTGTCTGAAACTGACTCTAACATGCCTAATTTAAAAGTATTTGATATTCTTGTTTAGTGATTAAAATTATTAACCTTAAACTAAGGTAGACATTCATAAATTGTGGGGAAAGTAACATTTTCTTCAGTATTTCGTGTTCACACCTCTAAATGAGCACCTTGCGACTCAGTCCCTGGTCTGGTGTCTGGCATCTGCTCTGACCCTTACGAGGCTCCCAGCCGCTACCATCTTACATTCATTCTCTGTCAGAACGTCTAAGAAGGATGAAATTGTTTGGAGCAGGAATAAATGTTGGAACTCGAGTGATTGCTCTTTCATTTTGTAAAAAAGGAGTAGACATCTTCAGAATTGGGCCCAGAGTTCTCATCTTCTGACTTCCTGCCCTGGGCTTTTCAATTCTATGTGCGGTTTCTCTCATGCAGGATTTTCTAATGAGTAATTTATCTCATCCAATTAGACATTTACTGCCTTCCAAGGTTTCCAAGATGAAGCGAGCTAGAGATAGAGCTAAGTCACTGATGCATCTGTTCAGCTGTGTAGGGCTGGAAAAGGTTATTTGTTTTCTGCAGTCTCATTCTCTCCTAAACTAATGTTAGGACTTTTGGTGAGATGCTTCAAATTTATTATGTTTCCCAGAGGAGTAAAGGGAGGATGGTAATTTAAAAAGAAATATGGAGCATATTAGCATATATATAATCTGTTCATGGCACTCCTCAGATTAAATTAATCTTAATATTAGATTATAGAGATTTATAATTACAGATTATAAAGTTGAAGGTCTTGATTTAACATGGCACATATGCAATCAATGAATTGAATCTTATATTTTCAGCCTCATTTTTCCATTATTTCCTTGAACTACTTAAATTCCAGAATGTGTTGTTCCGTCGCATTTCCCCATGTCTTGGGCCTATTGTCCCTCTGCCTGGCATTTCATTTCCTGTTTTGTCTGCCTACTTAATTTCTACTCATTCTTAAAGACCCAAGTGAAAAACAAACATCATGTCAGGTCTTTTCTGTTTAACCCAAAGACAGTTCATCTCAGTTTCTGTAGCCTGAGGGTACCAACACTTTTCTCCATTATTTATTACCAAATTATATTAAAATATTTTTTATATCTTTTTATATCCTCCTTACCTACAAACCATTGAAGGCCAAGTTCATGTCTTATTCAGCTTTGCGATTCCCAAGTGTTTAGCCCAACATATAGAATAGGGTAGGTTTTCCTCAAATATATGTGGAATGAATGATGGTTAGATGAAGTACGGACAGCACCTGATATGCCAAAGGAGATCGCAGTCAAGGGAAAATACAATCACCAGTCTCTGGTCTTCAAATCTAAAGAAAACTCTTTTTACCTCTGTGCTCCCCCAATGCTTGTTCTAGCAACATTTTACAGATCACAGACTGTTCTTAGAACTTCTTTGCGGAGGCTTGGCTTGTATTCTCTGAAGCAAGTTAAAGCTGAAAACAGTTAACATATAGACATCAATACTATTGATTGGACATGGTACTCAGATTATGATGTTAGAGACAAATGAATTGTCTGCATTGCATATAATGGTTTAACAATGTTACAAGTTAACGGGGTAATAATTTTTGGGTGAGATCACTCGAGTTCATTGGCAAGTAAAACAGAGCTGTATTCAGAATGGAGCTGGTTTTGGAAGGCATTTGCTGCCAAAGATTCCTCTACAGCTCAGTGCTTTCTGACACGTGATGGTTATAGCAGAATTATTACAGTGGTAAAATGATGAAATCTGTGCCAAAACATTTTTAGGGGGGATGCACTAGAGAGAGAGCATAAGAGACGGGATGCTTCAAGGGAAGTTGGGGTTTATTATGCATGATTTCCTGTTAGGAATGCAGAAGAAGGAATGGGAGGGGAACCATTCACAGACAAGGATGAACGTTCAAAAATAGGAGTTTACTCCCAGCCACTCAACTATGCCAAGGCTCAAGGCAAGTTCACATAAATCGTATTTAAGCAGAAATGAATTGAGAATCCTGGATATGATGGCCTCAGGGATTGTATAACCACAAAATAACAATTTAAAACCAAATGAATTTATCTCAATATATGTTGGCTACACTGAACTGAATGTATTCATTCTCTCAAATGGCAAGAATAATTTGTTGAGTATTCTACCTTGTGTTTGGCATTAGAAATGCATAGATGAAGAAAGACAGAGACTCTCAAGTTTCTTCTAGATTATCTTGGAAGACAGTCATAGTCATAAACACACAGTATAAAATGTATTATTAATAGATAAGAGTAAAGGATTATTGAAGAATAGATGGAGGATGTGACTATTCTCTGGAAGCTTAAGGAAGGGTCAGAGGAAGTGTGATACATGTTATGGGCTTTAATGGATATATAAGAAAATGCAAGGACATTACCAGGCAGAGGAAAGAGTGTAAGTAAAGGTGTGGAGACTGGAAAGTGTGCCTTACCCCTTCTGAGGACCATCACCATTTATGTTCATGGAGGTTATGATTCAGTCCATCAAGTTGAAAGTGGTTTAAAATCCTTCTCCTGTTACCAGAGCATTCAGAACTCTGCTCCTCTGAGAGGCCATAGCTACCATGGTAGAGAGACCCAATTCCTGATAGATGCTTAGTATTCAAGTTAGAGAGATAATATCAGGCTGTCATTCCTCGGATAAACTGAGGAAATAAGAAACCTGTTAGTTAAAAGTAGAATGACAATACAACCATTTCCAAACCAAAAAATTTTGAGAGTAAAGGGGGGAGTTATTAATAATTGCACCAGAACCATGGATATAAACTAGGACAGGCTCAGATAAACAAGGTGTTAGGTCACTCTAGTAACAAAGAAAGAAGCAAGAATTTCGATACTATTGGCTGGACGTTGTATTCATATTATGATTTAGAGGAAGTAAGAACAACTTGAATGCTAGGAAGGCCCTCTAAACTTGGGGATAAGTCAACATCAGTTTGGATGTGGCATCAGTTCCTCATTGAATTGGAACTAGATACTAAAATCAGAATTATGATGTATGTGCTTTGCAGTTCTTCACAAATAAACGTGTAGGAAACAATAACATTTTGCTTCATTTATTGAGTGGATTCTTTTTATTGATGAATCATTATATTATCTTCATAAGGTGCTAAGGTAAGGGACTCAGTTAGCAAAACATTTCAACATAACTGAGTAGAAGGCTCACTCAGTGATGCTCACAACTGGGATACTGTGGGATGCCATGTGCACTCACTCATTTCTCTCCCCTTGAGACTCTCAGGGCTGTGGACTAGCATAAGAGGCATGCATACCCGAGAAGCACGTGAAATCTTGTAGGTTATAAAAATCAGTAACAAATCTTTTTCCGTAAGGGTGACTACCAAACAATGCACTAATGAGAGCAATAATCTTTGCTAAACTTTCCCATTACCTGGGAACTATACTCATTCCCAGCTGACTAACAACAGAGTTTTGTCAGAATATGGAGCTAAAGAATCTCCTATAGATTGCTGTTAGATGTGTACATTTTGCAACCAGTTTCTAAATCTGTTTGACATTATCTTCTAAGGCTGAGGATAAGCAGACTCTATGTCTGGTAAAATATGCTCATGTATAGACATATATGATTACCTGTAGGTGGATATAGAGATGATAGATCGATAGATGATAGACAATATCCAACAAAAATAAAAGCCTACTTAAAGGCATGAATGGGAAAGTTCATGGCAGCTTTATTTGTAATAGCACTGAATTGGAAACAACCCACATAAATGTGAATATAGACATTCAGTAAAATACTATATAGTGTTGGTAACGAACAAAATCTTGCTACATGCCGTAACAGAAAAGAATCCTACAAGTATAATGTTGAATGAGTAAGTCAGGCCTGAAGAAGTACATACTGTATCATTGCAGTTATCCAAAGTTTAAAATTGGCAAGAAAGAATTGATATGATAGAAGTCATACGGTTTCTGGGGTTCTGTTTCTTGATCTAGACGGTGTTCTTATTTTCATCTATGTTGTAAAAACCTGTATCTTTAGATTATTCACACTTTTCTGTGTTATGCTACATTTCAAGACAGATTTACTTAAAAATTTAAAAAGAAAAATGAATATCGAGTATTGCGTATTTCCATTTTTATAAAAATACTCTCTGTCTATATATTTATATAGAATGACATCAAATTTTTTTAAAATTTCCAGGTGCTGGGAGTTTGAGTGATTTTTTGGGGGGGGGCTTTTTATTTTATACGTTTCTGCATTGCCTACAGTTTTCAAAACAAACATAAATTACTTTTACTAAAATTGTTTCTTTATTTACAAAAAAGACCAGTAAGAAGAGTGTTCTACGTATATGCTGTAGATGAAGACCTGGTATTCAGGAAGCCACCAAGAGGCCAGCATTCCAAACCCCTTAACTTCTCCGGATCTGATTTTCATCATCTGTAAAGCAGGGAATGGGACCAGAATGCCATTTGTCAAGATAAATTGCTGTATAATTTTACATCTGCATGTCATTGGTTCATTGGTTGAGCTCAATGAAGTTGTTTTTCTTTTTTTGTAGGTTTGCAGGGAGCTTTTTTACTTCTTACATCAAAGGTGAACTTCACCTCCTGTGTCAGCTGTCAGGTATGATGGTAGATTATTTTCCCAAAGGAAAGACATATATTTGAAAATATCATGTTTACTCTTAAACTTTATTTTGAAGGAACTATTTCTGGTCAATTTTCATAAGAGTGAACATTACCAAACTTGGCATGTGTTAAACAAAAAGCTGATAATCAGAGTAAAGAAAAAAATAAACAGTATACCTGTGAAAAATCATAAAAAGCTATGAAAAATTAGCATTGGAGAGACATGATGTCTTCTGTGAAAAATTTTTATCTACTTTTGGCCAAAATAAAATTGCTCTGGGCTTCTTAGGAACATTCCTTTCTTGCTGTCCTATCCCTGATCCCATAGTCTCTCAAGTCCAGCCCCTCCAAACTGTGATGAAATGCCCAAAGTCCACAAACCACAAACAGTTTATTAGGGACTGCTCTAAAATGGGTTTATCAATGTATATGTTTTACATTGAGTCAGTAAGCTAGTCCTATTTCAGATCTTCATGTGCACCTTGTCCCTGCTGGCTAAGAAAATAGTATTTTAGCTAATATAAACAATAAGTATTAGGTTTAGAGATGAAATTTGTTCATAACCTTGTATGGAAGGAAGGCTAAACCAAAGAATCAGAGGACTTGGGTTTTAATTTATGCAACCTCTAACTGTGTGTATGGCATTGGACAAGCCTTATTGCCGCAGGCTTAAGAGAGAATGGCACAACCAGTGTAGAGCATTTTTTTCCAAGAGGTTTTTGTATAAAGGACATGATGCAATGGTTCTATGTCTGGGAAGGTGCATGGGATCAAGTAGGCTTATAGTTTTAAAGTGGGAATTTTAAATAAATTTACCATATTAATGGAAATGATCCACTAAAAGGCAAGAGGAAGCAGTGGTGAGACTGAAGGAGAGAAATGTTGATGCAAGCATGAGAAGGGATAATTGAAGAACAAAGTCCTTGAACAAGTGAGAAAGCTGTCCTAATGGAGCCAGATTTGAACTTATTCCTTTAAAAAATGCCACTTTAAAGATGAAGGTTTGGAATGCTCTTGTAGGCAAAGAACCCAGTCTAAACAGGATTGACTTCAAGAAAGGGAACATGAAGGGCATTATGAAAAAGTAAAGTTATAAGTATCCACTATGGACACATAAACAATTCTAGAAATATAATATTTAATGTGCAGTTGCATGTTTTTAAAACTTATTCTGCCTCATTATTTTTACTTTTCAACTCTATTGTGTTTTAACTAATTGGTGGTCATTAAATGTAGCCAATAGTTAACAGATGATAGAATGGAAAGACAGGGTTTTTCACAGAGATCCTTACTTTCCAGAGAGGAAGGAAGTATAACCTGGGTTTTACAAGCAACTTTTACATTGTCACCCTGATATAAAATCACTGCTGAGGATATCAAGTGACACTGGATAAATTAACTTTAAAACACACATTTCATTGGGAAATGATTTTTTGGTCAAAGGCAATGTTTTATAAGAAATGTTAACAGAATGCATTTTGTTGTCCATAAACTGAAGCATTGGTAGAAGCCCAATGGTCAAAGAGGGAACAGTACAACCCAGAGTCATTGATATATGTATAGTTAGTAATAATGTAATTATATACACACATACCCTTAATTGTATATACACTACATCTGTACATATTATGTAATATATATAATCTAGAATCAAAATATATAGTTATGTCAGGGAGAACAAAATATTGTCTGTTTTGTATCAGAGAAGACCAGTAGAAATAGTCACTTATGAGCAGATTGACTCACTCACAGGATCGTGTCATGTCTGAAATTTTGAGTTAGTTGGGACATCCATGATGATAGTAGCCACTATGGCCATGTTGCAGGGGATTCTCTACTTTCAGATTTATTCTTCTAGGACTACTCTGGTCATATGAGCAAATGGAGAAGGAAAGATGCTAATTTTCATAGGAGGGGTTCACTCTGACCCTGAGTATTAGAATCTTGATCATAAGATTTCTGGTGAGCATTTCTGCTTTTGGGCCCAAGCAATCCTTTGGATTTGTTCAGGCACTGATCCTGGTGTGTGAGCTTGCTAAGAAATTGATTTGTGTCTTGCTGTATAGCCTACTCTTCTCACTAGTGCTGGCATTGAAGTGTTTTGTTCAGAGAGGGCTCATAAGGAGAGGACTTCTCCTTGCTTACCGAGCCTCAAGCTTCAGAGTCTTGTGTGTGCTGGCTACCTTACTCAACAGGCCACTAGAACCATGCCCAGATGTCATCACAGAGGGCGAGGAGCACTGTGGGTGAGGAAGGTCAAGCTGGTTTTAAACGTATTGGTCTCACACCCTCATACTCAATCATTCAAGCTTATTCTATAGAAGCCTGAACTCGTCCAGCTCTGACACACCCAACTTTGTGAAAATGGGGGTTTATAAAGTTCTCTGGACACATTTGTTATTTCAGATCATACTGGAATTAGATACTATTACATTCCCCCTTTTTTTCCATTGTTTCTCTTAGAGTCAGAGATACCCCTAAAATAGTGTTCTTAAATGGTGTTCCCATCCCACATAGAAGAGAAGGGGGTTCTTGGCTCCAACAGTAAGAGGACACTGGGGAAACAAAGACAAACAAGGTTCTCTACTGAGGGACTTCCCAGAGCCTTTCCATACTGATGGGCTCTGAGAGACAGGCATGGCACGTCAAATCTCCCCAAATTAGGTTAGAATGGGAAGTGCCACCTTTAGGAGGAATGGACCACGTTCTGTTTTCAAGTTTTGAACTCTCTGGAGCTATACTACCTGGGGAAGTTAGTGATTTTTCCATGAAGCTTTTTCTGATGGGTACTAATTGCAACTCTCCTTTCCCAGCATTCCCAGTCAGAATGTCTTTTTATTCTCATTAAATTATTATTACTTGACTATTACTTATCTCTCATTTATCACTTAAATTCAACTTTACAGATAGGCACTTTCATGTCTGTCCCCCCTTCTAAGTTGCAAGTTTATTTAATATGTATGGACATGGCATCATTTATCTTTGATCCTTAACTTGGAGCTTACAAACTGGCAGGCTGTGGGTCAAATCCAGTCTGTAGACAGGTTTTGTTAACCTGAGGAGGATTATAAAAAGAATAAATCCTTTTTTAATTAGGTGACAATACTAAAATTTCACGATGTTTAACTTTGCTTGAAATACCAGAAGACCTGGCTATAATGGGCTGGCATTCCAGCATAGCAGAAATTGGCAGAAGCTGAATACTGAGTGCCCTCCTTTCGTAGGGCAGGTGCTGTCTTGTACATACAACCTTGTACAGGTTTGTGTTGAGTCAGCTTCTTAACGTTGTTTCCTGTCCTCCCTCTGGATGTATTTGAGTGGATAACCCTGTTGTCGTTCTTGCTATGCAAAAGAAATACAGTAGGCTTTCAATAAATAAAGGTTGACTCATTTAAAACAGAAGTGTGTCTTACTTTGGGTTCTCCCAGAAGCAGATCTGCAGACAAGGATTCAGTTTCAAATAGTGTCTCTGAAATGTGAACAGAATACTGTAAGCAAGCAAGACAGTGAGTCAGAGATGAAAAAGGTGTCTTTGGCTAGCTCCCACTGTATGTAACTAGAGATCAATCCTTCAGGGAAATTCTGGAAACAGTGGAAAATATATACCTTAAAACTACCCTAACTGAGGGATGAGAGAACTGGAATATTACCAACTCCTGTCAGTGAGATCCTGGGGATGTAATCTCTCTACACATTCTTTCTGCAACCCACATAGGCAAAGCAGCTCTCTGAGATTTTGGGAAAAGCCCTCCTTACAGAGATGCTGATAATATTTGGAAATCAGAAGGTGGAATGGCAAGACTCCAGGAATATCAACAGGGCACAGATAGTCACGCACAAAGAGAATTGAAATGGCTGGAAGAAGAAAGGAAGATGCTGAGTATCTCTGTCAGCTGCAGTTTAAGTTGATTTAAGCTCATAAATGCAGTTAATACTTCCCCCTGTTCCTCATGCTTCCTATTTTCCAGAATCCCCAACCATATAGTGCTGGGAAAGCTTTTTCACCTGTTCCGTCTAAGAAGACTCCTAAGTATGGAAGCTGCTCCTTTTGTGTCTTTATTCTTCTTCCAGATTTCTGAAAGTTCATTTTAGCTCTATGCCCTGTGGATGACAATGCACGTGGCTGACTAGCCCGTAGGGGGACAGAGACCTTAAGTACCATTAGATATGAACCTGCCCAGATTTCACATGGGGATGTAAGACATTCCCGGTCCTTACTGATGTAAAATGCATTTGCGGTTTCATTCAGTATTTTCAAATAAAAACTATTTACTGTTGAAAATTGTTCAAAGTTGTGAGGAAAAGCCATTCAAGATCATCAAAAGGTAAAGTGATTGCATCTCACTCTTGATTGAAAAGTACTCTTTTCATGAACAATAGTGAGAACTTCAAAATAGATACTTCTGCCTTTAGACAAGGGAGAGAAATAATAAAATTGAGCTTCCCCAGAAATCCAGACAGAATGGAAATGTTCATTTCCATCCCTTTCAGGTTGGTTAACTTCTGGCAACTTTGACTCTTTGGGCACCTTAGGGGTTGCATAGCTATGAAGTCACTCTGGGATTGTGAGATTTATAAGCTTCTAAAAGCAAGACTTTTGGGTTCAATTTTTTTGTTAAAAAAAAAAGAAGAGAAAAATACTTGCCTTTTTCTTTTCTTTTCTTTTCTTTTCTAAAGAGTATTGATTTCCCTTAGGAACAAACAGAATATTTGTAGCCAAGCATGATTTGGAATTCTTGGAGTATTGAAACTCAGAGACAAACGGCACCTTTTTTTCTTGAATTACTGTTTATTTATTTGCGTACTATACCTTACTGGAATTATTGACACTAACTTATAATTGCTATTAGAATGCCAGCCTCATTGTTCACAATTATTTTCTTTTTGCTCATCTTTGGATGAATTGTCTTCCAATTTAGAGAAATCGGGGTAATTTAATGACATGCTTGGCTTTCTTGGGAAGACAGTATTATTTTATTATCTAAAGCTGTTTATTTATTTATTAAATTTAAAATATACTTTACTAGTTTTTTCATGTTCTAGTTTTATTTAAGGATTGCCGATTGAATTTAAAGTGTATTTCAGTAGGGGAGAGAGATTGCCCAAAAAATGTAGAACAAAAGTTGCAATCATTTTAAGTTTAATCACCATATAAAAAAAAATCAAGACTTAAAATTTGATGAGTAGAATTTATCTTTAACATACATTTCAAATGCTGACAGTACAACAAATCAAAACAAATTTGATGATTGTGATATACATCCACTGTAAATTTTCTCAAATATTTAAGCAAATACTGGTATTGACATACCTCAGCTTGGAAATGAGAACATTATCAGATGAGTGAATGCTTTCTTCAAAGTGCATGGTTTGTATACACATTTCTACTAGATGGGCCTTAAGGAGTATCAAAACCTGGAGTTGCTTATCAATATTTAGAACATAAGCACTTAAAGTTGACTTTAAAGTGATGAGATAAACAGATGTTTTGCCTAAAGTTGATATTTTTCATGCATACCTATCAGCTTGTTCCAAAAAGGCAGAAATTGAAGAAAAAAAATTTTCTCTGTATTCTCACCTCCTTCCCAAACAAGGCAAACAAACCAATAACAGCTAACTGTTCAATATGATTTAGCTACCTTAATAAAGATGGAAATTGCAGGCACTGGTGGATTATAGCAAATTTGATATTGAATGTATCATTTCTTTTTCAGGATGCTAAATCTCCAGTTCATTTCCATTACTGTTTTATAACATTTTAGTGTATCTGAATACCTTACTCTTTCATAATTGCATAATTCTAGAATAATGAATGTAGAAATAATATATATATATATACATGATTCTCCCATATGCTTGTATTTTATTGAGTTTTCAAGAAAACAAAATATCTTAAAAACTTAGATCACTGGCCTCTTGAAAATAAGCTATGGAAAATAATGGTACTAGGAAGTGCAGTGTATGTTTTGAAATTCTGAACTAACACTAAACCTTTTTAGTAGAGCAGTTACTGTTAATCATTTGATATTTTGAGGAATCTACAATAGGATAATAATGTTACTCAGTTCATTGTTAAAAGATGATAAAATAATGTCAAAGATACTGTGTAGTATTTATTTAATATTTTTCATACAGATGTTCATCTAGTGAATTATTCACCAAGTCATATAGTCTACTGATATTTCAGAATCTCAACCAATCACATATTTGTGAAATCATTTTAATGGATTTTAGTTTCTGAAGTAATTTAAATTGCATTTGGTTTCATATTAATGCATTTATTTTTCACATACATGGTCTAGTGAATTACTCACCAAATCATATTTTCTATGAAAATTTCAAAATCTCAACCAATCTCATCTTTCTGAATCCATTTTAATGGATTTCAGTTCTTTCCTAGAGTATTACATTTAATGTGATTAGTTCCTATAGATATTAAGACCCCTATAAATCAGTTTTTCTAAACCGGAGGCAGAAGGGGGAGGTCCTAAGTTCCCATTCTTTCCTAGATACTTGATTCCTTGCTTATCCCCTACTTTGGCTTAACTCCTCCCAATCATTGCTAATAGTAACTGAAAAATAAGAGATTCGGATTTTCTAGTTGTAGTCTCTTGTGTAATGGTAGCTTATCTAGAAAGCTAGAATGTGAGAATCCTTGTTTATGTTACATTATTATCAGTAATTCTCAAGGAAACTTTAATTGCTTTAGTTTTTGCTCTGAATGTAGAGTCTGGGATATGTGCCAGAAGTCCTTTCTTTGAAAATAATAATAAAATACATCCAGGTTTTGATTTTGCAAACATGTCCTTTGTTTAATGGTTCACTGCATGCAATGCTAGTGAATTATATGTTTTGTTATTATCACTTTCATTATAAATTCTAACTGCAGGCAGGGGCCTTGGAAAAATTATTGAGGTGACTAGTGATAATCCAATAAGAGTTAAATGAAGCATTTTCAAAAATTACTTTATCAAATTTATATTTAAATTGTATCTTTTTTTTTTTAGTCCTTGCTGCTGATAAATAACCTCATAGTGAATAACAAGTTAAACATGGGGATGAAGCTTTCAGCTTATTTCTTGTTTTATTTTCCCTTGATTGGATGATAAGTCCTTGTGTCATTTAATATTTAGCTCTATTTACTTTCAAACAGGAGCTTCATCATAAAAATTTATTCTAAAAGCAATGAAAATGTTTAAGTGGGGAGTTTTCAACAATACATAGTAAATTTTATAAACTGATTTCAAAAGGGATAACATCATTGTTATATATCACTTCACAGAGCAGAAATGTTTGAAAACCTCTCTGTCAATTGAATTTTATAGTATTAAAAGCTAGTTTTCTTTCACCTTGGGGCTATTCTTTTGGGAAATGTGTTAAACCAAGGTTAATCAGAATTGGGAAATCTTTTAGAACCACATCTTTAATGTAGAATGAATACATTTTTATACACAACTTCAATAAGGCATATTTCATATATGTAATTTACCCTTTGCAAATACAAAATTTAATGATTTTTAAAATAAATTTACACTGTACAGTCATCACAGTAAATCAGTTTTATAGCATTTCCATCACCCCCAAAAGATTGCTTGTGTCCCCTAGCTAAAAGACTCTGTCCCATACACCTCCCACCTCCGACCATCTCAGGCAACTGTTAGTCTATTATCTGTCTCTATAGATTTGCCTTTTCTGGACATTTCACATAAAAAAATGTAACTTATTATATGTTCTCTAGTATCTGGCTTCTTGCACACAGCATGGTACTTGTCCATGGTGTGGCACGTATCATTGTTTCCTTTTATTGTTGAATAGGATTCCATTGCATGAATATACCATTTTATCTGCTCATCAGTTGTGGGATATTTAGGTTATTTCTGGTATTTGTCTGGTACAAATAAGGCTTGCTGGGAGCAGCTGTGTTCAAGTCATTGTGTGGCTGTATCTTTCCACTTTTCTTGGACTGATATCTAAGAATGAAATTCCTCAATCATATGATAATGAATGTTTAACTTTTTAAGGAACTCTCAAACTGTTTTCCAGGGTGATTACATCATTTTATATTGCCACTAACAGTGTATGGGGCTCTCATTTCACACATTTATTATTGTATATCTATTTTATTATATCAACCTTGTGAATGTGAAATGGTATCTAATTTCAGGTTTAATTTGCATTTTCTAATGACTAATGAAGTTGAATGTCTTTCTTTTTACTTCTTAGCCACTTGTGTATCTTCTTTATTCAAATGTATAAATATTTTGCCTACTTTTGTTGGGTTGTTTATTTTCTTATTATTGAGGTATAAGCATTCTCTATGTATTCAATATGTGAACCCTTTATCAGATATATGTTTTATAAAATATGATCTTCTAGTCTGTTGCTTATTTTTTCATTTTTTTAATAATGTCTTTTGAAGCACAGATGGACTGAATCTTGATAAGGCCAGATTTATTGCTATTTTTTACATTTTATGTACTGCAGTTTTGGGATATCAAATAAATCTCTGCTTAACCCAAGGTCCTGAAATTTTCACCTGTATTAGATTTCTATGACTGCTGTAATGAATTATCACAAACTTAGTAGCTTAAAAAAACTCATGCTTATTATATTAAAGTTTTGTAGTTTAGAATTCTGAAATGGGTCTCACTGAGCTAAAATCAAGGTACTGGCAGGGTCACATTCCTTTCTGAAAGTTCTAAAGGAGAGTATATTACTTTTCCAATTTCAGCTTCTAAAAGTCATCTACATGCCTTTGCTTGTGGCCCTCTTCCTTCCTCTTCAAAGCCACAACAGTGAGTCAAGTCCTCACATTGCCTCACTTGGATCTAACTGAGCCTCCATCTTCCTCCCTTTCCTACTTTTAAAGATCCTTGTGGGTGGTTGCACTGGGCCTTCTGATTAGCCGAGGATAGGTCAGATGATTAGCAACTTCGATTCTATCTGCAAGCTTAATTCCACTTCATCACATACCTAAGCATATTTGTAGGTTCTGGGGATTAGGATTGGACACACTTGAGAGGTCGTAATATTCTGCTACCACATAGACTGTAGTTTTGGTGTCAGAGCTAAGAAATTGTTGCCTAGCAATTCCTCAAGATCCAGAAGATATCTTCCCATGTTATCTTCCAAAAGTTGTATGATTTTGGCTCTTATATTTAAGCCTATAATAAACATATAGTATGACATAGACTAAGTTCATATTGTTGGATGTACAATTGTCCCTTCACTATCTCCTAACAAAGTTATCCTTTTCCCTAATTAACTGCCTTGCATCTTTGTCAGAAATCAATTAATTATAAATGTCAGGCTTTATTTTTAGACTCTCAGTACTGTCCATTGACGTGCATGTTTCTCCCTGTGCCAGTGCCACTCTGTTTCCGTAATGACAGCTTTACAGTAAGCTTGAAATTGGAAAGTTTAATTCTTCTGGTTTTGTTCTTGTTTTTTAATTTTGTTCAGGCTATTTTAGGTCTTTACAATCCCACATAAAATTTTGGGCCACTTTTCAATTTATGCAAAAACATAAAACAAAGCAAAAAAACGTGCTCACATTTTGATAGAGTCTGTGTTGAATCTATTGATCAATTGAGAATAACTGCCACTTTAACAATACTGAATCTTTGACTCTGTGAATATGGAATGCTTTTCCAATTATTTAGATCTTCTTTTATTTTCCTGAACCATATTTTGTCATTTGCACTGTAAAATTCTTTCACTTTTGTTAAATTTATCTATGTTAATTTTTTGTTGCTATTAGGAAAGGAATTGTGCAATCCAATATTTTTGATAAAATATTAATTTTCAGAACTTTCAAAATATGAAGTTGTATTTAACTAAATGGAGAGGCCTATACATAACAAATAGCCTGCAATGTTCTGTAGAAAAACCTTTCAAGTAGGTTGGATAGCTAATTACCTATACAACATGAAAAGAATTAAAACTTCTGTGGCCCAACTCTTAAAAAGTATTTTCTGCAAGAAGAAATGGCGAAACTGGAGAAAAGGATTTTGCGTTTTTTAAAGACTGGGGGAGGTAAAACACCCTACATTGCCCTCTTGTAGATTCACTATGTGCATTTGCATATTAAAGTCTCAGAAATCCACTTTGGTTTATTTCACCAAGTGTTTGTACAGCATTTATTAACATCTTTAGGACTTCAAATGCACTCTAGAACATAATTTAGGAAATTCTGGGTTAGCAGCTCCTAGTTCACATCATTCTCTCGCAAGCATGATATCTCACCAGAATGGTGAGAATAGGCACGGTGATTGTTATAACACAAAGAGCAACTAACCCAAGTCAAATATTTGGTGAGTTTGGAGCCATGGCTTGCTTACATCCAGGTCTTCTGTTTCCCAATACTATGTGCTCTGGGGAAAGCTGGTTCTTCGACTGAAGTATCAATCAGTGAAGTAATAGAGGAGAAATCACTAACTGAAATGCAGGTAGCCTGGATAAGCAGAATATTTTGAAAATGAGTGATCAGGCACTATTCATTTATTTATAGTAAATCAGTTCTCAGATTAAATTTGAGACTGCCAACTTTTGAAAGTAGAGAATTGGGAAACATTAAAGTAGGCCTTATCTACAAATATTGACACATTCCACTAAATTTAGTTAGAGCATGATGGAATCAAGAATAATCAAAGAGACATTTACCTTTTAAAAGTAGTGACCATTTTAAGTACTTCATTAATTCTATGAGTATGCATTCAGGATCTGCTGCATGCCAGATACTGTCTGGGAGCTTGGATTATCAGTGAACAAAACAAAATCTCTTGCCCTTGTGGAGGATACATTTTCACAATACTCAAATTATAATCTTAAGAATAAATATAATAAATCAATCACAAAGGTTGTGAGATGATAAGTGCTAGGGGAAAAAAGAAGTAGTGTTGGGATTGAGGAATGCTAAGGAGATCAAAGGAAAGCAGGAGAATGGTTTACAGAAAGCGTAGGTATTCAATTAACAATGGTCCATAGAGATACTCTTCCCTAAGATGGAAGATGAACAGGTTTGAAGTATATATAATTTAAAAAAGAAGTTCCCATGAAGTTGTCCATAGGTATTTGAAGTGAATACAAATATTTCCCTTTTACCTAGGGTATGTCTGCTAAGGGACTTTCTTTTTTTCTTAATTCAGATTTAGAAGGAAGTGGCACTGTGTATATGTTTTATACTTTGTCCTGTTATGTAACCAACGGAATTGGACAAATTTGACTTTATGAACATAACTGCTATTTCTTAGGGTGATACTCTAAAGCTAGGCATTATTTTTCATTTATTTTAAATACCAGTGTTCTTCAAAGGGAAAAACCTAAGGCAATAAGATAATAGCTATGGAGAGCACCAAGTTAAGATAGAGCTCAAGAGCCTCATGTCCTACTTTATGGGCTCTGATTTAAATGTCATGGTCAGGACAAACAAAGCATCAATAAGAAATGAGAGAAGCAATTGCTTTTCTAATGTTCAAACTATCCTTTCTGGTTTTCCCCTACTAGAAAATGCATTTTATTCTACAATATATCAAATTCATGCTACTTAGAGTATTGAACCAGACTGGTTTGTCTTTAATCTAAGGACTAGAATCATGGGGTGGATAGGTGGGTGTCACAAGCCAGTCTCATTATGTTGTTTCTTGGGACTTTACATACCAACATTGTCCCTTACAAGTTGCTGGTGTTCATGGGTCAGTATAACCAAATGAAGACCTATGTAACAAAATAAAAACTGAATTGCATACCAAAATAATATTCACCTCATCTAGGATTTCTTAATTCCATCCACCACTCATCTATCCTTTCATTGAAAATTTACCTTCTGAGAACTTAATTTCTGCTAAGCATGGTGGAAAGTGCTGGCATTAAAATACAACCTATGGTCATATCATGATCTTAATGAGGTAGATGTGCATTATGGACTAACAGGGCCTGTGAGGAGGTGATAAAGGTTAAATGAGGTCATAAGGCTGGGGCCTTTATCTGATAGGGTTGGTGGCCTTATAAGGAAGAGACTCCAGAGTTCTTTCTCTCTGTCATGTGAGGACCAGCAAAACAGCAACCATCTATAAACCAATGAGAGAAATATCACCCAAAATCAACTCTGATGGCACCTTATTCTTGAACTTCCAGACTCCAGAACTGTGAGAAAATAAAATTCTGTTATTTAAGCCATCCCATTTATTGTATTTTGGTATGGCAGCCTGAGTTCACTAATACAATGTGGCAACTAGATATCACATTCCACTGTAGTAGTCTCCATTATGGAAGTCTATGGTGGTTCAGAAGAGGAAACGATGGATCAAATGCTTCAGAAAAGAGAAGACATTTGAACTGGTTCTTAAAGGATGGGTAGGGGGTTTTCTAGGCAGCAATGTAGCTGTGCAATTGTGAACAGTTCTTGGTAGGTGCTGAATGCTTGCCTCTTGCCACAAAGCTCTTTCGTCTTAGCCTTTCACTCAGCACATGCTCAAGAAAGAGTCTTAATGAAGGGTATGGATTGATTTCCATGGATGTTTCTGTTCCCCAACTCTGACATTCTAGGGTTTGCTGCAGTTCTCCATTTCTCTAATGTCACTGCATGGCATATACATTATCTAGGGATATGCTGGTTTCTGTAGAAGTGTGTTTTAGAGACTTAGGTTTTAAAGCCCCTTTTTAAATCTCTAATTGGAGGTCAGTGTGCAAAAAACTCTATGGTAGGCAGAAAACAAGGGCATCAAGGCAAATCTTAGTGCCATTGGTATCCCTGGGAAGCATAGCTCTGAAATGTCCCCTTTTAATCGTTTCCTGCCCAAAGGGTTAAGTTACATCCTGTGTTCCTGTCTTATTTTGTGCTTATTCTTTCTACTGCTTATATAAATGCATTATAATTATTAATGTCTACCTCAGCTACTGGACTGGGTTTCATTATGCAGATGATATTTCATTCCTTCTCTTTTTGCTACTGGCTCTCATTCATTCATTCTACTCATTCTGTCAATCACTCATTCATTCACCTAACATATCTATAGTTAATGATTATAAATACCAGTCAATCCTCCAGGCACTGTTAGTAGAGACATGAATTAAATCTCTGAAGTGCTTGTTCTCAATGAGGTGGTTGTTTAATAGAAGTAAGGAGGACAGACAAACAAGAAGAGGAATGCTCAGGATGATTTCACTGATAAGTGCTCTAAAGGAAATAAACTCTATGATATAGGAGAGAGAAACTACAGGCAGTGATGGGAAAAGCTAAAATCTGATAATGAGAAGAACTCACTACTATGAAAATGAATGAGTTGGAGCAGAGAAGAGGCTCCAGGTAAACAGGATAGCAAGTGTAAAGGCCCTGGGGCAGTAAAGAGTTTGATTTTATTGAGGAACAGAAGTGATATCAGCATGTCAAGTACATAATATGTGATTTGGAGCAGGAAAATAAGCTTGGGACTTATAGGTCATGTTGAAAACTTTGGAATTGCTATAGTGGAAAACATTAAAGGATTTTAATACAGTGGTATCCATTAAAGGATTTTAATCAAAGGAGAAAATTTGTATCTTCATGATCAGTTGTAATATACAATTTACACTTTTAAAACAACCAGTTCCTTCTATGTGAAAACCAGAATGCAAGTGGGCATTTTCAGAAGAACTGGGAAGCCTGATAGGGAGCTCTTACTGTAATCAGACACAAGGGAAGAGGGCCTCAGGGCTGTTAGTAGCCAAGCAGCTGGAAAAGAAGTGAACACATTTGAGAAATGCTTTTGGAGCTAGAAATGAATAGTTTGTTATGGATTTGATGTGAAAAGGGAGGACTGAAGGATGACTTCTAGGTTTATTGTACATCAGAACCTAGATAGAGAATAGTGCCATTTAGCAGGGTAGGAAAGATAGGGAAAAGAACAGGCTTAGAGAGAAAAAGAAAGAGTTCTTTTCTGGACCACACTGAGTTTGAAATAACTATTAGATGTTTTGGTAGAGACATCAAGGGGACAATGGGATACAGAAGAATGAAGCTCAGGGGCAATTTCTACATTGAACATACACCAGAGGTGATATTAAAAACTGTAGAAGGGATGTAATTAAGGAAAAAAGTAAAGACAAAGAAGAAAAGAGGCCCAGGTCTGAAGCCTGGTACACACCTATCCAGTAGTCCCTGCTTATCCCAAGTTTTGCTTTCCATAGTCAACTACTGTTCAGCAGCAGGTGATCTCCTTCTGAAGGAAAACAGTAGCCTAGCCTTATATCACAATGCCTACATCATTCACCTCACTTCATCTCATCGCATAGGTAATTTAGCATCTCACATTATCACAAGACGAAGGGTGAGTCCTGTACATGAGGTATTTCAAGAGAGAGACCACATTCACCTAACTTTTATTGCAGTAATTTTAGTTATTTTATTATTGTTATCATTTTAATCTCTTACTGTGCCTAATTTATAAGTTAAACTTTATCATAGGTATGTATAGTAGAAAACATAGTATACCCAGGGCTCAGTATTATCTGTGGTTTTGGGCATCCACTGGGGGTCTTGGGATGTATCTTCCGCAGAGAAGGGAGAGGCTTAGGAGCAGATGGCACAGCATCTAGACAAAGAAGCAGCACCCAGAAGTGGAGAAGGAGAAGGAGGAGAGTCTGACCATGCAGAGGAGCGAGTGGCCAGCTAGGGTGAATGCTGCTGAGACACTGCATGAGATGAACTGGTGAAATGTCCATAATATTTACAAAATGAATGTTGCTGGTGACCTTCCATGACAGGTTTCATAGCAATGGTGGTAATGAAAGCTATGCTGGAGACACCTGAAGAGAAAACCCCAGCTCCCAGTTCCTTCTTATGATTAACCTCAAACCTCTGCATTCAACCTAAAGCTGACCTCCACTTCTCTAAATATACTTCTTCTGTGTAGCCACAAATCTGTTTTTTAAGATGATATTATGTTGAATTTGGAGCTCCTTGTAACCTGAAATCAGCACGTTTTAGAAGTCACTGAAAAACATATTCAGGCCCAATGATGCTGGTCTCCAGGATATACTTTGTTATGGGATAATTTTATGATGCCTAATCTTCCAAATGGAATGATTATAAGGTGGCCCTCGCTCCATGACCTCATTGTCATTCATTAATGACAGATTGTGAGTGTGTGAAGAAAATGCTTTTGAAGAAGGAAAGGGCATTTCTGACCATAGTTTGTTTTCTATGTTTCTTCTGCCCAATTGGAAAAATAACTTTCTATTGCCCAATCTTGGGGTTTTCTGGAAGTCAGAAAGAGAGAAAGTGGATTTGAAAGCTTCTCCTCAAGTAACTTGCCTCATAGGCTGTTTATGCCATGAGCATAATTCTCTTTGAGCATGAATGGGGATGCAAGAAAAAAAACAACTTGAAAATTAGTGAAAAGAGTTTCGTTTCTTCCTTTCTATACAGAGACCTATTTGTCTTCCCTTTTATTTTCTTTTGTTTATTTTCCTCTATCCTTAGTTTATTCAAAGTCTGTGCAAAGCTGAGCAAAGGCTTGGTTTGGAATCTGAGTGAAGATTTTTTTTTGGTGGGGGGAAGTCCACTTTTTTATGGGGACTTATGGGAAGTGCTTTTTTGTTTAATGTTTTGCTTTCCGTCTTGGGGATGCCTAAAAATAACTTGCAGGTGAGCAGCTCACTTCAGAGCCAAATTCTACCTCTGCTCTTTATTACATGATTTGTTGCATTTTTAGGAAGTTTTACAGCTGATACTGAAGTTTTGATTATTTTTTATTTCTGGACCTGTAATTTTCTGGAGTTCTTTTATAAGCTTATATGAAGTCCCTAATCTTGTTTTTATTATAATTTTAGTTTTGGTAAATGAACAATGAAGGGGAATTTGGACATGGGGCCAAATGCAATTTTTTTCTCCCACAGTTAAAGGGTCCCTAGTTGTTATTTGATCCTGGTGTTGGACATCAAAGGTTCAGGTCTCATTTAGGAAAAGGGGGACAACAACGGAAAAAAGCTCTCTGCTGAAAGGATGTGGGGTGGAGGGGAAGGCAGTCGGTCTCACCAGACATTGCAATGTTGAATTGTCTGTAAATAGAGTTTTTTTTTCTTAAGAACCATTCAGAAGCTGCAGCACACATCTGCATTCAAGAATTTAAAGTGTCTGCTACTAGCACATTGGCAGGTTTCTTATCACTAAATTTCAATTTTTGAGGTCATCTTGTGACTCTTGTGCCTGCAACTATAATGCCTTATAAGTTCCTGTTTAAATAAATGCATTTGCTCTTTTTATTTTCTAATTGGATGTTGCTGTGTACCTCGAAATGAGGTTGTTAATGCTAGTTAATTAGGACCATAACCTCTTCAGTCGGGTACTATCATGCAGTCCATGTAGAAGCATTACTATAGCTCACTATGATTAATCTGGAAAAGCAATGTGGTCATAATGAATTTCTACTCAATTCTGTTTTCTTCATTGGGGATGCACACATCTGCTTATACTTAGTGAAGACTTACTGCCCTCAGGACTGTTGTCATCTAAATCATAAAAATTATTGATTCTGTGCTCAAAATTAAAAAATACTTGTAGTGTATCTGAGGGGCATAGGACAACATTGAATTTGACTCAGTAGACTTGAGACAGAGTTTAGGGCACAAGAAATATGCCCTTTACTGAGTAATTTCAAATATTTTGGCATTAGGTTCTTCATCTTTAAATGTGGGTGTTTGAACTGATATCTCTTCTTTATCCAAACTTTTATGAAGCAATAAAAAACTCTCTTTTTATTCTTTTCTTTAAGATGTTGATTAACTTTATAAATGAGACATAGTCTCAATATAAGGTAAACTAAATGCTAATACAAATAAGAATAAGTCTGACCTAACTTTTCTCTCTCTGACCCTGTTTTAGCTTCTGAAGAAATTGTATCTTTATTTTAATGTGTATCTGTCTAGATCTTTTCTATGGATCATATGTGAATATATACTTTCTAAAATGATAAAACTGTATATTAAAATTGCTACAAAGCATTTATCTTATGAATGTATCATAACTTACTTAACTCTTATAGATGGATATTCATATTATTTCTAATTCTTTTTAAGAATTATTATGAAAGTCCTCTTTGCACACATATGCAATTGATTCTATATGGAAAAAACTAATAGGTTATAACAGAGGAAATGCACATTTAAGCAATTTAAGAGATTGTCAAGAATGCCTTCAAAAGAGCTCCAATATGTATTAAACAAGTCTTTATATTACATGAGTGTTTAAAATTTTGCCAGTCTGAGGGCCAGATGTGCTATCTCATTATTTTCATTTGCCTTTCCTGATCAAAAGTGAAAATGAGCTTCTTGTCATTACTGGCTTTTTTTACATTTCTGTGTATATCTTTTGCCCAACCTTTTTTTAAAAAATTAATATAAATAAGGGTTTAATAGATTCTAGATATCAATTAATGTCTTTTGTATATTGGACAAACAATATTTTTTTCCTATTTGTCACTCGCTCTTTACCTTTGTTTATAGTGGTTTTTATATGTTGTTTTTGTCAGATGGGGTTTTTTGATTTTAAAATAGTTACCAAAATGGATGTGGGTATTTTTTATATAAGAAAGATGGCCTATGGTGCAGAAATCAATAGTCAATAGACTTTAGAGGACCTACTCTGTGTATGTACTGTATCAAAAATAATAAAGAAAGGATAGTAATATACATGAAAAGAGAAATCTCTTGAGTTCCTTAATACATCGTTTGAGTATATATACTCTGTACTTACTTATTCTTAAATGCTTGATAAGGAGGCAAAAAAGGCTTTTAAATAGCTAGGTAGTATGTTCTGATTGTAAAATAAGGATCAGGATCTCTATTAAGATAGAAATATTTGAGAATAAAGATCACCTGTAATCTCATCATCCAAAAATGTTGCAGTTAACACATCCATGTGGATCTTTGCCTTTTTACTATGCACACATGTAGAAAGGGCAAATCAGGTTGCATCCGGGAAATGTTATTGTCTTCTGTTTGACCCCCAAACTGTGGAACCATAGAAGGTATGTTCACTTTCCACAGTTTAAGCAATAATCTCTTCTCCTGGGACACCTCCAGGGGTAGAGAATCCACAGCCTCTCCAAGTATGGGCCCTTCCTCTCTCCTTTCCGAGGCCCCTTCCTCCCTCCGTGCTCTTCCCTTGCTTCCTTCTTTTCTCTTTTGATAGTGATCATATTAGAACAGTTCTTCTTTCTACACATCCTGAAATTGATCTGCTTTTACCCTTTGCTTCTTTTTGCCTTAATTATTTTTTGGATATATTTGTTGATGAAAAAAACATATGCTATTGAGAATAACTACTTGGATATATCCAGTTGAAATATTTGCCCTTGTTCCACATGTGTGTGGTGTAGTAATGATGGTGCCCAGGAGGGTGAGGGACAGGCCCTTATACCTAGTCTCTCCTCTAGCCACCTCTGCCCTGGCCACTCATGAGCCTCTCGCTGCTGTTCCCTGTAGTGTTATATTATTGTTGATAGGATTCTCTTTTGCTGAGAAGACCCTCAGGCTACCTCTTGTCTGGCTCACTTCTTGGTGTCTCTCAGTTGCCGGTCACCTGTCAACACCTCTAGAAAGACTTCTCGGAGCTTAACGTTTTTCATGACCCAGTCAGGTTAGATGCTTCAACTTTGCTCTCTCCCATGCTTATCTTGGTCAGGGCACATATCATCCTACTAAGGGATTGATTGTTGATTTGTATACAGGCTTCTCATTAGTCTGTAAGCATCCTGAGAACAGGTCCTTCCCATTTCTGCTTCCATGGCACCTAGCACCATGCAGAGTATAGCACCATCCTAATAAATACTGGATGAAAGAAAGTACAATGAATGGCAAAAAGCATAAACGAACCCTCATTAATCTCTAGTCTCACTTTCAAAACCCCTTAAAAGTGCCCTCTGATTGTGCCTAGGCTGTCCTCTCTTTCTGCCTTCTAAGATGGTCTTTTTTAGCCACCACTTGATTTCCACCTTTCTCATGGAAAGCCATCTCCCTCAGGCTTCCCTGATTCTGCCTCTTTCTTTTCACATTACCCCAGTGAGACACCGCCAAGAATGGACATGGAGCCTTCCTATGTGGAATGTTGTGTTTCCCCATACATGAATATTTTGGTCTCTTATATTGATTAAAAATACATGTGTCTATCTATCATCTTTCTATAAATATGCTAGGTACCAAATGGTTTACAGTTAATATTTTATGAGTTGGGATTTTGTGTTATTTGCATGGTTTTTCATTTTGTTTGTGTTTTCTAAATTGCTTACAATGAAAATGTAATCATTTTTATGCGAGGAAAAATAGTTAAATTATTTAGAATATGAATTATTGGATTTGGCAATGAGGAGGTCCCTAGTGTCTCTCCAGGAAAATTTTAAGGGAATAGTGAAGGAAGAAATAAGATTGCAAACAGGTAAGAGTTGTAAGCTTACCACTTAAAAATTGGAAACTTTCAAAACTTCTTACCCTACTGAGATGAACTTCAATTCAAATTTAAATATTACAAGATGTTGATTATTTCAGGGTAATTCTAATGGATAATTGGTCATCAAATGAGTTTCATTTAATGGTCCAGGGAATGGACATAACACTTACTCTCTCCTCTGTGGAATGAGGAGACTGAATGTCAGCATCCACCGTTCCAGGTACAGACTTCCGAGCCGTCATCACTGTGGCTGGGGTCCATGAGTCCTAGAGGGAATGGCCACGTTAGTATACTCTGCACTTTATCAAGTTTCTTTTGGATCACCTCAGTCTCCTAGAAGTTAGCTCCTTCCCTCCCATGACTGTTAAGAGTACTTGGAAAATACACATTTCAGGGCTTCACCGTAGAACCTCTAGAGACAATAGGGCCGGGTGGTGGGGAGTGTATGGTTTGGAGTCAGAAAAGCATCGCAGTTGGCTGCCAGCTGCACCGTTCACCTGCTATGTCTCTGAGCACACAAACCCCCTGGTTTCTCTTAAGTCCTAGTCCTTTGTCAACAGAACAGGGTTCTTAGGAGGGTCATGACACAGTTAATACTTGATATTTATGTTAGTTTTCTCTCCTCTCCTTTTCTTCCATTTCCTCCTCTGCTACTGGATTTCTTCTATTTTAAATGAAGCAATGTTTAAATTTATGTTTAATGTTTAAACTATCATTCGTGTGTGAAAGACATGTCTCCGCAGAGAAGCTAATGAAAGCTAAGGACTCGCTTCCTAGGAAAATACATATTTGCACAGAAGGTGACATATAATTTGACAATTCATGGAATGCCCCCGTCAAACTCTTCCAAGGAACTAGTCTTTAATAAATGTTGCTTTATATTTTTAATTTCAGCTCAGTTCTTTTTTCCTTTTATAGACTCTCCCATGAATTCAAACTTCAGAACCTTTTTTCAAGGGCTGCTGGAAAATTGGGAGTGTGATACTTATCACTATCCACAAGCACATAAAACACAGCAGGTGCCAATGGGTGGACATGCCTACTTGGGGGCTGAGACCTTTCCCTTTCTTGTTTTTCTCTGCTCCTTGTTAATTTTCCTGGGTTTTGCTTGTTCAAAGCAGCCTTGCTTACCTGTGGGAAGCAAATGAGGCTCAAACTCTGCATTATCATGTTCTTTGACCCCTCAAAACCTGGATTAGCAACCTTCTTTGGACAGTACAACTCCAGTCAGAGAGAAGCTGAAGAGCCTATTCATCACATCCTCAAATTTAAACATTTCTGTTCAGTCCACTGCAATCTGAAGAATCAAACAAGCAAACAGAAACAAGCAGAGAACATCTGGGTGTTGTTTTTGCTTTTGCCTTTAAGAGCTTTCTTTGTCTGCCAGGGTCTTCTAGGCTTTGCCTAAAGTGCATGAGACTTAGCACCTCCTGGCGCAGTTCCAGGACGGAAGCCAGTGTGTCAGTACCCAGCTCTCCTGCCTCCACAGTTAGATAACCCAGAGGCCCGTGCTGCACATTGGCTCTCAGGGTTTCCCCAGTCACACTGTTTTAGTTACCCTCAGTGGCAGCTGGCTTGATAAAGCCCACTTTATTGCTCTAGTTTCTGTCTTATCCTGCCTCCCATGTAGTTATCCTTCACTCCCAAATAAATTGCTCCAACATGAATCCTGTCAGAGTCAGTCTGGAAGAACCCAAACCACAGTCTCATCTAATACGCCGAAGGGTATGGTTTTGGCTCTCACTTATTGTAGGAGGTGTAACCTCTCTGGTCCAGTCACTGTCCACTGAATGCCTGTGGCAGTCCCCAGGTATTGTTGAGACAGCAACCATGGGTTTAGACAGAGTAGGGTGAGGACCTCTAGAAGAAGCAAAACAGGTCAGAACAATGTAACAATGTGCAGAGAAACTCCTATCAAAACCCTGTGTTAATAAAGATTAAGCAAAGTCAGAGTCACACAAATTCTCTAGGATAGAAATACAAAATTAGGAATATAGGCAATTTTCAGCAGGATTGGTTAAAACAAAAAGGCAGCATTCAGGATGGGACCAGTAATAACTAAACATCTCAGTTAAACCTAAAGATATAAACCCCTAGACAATGCCCAACCACAGACTCTCTTGTCCCCTCCTGGTGTGTGCCAGGAGCTCTGTCTTATGGCTTTATCTCTACATAAAAGCCTCTCCCTTTCTTTCCTGCCTTGAGTGTTTGTGAAGTTCATTCCTTGACTCCAGGAACAAGAACCCCTGCATCACTGTGACAACCAGAAAACCTGCTCACACATCCACATGTCCCTCCACGGGGACAGTAATACTACTGCTAGGCACAAATTACAGATCTACCAGATAAACCATTTGATTCTAGTTTAAACGTGAACTTGAATAACTGAAGCTTATTTTAAGTTAGAAGAAATAAGAGAAATCTATCAAGTTTTACAAATAATATTGTAACATTTATGATAATTTAAGACTTACTGTATTTATGTCTCTAATGTATTAGGTTCATAAGATTGGCAAAGTTCTGGGGAGTTTTTTTATTATTTAGATAACTGAATTGTGTATAAAGAAAATCAAGTATATTAAATGTATAAATGCTGTTTAAAATATTCAAGGGGGCATTTAATTAACTAAGCTGTAAAATACTCTTTAAAAGTTATACTTAAAAATGACTGGATTTATAAATAGCATTACAAGTCTGTAAATTAAATCTAAATGTTTTGTAGAAAAATAAGGCTAAGCCTTTTAATTTGTAACTTCAGTAAATTATATTAATTTAGAAATCGTGGTAACCCTAAATAATCTTTTCTGTATGCAATAACCTAAAAGAAATGATTTCACATTAATAGTGTTTAGTAACACTTGCTCTTTATTCTAAAAACCTCACCATGAATCTTTGTCCCTTCCCTGTCAAACCTGGTCCATCTTTCGAAACATCCCTTCAACCCTACCTTCTCCATTAAGCCTGCCTTGATGCCTCCAGTTCTTATTCTTTCTCTTTACTTTTAGACTTCTATTATATTTATAGTCTATACCATACAATTTTACCACAATCCAGTTTCCCATGCTATTATTCTATTAGTTCTTTCCATATTGTAAGCGTAGTCTTCCAAGTAGATTGCTAGTAATGTCGTGGTTTCATGCCTTTCAATTCTTTTGAATCACCCAGAAGTCTTCCCAAAACCCATTTTACTCTCTCCCATTATGCAGAATCCCAACTCCAGAGATAGTTCCTGACTAGCTCCAGTTTTCCTGTCTTCATTAACGCAGTGTGCCCTTCAAGTAACTGGCCTTAAACCAACTGACCCATCACATTGCCCCAGCCACAAGTTTAGAGTCCCACTTATTATTGTGCAGGACTCAGCTTAATGCAGTTGCCTTGACTATATTTGCATCAATTACCTTTTGCCACAAAAATGTTGTGTATTAACTGTCAAAATTCAGGTTGGAAAAACAACCACTTAACATCACAAGTTTAAGGGTCAGCTTCTGAATGGGTTTTAGTTGGTCTTAGTTGGGCTCATTTGTACATCTTCTATCCTTCTATCAATTATGGGTCAGGTAGGCTGAACTTAGCTGGGATCTTTTGCAGCTTTCCTCCCAATATCTCTCATATAGCTCCAAGCAATTTCTGTGAGTAGCTGGGACAGGTTCTCTCGCAGTCACCGAAAAGGCAGAAAGGAAGTGGCAGACACAAATTCTTTGTCAAACCTCTGTGTATGTCCAGCCTGCTAAAATCCTATTGTCCCAAACAGGTCCTATGGCCAAGTCTAGATTCCAAGGATATAGAAAATATCTTGAGAAGAACTGTGAGGCCACAGAGCACAGAATGAAGCTAGAAGGAGAGGACTGAATGGGGCCATTAATGCATCAAAACCAGTGCAAGGGTCAAAATGCCTGCTAGGAATTATGGGCCTGAGACATACCTGTGCATCTGAGTGAGCAGGAGTACAGATGTAAAGTCTAGAATTCCCTGCAGATACTTCTTTTACAAATGAAGAAAAGAGGCCAAGGCAACAGTCAGAATGAAATAGAACTATGGATAAATTATGATGAATGATTGCTAGCTCTCCATGACTGACACCTGTCCTGTTTGATGTTTTTAGTAATTTCAGCCATTATATCCATTTATTTTTAATCCAATTTGAATTACATTTTGGTTGACTTGGAAACCTAATTCATAAAACCTCATAGCCCTAATAGTGCTTCAAAGGGAGCTTGGTACTGTAGTTCTGAAACTTGGAATGATGTTTTCCCCTTTCCTGCACCATGAGGTTCTGATTCACTGGTTCTTGAGTGAGACCATTCATTTTAACAAGTTCCTCCTAGAATCCCAATGCATTATTTGGGTCTGGGATTCACTGCTCTAACACGCTAACTTTTGTGTTACAATGGGTACTCATTTAAAAGGTTTTGGGTGACCCTTACAAAAATACTGGAGTGTTGGTACTCATAATCACAAGTCATGCATTCCAAAAGAAACAAATGTTTGCACAATCTCATTCAAAACCCTTTCTCATGGTCAGACTAGTGAATGAATTTGTCACACACATGTACACACAAAAACACTCACATATCCTGCATTAAAATTCTGCATAGTAAACATCCAGATAGCCTAACATTTTGGAACAAGGAGAATCAGTCTGTGAAAGTAATACGAACCTTTCTTGTTGACATAGTTAAAAAAGAAAAGATGATCGGGTGTGTGGATATGCATTTGTGCATGTGTATATAAAAGAGGACTTACAAAGTGTTTAAGAGCACTTCAAAATAGAAGTTCCTGAACAATGACTGTAGGCAGATGGTGTCCTAAGCAAAGCTTACAGCCTTATGAATTGATACAGAAGCTTGTTAACAAATCCAGTGCACTTAGAGGAGCCATATATTAGGAACTTCCTCTGGCAGAGAGATCTCTGCAGCATTTCCAAGTTTCCTTTAAATAAACTGATGGCTCCCTGGAGATTTTAGTCAACACTTAGGTGTTTATCATCCTTATAACATAAGCTAAATACTTGATCCTTTTTGCTCCTTTAAGTGAAAAAGTGAGTTAAATGGACAGCAGATCTGTCAATAGGATTTTAGCTAAGCTTCATTGATCTCAATCTCTGGTTATGCAAAAGGCACTTCTAACATGCTGAGGTTTTAGTCATTTCCCATTATGCAAAATTAAGAGTCATATTTTTGGATGAACTCATGTAGAGTATGGAGACATATTTTTCAGGGGAAAACACTGACTACTTCTTAGTAAAATAGTTGCTCATAATTCCTGAATATGTCCTGCAATTCATGGTGCTACTAATTTCAGAAGAGGCATCTCTCCTTGTAGAGCAAAGAATTATGACTGTTATTTATTGCATGTTCCTCAAAGCAGTGTGCACAGAGAATATTTGTATTTCAAAAGAAACTTCCCTATGTATTTCTAATGAAGTTGCAGAACTGTTTTTCAGATGCTCAGCCTTAAAATGAAATCAAGCCCATTAAGGCAACAATATTAGTATACCATTCAATGAGAGAACACTGCAGAATGATTTCATTTAATTTGGTGACACAGCCAATAGCTACTACTTTGACATACGGTCCTAGGGGTTGAGGTATGAAATTGAATAAGATAGAGTTCATACCCTCGTGAAACACACACACAAGTAGGGACAGGCAAATATACTGGATGTGAAAGAGATATCCTTTAGAACTAAAAATAAAGCCTGAAAGAATAGGTATTGTCACAGGCAGAGGCTGACTTGGTGCTTCGTTCTTGTGGTGATGGAGAAGATGATTCTTTTTAACCCATTCATGGGGAACAACAAGAGACGAGAGGTTGCAGCAAGCAGCAAACAAAGCTTATTGGCAGGCAGGTATGGACCACAGAGAGACCTGGCCGTCACAGGAGAGTGAGGTGGCCACCAACAGGCAGTCTCTTACTTTTATCTTCCTTTAACAGGGCAGGAACCACTTGACTTACCCATTTACTTCTTTCCACCATGCTGCCCCCGTGTGACGAGTTCCCCCATTGCACATGGTGCTTCCCATCTGTTTTAATTAGATTCACGAGCTTTCCTGCTTAAACGTGAGATGCTGATGAACATATAATGAGGCTTAGGACTTCTAGGTCAGATTTGCTCACAAGGGCGCATGCTTGAGCGGGGAAAGTACCTTGCTGCGGTTTGGGGTCCTTGTCTGGCAGTTTTCTAACTGCAAACTGCTGGGTGACTTGACTGCCTCTGACTGGACCAGCAGGTGAGCAGCTGCCTTTCAAAAGCTCTCTGTGGTTTTTGCTGGCGACTCGGAAATCCTCAACCCTTTCCCATCCAGTACCTACTGCTCTGGTTTACCTGCTACCTACTCTATGAGTATCACAATGGAACAACAATTTATTTGGTTTTTGAGAGAGAGCACAGCATCTGTTTTCCTGGTTTCATATTTTTTGCTGTTTCTGAGGGTGAGAGCAGGAGAGAGTAATTTCTCTCCAACTCTAAATCCATATTGTTTAAGTGGATGTAGGTCCGATCTCCTAAGTATAGACCCCTGACTAAGGCCTGGCCAAAAGGGAAACCACAGTGCTTTGGTTCAAATGCCTGGTTTAGCACCAGGGAAATATGGATGGTGTGTCAAAAGTTATACACATATAAAATCAAAAGGAGTAGTTAGAGGAATGGAGTACCTGGCACATTTGAATATCAAGAATTGAAGCAACAACCAAAGCAAGAATTTTGCCAAATATTGTTAAAATGCTGGAACTATTTGACAAGATCTTAGAGCACTAGCTACAAAAAAGCTTCAAAAATAAATTACAAAAATCTCTGAAACAAATGAAAAAATACAAATTTCAGCGATGAAATAGAGGTTGTAAAAAACGACTAAACAGAATTTCTAAGAAAATAACTAAATGGAAGCTATATAACTGAAAAATTCTATAACCAAAATAAAAAATCTGCTGCATTAATTCAAGAGTAGTATAAGGATAACAGAAGAAAGGGTCAATGCACTTAGAAATAGATCAATAGAATTTACTTAATCTGAATGACAGGGAGAAAAGAAACTGAGAAAATTAAGGAGATCTGTAGGACAACAGCAAATAATTTAAAATTTGTTTCATCAGAGTCCAGAAGTAGAGGAGAAAGAGGGTGAAATTCAATGAAAAAGCATTGAATAAATAATGACTTAAAATTTCCCGCATTTGGTCACACATAAACCTACAGATGCAAGCAGTTTAGCAAACTCTAAATAAGATAATTCTAAAGAAATCCAGACAAAGATATATCATAATTAAATATCTAAAAACTAAAGACAAATAAAAAGTCTTAAAAATAGTTGAAGTTAAATAACGTATTATTTATAAAGGAAAACCAACTTGAATGACAGGATTTATCATCTGAAACCACAAAGATAGAAGAAAATGCCATACTTTTCACATCTGAAAGAAAAATCAACCCTAAAATCCATATGCAGCAATCCTATGTACAGCCAATAATGCAATATACCATATCAATATATTTTAAAACACATGATCATCTCAATAGATGCAGAAAAAGCATTTGAAAAAATCCTTCATGAAGGCAATACATGATAAAAATACTCAACAAACTAGGAATAAAGACAACATCTTCCACTTGATAAAGGGCATCTACTAAAATTCCCAAAGTTAACATCATACCTAATGGTGACAGACTAAAGGTTTTTTTCCCCTAAGATCAGGAACAAGACAAGAATGTCTCCTATAACCACGTGTATTCAGCATTGTGCTACAGGCTTGAACCTGGGCAATTAGACAAGAAAAAAAAGAAAGTTTAAAAAGAGGCAGATAATAAAAGAACTAAAACTACTTCTATTTGTAGATGACATGTTCTTATATCTAGAAAACTCTAAGGAATCCACTAGAGACCTATTGGAAGTAAAACCCTGAGTAAGGTTAGAGAATAGAATATCAATATAGAAAAAAATCAATATACTTTTATAAACTTGTAATGAAGAATCAGAAAATGAAATTGGGTAAGAAATTGCTTTTGTAATAATGTCAAAAATAATAAAATACTTAGGAATAAATTTAACAAAAGATATAAAACTTATACTCTAAAAGCTACAAAACAGTGTTAACAAAAATTAAAAGCCACTTAAATAAATGGAAAAAGCATCCTATGTTTATGGATTGAAAACTGTAAAATTGTTAAGATGTCAATACTCTTCAAATCAGTCTACAGATTCAATGAAATCCCTGTCAGCATCTTAGCTTACTATGTAAAATTTGACATACTTATTCTAAAATTTAAATGGAATTTCAAGAGACCCAGAACAGCCAAAAAAATTCTTGAAAAGGAAGAAAAAATTAGGAGGATTCACACTTCTGGATTTCAAAACTTAATACAAAGCAACTATAATCAAGACACTGTGGTACTGGCATGAAGATAGATATGTAGGTCAATATAATAAAATTGAGAATCCAAAAAGAAACCCGTTTGTCTATGGACAATTGATTTCCAAGAAGGGTGACAAGATCATTCAAAGAGAAAGAATATTCTTCTCAATAATGGCTCTGGAAAAAAAAACACATGCAAAAGAATGAAATTGGACCCTTATGTCGCACCATCTGCAAAAATCAACTCAAGATACATCAACACTTAAATGTAGGAATAAAAATTACAAAACTTTTAGGAGAAAATATAGGGGTTTATCTTACTTTGGATTTGGCAAGAGTCTTAGCTGTAGCACCAAAATCATAATTAAGAAAAAAAAAAGGTAAATTGGACTTCATCAAAATTAAAAACTTTGGATCTGCAGAGGACACTATCATGAAAGTGCAAAGACACTGAAGAGAATAGGAAAAAATTTGCAAATCATGTATCTCATAAGGAACTTATATCTGGCACATAAAAGAAATTCTCAAAACTCAGTAACAAAAATCAAATAACCTGTTTTAAAAATGAGCAAAGTCTCTGAATACACATTTCTCCTGAAAAGATATGTAAGTGGCCAATAAAAGCACATGAAAATATACTTCACATCATCAGTCACCTTAGAAATGCAAATATGCTTGATATCATTACAATGAAATACTACTTCATATGCATTAGGATGGCTAGAATAAAAAAAAGAAAATTCTGGTATGTGTTAAAGGTGTTAAACATTACGATGTTTAAAATTAAAGGATTTGTTATAAGTATGTGTTAAAATTAGAATCTTCATACACTGCTGGTGGGAACCTAAAATGTTGCAGTCAGTTTAGAAAACTAGCTGGCAGTTCCTCAAATGGTAAAACATAGAGTTACCATATGACTCAGCAATTGTATTCTTAAATATATATCTAAGAGAAATGAAAACAAATGTTTGCAAAGAAACTATTACATGAATGTTAACTGTGCCATTTTTCATAATAGTCAAAATATAGAAACAGTACAAAGGCCAGTAAACAAACTGAGATGTATCCATATGAAGGAATATTATTCAGCCATAAAAAATGAATTATTATTCATGTTACAACATAAATAAATGTTGGAAACATGTTAAATGAAAGAGGCCAGTCACAAAATATGATGTTACGTGATTCCATTTATATGAAATGCCTCAAACAGACAAATCTATAGAGACAGAAAGAAGACTAGTAGTTGTTTAGGGCTGCAGGTGGGGTGGAGTAAGGGTAGAATGGTGATAGCTAAAGGTACAAGATTTCTTTTTGGACTGGTAAAAATGTTCTAAAATTGACTACACCCACATCTGGTTTCCAGTTGCGTATGTAAGGAGCTCAGAATCCTCACTCTATCCTAATAAACAAAAAACTGAACATACTGAAAAGTAAATAACTCTTCTTGGATGCATAAGAGAGGGGAAGACATAGGGCAATCTACTTCCCCCAAGATTGGAGACACAGACAGGCAAATGTCTTACCAGTGCACAGACTCACAAGCAGAAACCACTGCCGGAACCAGTGCTCAGCTGGGAAAACCTGACCTGTAATTGACAAATTGCTGGAGGTTCATTGTGGACAATTCTGAGAGTTAAAAATTCCAGGGGGACCCAGTCATGGAGGCCTCCATAATTTTGTGAGAATATCTCCAAGGAACTGACCAGGTTCTCACAGTAAATATCTGAGAAAAAAATACCCTTATGATTTGGGCAGGAGGAGGAGGAGAAGAGGAACCGTTTTGCAATGTCCAGAGCACTCTATTTCCCACCCCCAGCACAGGACTTGCCCTCAGGAGCAAAGAGTTAATGAGACCTTAACCCACTGGGGATATTATCAAAGCCTTACTGAACTGGGGCAAGAGAAATACCCAACTCAAATCTGCTTTCACTTTCCACATGGGAGAAGGGAAATACCCAACCTCAGCCCACTGTAGCCATCCTGTCTCACCTGAGATGAGGAAAAACAACAAAAGAACTGTGAAGTTCACATATATAGGCATAGGCTCACTAAAAGATGGAGGCCTAATTATATACAATATACATTTTATATATATATATATTATATATGTACTGAGGACTATAATATACTGTCCCTCTACCTACATCTCACCACCACATTCCTAAAGGCCCATTTACAGTAGTTCCTTTTATACAGGACATCATGTTTGGCTGTCAACAAAAAACTACAAGGCATACTAAATAGAAAAACACACAATTTGAAGAGATGGAACAAGTGTCACAGTCAGATATGACAGGGATGTTGGAATTAATAGAGACTTTAAAATAACTAATTAATATGCTAAGGGGGCTCTAATGGATAAAGTAGAATTTATGCAAGAACAGGTGGGCCATATAAGCAGAGAGATGGAACCAATAGAAATGCTAGAGTTTAACAATGCTGTAACAGAAATGAAGATTGCCTTTGATGGACTTATTAATTGAATGGACATTTGAGGAAAGATGTATCAATAGAATCCTTAAAACTAAAACACACACAAAAAGAGCAAAGAGAAAAAACAGAACAGAATATCCGAAGACTGTGTAAAAACTACCAAAGATATAACATACATGTAATGGGGATACTGGAACTAGAAAAAAGAAAGGAACAGAAGGAATATTTGAAGCAATAATAACTGAGATTTTCCTCAAATCAATATCAGACACCACACTGCAGATCTGGGAAGTTCAAAGAACACTAGTCAAGATAAATACCAAAAATCTATACCTAGGCATATCATTTTCAAACTACAGAAAATCAAAGATAAAGAAAAAATCCTAAGAGGAACCAGACAACAAAAATCACCTTACTTATGGACGAGCAAAAATTAGAATGTTATCTGACTTCTCCCAGAAGCCATGCAAGCAAGAAGAGAGTGGAGTAAAATATTAAGTGTTCAGAGTGGAAAAACAAACAAAAACATCACCTGTAATTCTATTTCCTGTAAAATTTGCTTCAAAAATTCAGAAGAAATAAAGATTTTTTCAGACAAACAAAAATTGATGGAATTTGTTGTATTGCAAGAAATGTTGAAAAATGTCCTTTAGAGAGAAAAAAATAATATGTGTTAGAAACTAGAATCTATGTGAAGAAAGGAAAGCAATGAAGGATGAATAAATGAAGATTAAATTAAAACTTTTATTTTTCTTTTAATTGATTTAACAGCTAACAGTTTGTTCAAAATGATAGTAACAATATATTTGATTATGTATGCTTATACATATTACAGTATTGTGTGGTGTTGGTGAACGAATAGACAAATAGATCAGTGGGGTAGAAAAAGAACCCAAATATAGACCCATATCAATATATTTAACTCATCTTTGACAAAGGAGTAAAGGCAATTCAATGGAGCAAATGATGTCGGAACAGCTGGACATCCACATGCAAAAAAAATGAATCTAGACAGAAACCTTATAGCTTCCACAAAAATCAACTCAAAATATATCACAAAATAGTCCTAGATGGGTACATAGGAGAAAACCTAGATGACCTTGAGTATGGAGATGACTTTTAGGTACAACACCAAAGACAGGATCATGAAAGAAATTACTGATAAGCTGTACTTCATTAAAATTTATAATTCTGCTTTGTAAAAGACAATGTCAAGAAAATTAGATGACCAGCCACAAACTGTGAGAACATACTTACAGACTACGTACACACTACATAGCTGATAAAGGACTATTGCCCAAAATATATGAAGAACTCTTAAAGCTCAACAATAAAAAAAAAAATACTAAAAAATGGGAAAAAGACCTTGATAGAAATAACAGACACCTCATCAAAGAAGGCATGCATATGGCAATAAAGCATTTGAAAAGACACTATACATCATATGACACCAGAAAAATGCAAATTAAAACAATGAGATACAACAACGCAGCTATTAGAATGGACCAAATCTGCTATACTGACATCACCAAATGCTGTCGAGGATATAGAGCAACAGGAACTCTCATTCATTGCTGGTGGGAATGAAAAATTGTACAGCCACTTTGGAAGACAGTTGGGTACTTTATTACAAAACTAAATATACTCTTACCATATGATCCAGCAATCACATTCTTTGGTATTTACCCAAGGGAGTTGAAAATGTTTTTAATGTCTGCACAAAACCTTACACACAGATGTTTATAGCAGCTTATGTGGTACATCCAGACAATGGAATATTGTCCAACACTAAGAAGAAATGAGCTATTGTGCCATGAAAAGACATGGAGGGAATGTAAATATACATTACTAAGGCTGACAAGGCTGCATACTGTATGAATCCAACTAAATGACATTCTAAAAAAGGCAAAACTATGGAGAAAGTAAAAATACCAGTGGTTACTATAGGCTTGAGGGAGGGAGAGATGAGTAGGTAGGGAAAAAAGGATTTTTTTTAGGAAAGTGAAAATACTTTTTATGATACTGTAATGTTGTGTACATGTATTATACATTTGTCCAAACCCATACAGTGTACTGCACCAAGAGTGAAGAGTAGTGTAAACTACGGACTGTGGGTGATTATAATGTTCCAATGTAGGTATCAGTTGTGATGAATGTACCACTATGCTGAGAGATTTTCATAATGAGGGGGTGCTGTGCATACATAGAGACAGAGGATGTATAGGAAATCTCTACCTTCCTCTCAATTTTACTGTGAATCTAAAATTGCTCTTAAAAAAATAAAATATTACCAAAAACAAACAAAAGCTTTGTGGTGATAGTTACTCCTATTTGTGAATATACAAAAAAATAATTAATTTGGATACTTTAAGTGGGTGAATTATATAGTATATGAAATATATCTAAATAAGGCTGTTACAGAAAGATGCTGCAGCCATTAAAAGGATAACAGCTATTCAACAATGAAGAACTTTACAGCCATATTCAACTATGAATAACTTTACTGTCATAACTTATACAGCTTTGAAAAAAGGGACAAATTTCTTGAAAAAGCCAAAACTCAGACAAGATAAAATAGATATCCTAAATTTCCTTTAATTATTACAGAAATTTAAAATGTAATTAAAAATATCTCCAGAAAATAAGTCTCCAGACACTGATGATTTATTACAAAATAAACATTCAAAGAATTAACAGCAAGTTTACACAATCATTTCTAAAAAAAATAGAAGAGAAGGGAATACTCTCTAATTTTGTGTAGTTGATATTACACTGACATAAAAATAAACAAAGACAGCAAAAAAAAAAGAGGGAAAAATCTACAGATCAATATCTCTCATTAACTCACACAGAAAAATCCTCAACAATGTGTTAGCACATCAAATCCAAATATGTAAAGAACAATAATGCAAGTATTGGGTATATGCAAGTATGCAAAGCAGGTTCAATATTTGAAAATCAACCAATGCTATTCACTGTATCAGCAGGCCCTGGAAAAGAAAAGGATATGATCATATTGGCTGAAAAATCATTTGATAAAATTCAAGAATCATTTGTGATTAAACATCTTAGTAGACTAGAAAGAAGAGAATGTCCTCACCTTCATAATGAGGAATCAAGCAAAACCTTCTCCTACTATCTACTTAATATAAGGTAGATATAAATATACTGTTATGGTTGTCCTTTTTTTTATTAAGGTATTATTGATATACACTCTTAGGAAGGTTTCACATGAAAAAACAATGTGGTTACTACATTTACCCATATTATCAAGTCCCCACTCATACCCCAATTCAGTCACTGTCCATCAGTGTAGTAAGATGACACAGACACACTGTTTGCCTTCTCTGTGCTACACTGTTTTCCCGGTGATTCCCCACACCTTGTGTACTAAACATAATACCCCACAAGACCTTCTCCAACCCTCCCCACCCACCCACCAACACCCCTCCCCTTTTGTAACCACTAGTTCCTTCTTGGAGTCTCTGAGTCTGCAACTATTTTGTTTCTTCAGTTTTGCTTCGTTGTTATACTACACAAATGACAGAAATCATTTGGCACTTGTCTTTCTCCGACTGGCTTATTTCACTGAGCGTAATATTCTGCAGCTCCATCCATGTTGTTGGAAATGGCAGGATTTGTTTCTTTCTTATGGCTGAATAGTATTCCATTGTGTATATATACCACCTCTTCTTTATCCATTCATTTACTGATGGACACTTAGGTTGCTTCCATATCTTGGCTATTGTAAAAAGTGCTGCGATAAACATAGGGGTGCATATGTCTTTTTGAATCTGAGAAGTTGTATTCTTTGGATAAATTTCAAGGAGTGGGATTCCCAGGTCAAATGGTATTTGCATTTTTAGTTTTTTGAGGAACACCCATATTGCTTTCCACAATGGTTGAACTAGTTTACACTTCCACCAGCAGTGTAGGAGGATTCCCCTTTCTCCACATCCTCGCCAGCATTTGTTGTTCTTAGTCTTCTGGATGCTGGCCATCCTTACTGGTGTGAGGTAATATCTCATTGTGGATTTAATTTGCATTTCCCTGATGATTAGTGATGTGGAGCATCTTTTCATGTGTCTGTTGGCCATCTGAATTTCTTCTTTGGAGAACTGTCTCTTCATATCCTCTGCCCATTTTTTAATCAGGTTATTTGCTTTTTGGGTGTTGTGGCATGTAAGTTCTTTATACATTTTGGATGTTAACCCCTTATCAGATAAGTCATTTACAAATATATTCTCCCATACTGTAGGATGCCTTTTTGTTCTGTTGATGGTGTCCTTTGCTGTACAGAAACTTTTTAGTTTGATGTAGTCCCATGAGTTCATTTTTGCTTTTGTTTCCCTTGCTCGAGGACATGTATTCAGGAAGAAGTCGCTCATGCTTATATTCAGGAGATTTTTGCCTATGTTATCTTCTCAGAGTTTTATGGTTTCATGACTTACATTCAGGCTCTTGATCCATTTCGAATTTACTTTTGTGTATGGGGTTAAACAATAATCCAGTTTCATTCTCTTGCATGTAGCTGTCCAGATTTGCCAACACCAGCTGTAGAAGAGGCTGTCATTTCCCCATTGTATGTCCATGCCTCCTTTATCATATATTAATTGACCATATATGAATTGGTTTATATCAGGGCTCTCTAGTCTGTTGCATTGGTCTATGGGTCTGTTCTTGTGCCAGTACCAAATTGTCTTGAGTACTGTGGCCTTGTAGTAAAGCTTGAAGTTGGGGAGCACAATCCCTCCAGCTTTATTCTTCCTTCTCAAGATTGCTTTGGATATTTGGGGTCTTTTGTAGTTCCATATGAATTTTAGAATGATTTTCTCTAGTTCATTTAAAAATGCTGTTGGTATTTTGATAGGAATTGCATTGAATCTGTAGATTGCTTTAGGCAGGATGGCCATTTTGACAATATTAATTCTTCCTATACATGAGTACGGGCTGTGTTTCCATTTATTGGTATCTTCTTTAATTTTTCTCATGAGTGTCTTGTAGTTTTCAGAGTATAGGTCTTTCACTTCCTTGGTTAGGTTTACTCCTAGGTATTTTATTCTTTTTGATGCAACTTTGAATGAAATTGTTTTCCTGATTTCTCTCTCTGCTAGGTCATTGTTAGTGTGTAGGAATGCCATAGATTTCTGCATATTAATTTTGTATCCCACAACTGTGCTGAATTCAGGTATTAGATCTAGTCGTTTTGGAGTAGATTCTTTAGGGTTTTTTATGTACAATATCATATCATCTGCAAGCAGGGACAGTTTAACTTCTTCCCTGCCAATCTGGATGCCTTTTATTTCTTTGTGTTGTCTGATTGCCATAGCTAGGACCTCCAGTACTATGTTTAATAGAGGTGGGGAGAGTGGGTGTCTTTGTCTTGTTCCCGATCTTAAAGGAAAAGTTTTCAGCTTCTCGCTGTTAAGTATAATGTTGGCTGTGGGTTTGTCATATATAGCTTTATTATGTTGAGGTACTTGCACTCTATACCTATTTTGTTGAGAGTTTTTATCATGAATGGATGTTGAATTTTGTTAAATGCTTTTCAGCATCTATAGAGATGATCATGTGGTTTTTGTCCTTCTTTTTGTTGATGTGGTAGATGATGTTGATGGATTTTCGAATGTTGAACCATCCTTGCATCCCTGGAATAAATACTAATTGATCATGATGGATGATCCTTTTGATGTACTTTTGAATTCGGTTTGCTAATATTTTGTTGAGTATTTTTGCATCTATGTTCATCAGGGATATTGATCTGTAGTTTTTTTGTGGTGCCTGCCTGGTTTTGGTATTAGAGTGATTCTGGCCTCATAGAATGAGTTTGAAAATACTCCCTCTTCTTCTACTCCTTGGAAGACTTTAAGGAGGATGGGTATTAGGTCTTCACTAAATGTTTGATAAAATTCAGCCGTGAAGCCATCTTGTTCAGGGTTTTTTTTCTTAGGTAGGTTTTTGATTACCAGTTCAATTTCGTTGCTGGTAATTGGTCTGTTCAGATTTTCTGTTTCTTTCTGGGTCAGCCTTGGAAGGTTGTATTTTTCTAGAAAGTTGTCCATTTCTTCTAGTTTATCCAGTTTGTTAGCATATAATTTTTCATAGTATTCTCTAATAGTTCTTTGTATTTCTGTGGTGTCCATAGTGATTTTTCCTTTCTCATTTCTGATTCTGTTTATGCGAGTAGACTTTTTTTCTTGATATGTCTGGATAGGGGTTTATCTATTTTGTTTATTTTCTCAGAGAACCAGCTCTTGCTTTTGTTGATCCTTTCTATTGTTTTATTCTTCTCGATTTTATTTATTTATGCTCTAATCTTTATTATGTCCCTCCTTTTACTGACTTTGGGTCTCATTTGTTCTTATTTTTCTAGTTTCATTAATTGTGAGTTTAGACTGCTCATATGGGAATGTTCTTCTTTCCTGTATTGCAATATATTTTCCTCTTAGCACGGCCTTCACTGCGTCCCACAAATTTTGCGGTGTTGAATTATTGTTGTCATTTGTCTCCATATATTGCATGATCTCTGTTTTTATTTGGTCATTGATCCAATGATTATTTAGGAGCATGTTATTAAGCCTCCATGTGTTTGTGGGATTTTTCATTTTCTTTGCGTAATTCATTTCTAGTTTCATTCCTTTGTGGTCTGAGAAGCTGGTTGGTATAATTTCAATCTTTTTGAATTTACCGAGGCTCTTTTTGTGGCCTAGTATATGATCTATTCTTGAAAATGTTCCATGTGCACTTGAGAAGAATGTGTATTCTGCTGCTTTTGAGTGTAGAGTTCTGTAGATGTCTGTTAAGTCCATCTGTTCTATTGTGTTGTTCAGTGCCTCTGTCCCCCTACTTATTTTTCATCTGGTTGATCTGTCCAGAGTGAGTGGTGTGTTGAAGTCTCCTAGAATGAATGCATTGCATTCTATTTCCCCCTTTAATTCTGTTAGTATTTGTTTCGCATATGTAGGAGCTCCTGTGTTAGATGCATAGATATTTATAATGGTTATATCTTCTTGTTGGATTGACCCTTTTATCATTATGTAATGTCCTTCTTTGTCTCTTGTGACTTTGTTTTGAAGTCTATTTTGTCTGATATAAGTACTGAAACTCCTGCTTTTTTCTCCATATTAGTTGCATGAAATGTCTTTCTCCATCCCTTCACGTTTAGTCTGTGTATGTCTGGGTTTAAAGTGAGTCTCTTCAGGGCAGCATATAGATGGGTCTTGTTTTTTTATCCATTCAGTGAATCTATGTCTTCTGACTGGTGCACTCAGTCTATTTACATTTAGGGTGATTTTGGATAAGTATGTACTTATTGGCATTGCAGGCTTCAGATACATGGTTACCAAAGGTTCAAGGTTAACTTCCCTACTATCTAAGAGTTTAGCAACTCACTTAATATGCTATTTACAAACACAATCTAAAGGTTTTTTTATTTGTTTTTTTCCCTCTTTCTTTTTCTTCCTCCTCCATTCTTTATATGTTAGGTATCATATTCTGTATGGTTGTTTATCCCTTCATTGACTTTGGGGATAGTTCATTTAATTTTGAATTTTCTTAGCAATTTGCTGTTCTATTTTCTTGACTGTGGTTTTATTACCTCTGGTGATAGCTATTAAGCAATAGGAACACTTCCATCTATAACAGTCCCTCCAAAATACACTGTAGAGATCATTTGTGGTAGTTACCTTCTCTCGGCTTTTGCTTATCTGGGAATTGTTTAATCCCTCCTTCAAATTTAAATGATAATCTTGCCAGATAAAGTAATCTTGGTTCAAGGTCCTTTTGCTTCATTGCATTAAATCCATCATGCCACTCCCTTCTGGCCTTTAAGGTTTCTGCGGAGAAGTCTGATGATCGCCTGATGTGCTTTCCTTTGTATGTGATCTTATTTCTCTCTCTGGCTGCTTTTAATGGTCTGTCCTTATCCTTGATCTTTGCCATTTTAATTACTATATGGCTTGATTTTGTCTTCCTTGGGTCCCTTGTGTTGGGAGATCTGTGCATCTCCATGGCCTGAGAGACTCTCTCCTTCCCCAGATTGGGGAAGTTTTCAGCAATCATCTCCTCAAAGACACTTTCAATCCCTTTTTCTCTCTCTTCTTCTTCTGGAACCCCTATAATGCGAATATTGTTCCGTTTGGATTGGTCACACAGTTCTCTCAATATTCCTTCATTCTTAGAGATCCTTTTTTCTCTCTGTGCCTCAGCTTCTTTGTATTCCTCTTCTCTAGTTTTTGTTTCATTTATTGTCTCCTCCACCATATCCAATCTGCTTTTAATACCATCCATTGTGTTCTTCAATGATTGTATCTCTGATCATAATTCATTCCTGAGTTCTTGAATATCTTTCTGTACCTCCATGAGCGTGTTAATGATTTTAATTTTGAACTCCCTTTCAGGGAGAGTCATGAGGTCCATATCATTTAAATCTTTCTCAGGAGTTGTATTCATAATTTTACTCTGGACCAGGTTCCTTTGGCATGTCATATTTGTGTATGGCGCCCTCTAGTGCCCATAATTTCTACTCTCTGGAGCTGCTCAGCCCCTGAAGCAATGTCTAGGGGAGTGGTATTGGTGCCTCGGGGGAGGAAAGAGCTTTTTCCTGGTTCCTGGCTGCTATGCCTGTCTCCACTGCCTGAACCAGTAGGCCAAGCACACAGGTTAAGCCTCTGTGCTTTGCGTTTTTAGTTGCTGTAGACAAATCTTCCCCCTGGCTGGCCTAATGCCTGGGTAGGGTTTCCCGGTTTGCAAGCCTGGTGGGGCTGGCCAGGAGAAGGGTGCACTAGTCTGTCTGTCAGGGTTCTTGGAGCTGTGTAGGCAGCCAGGGAGCTGGAGCACCTGAAGATCATGAAAGCTCCCAATCTGCTTGGCAGAGTGCACACGGACAATTTTGTCTACCTGTCCTTTTTCCTAAGAAGTAAGTTCTGTGCAATCCTTGCCCCTTTAGCAGGCCTCTTGCTAAGGGCTTCTTTGTTAGGAAGTCTCTCAGACTGCCCGCCTTTCTTTTGTCCTAGAGCAGCTGGATATGGATCCCTGCTTTCTACAAGCAGCTAGAATCTTAGTCTGTCCAGGAATTCTGCCTGCCTTAGCTTTCCAACCCCCTAATTATGGGAGTATCATGCAAGCACCATGAAATGTAGGTTTGTGCTCCCAGAGTAGATCTCCAGAGTTAGGTATTCAGTAGTCCCAGAAATCCACTCCCTCTCTGCTCCGTTCCTCTTCCTCCTGCCAGTGAGCTAGGGTGGGGGAAGGGCTTGGATCCCTCAGGACCACAGCTTTAGTACCATACCCTTTTCCATGAGGGCTGCTCTTGTCTCCAGATGTATGCAGTTTATTGCACTCCTCTTTCCTGTTGCTCTTTCAAGAGTAGTTGTATTAGTTATATTTTCGTATTATATGCAGTTTTAGGAGGAAGCTTCTGTGTCACCTCTCATGCCACCATCTTTTCTTTATGGCTGTCCTTTAAGAAACAATATTTTTTTCCATCCTAAAGACTTACAGATTTAAGTATATATTAAATGAGGTTTTGGTGTTCTTCCTAAATTTTTTCTCTAGATAAGTAGCAATTTATTTCTTGCTCTGTTCTTTCTAACATGCACCTATTTAAACTACATAAATCTAACATCAATCTACACAAACAAAAGCTGGTGGGATCTAATGTATTTTGAGTCTATCCATGCACCTGGCATCTGCTAAACCTTTACACATGTTATATAGTTTATATATATAAACTTTTAACTACAACAAAGTACCACAATATTAGTGAATACTAAAACAATACAAATTTATTCTCTTCCATTTCTGGAGATCAGAAATCCAAATTCAGTCTTTGGGGTTAAAGCCAAGGTGTTGTCAGCAGGGTTGGTGCCTTCTGGAGACTGTATGAGAAAATCCATTTCCTTGTCTTTTTGGGCTCCTAAAGCCACCTGTATTCTTTGGAGTTTGGCCCCTTCTTTGCATTCCTCCAATCTCTTGCCTCTGTCATTGCATGTCCTGCCACTGACTGCCTTAATACTCTCTTTTGCCTTAACTCTGTTTTTTTATTATAATTTATTTTGGTATCATTAATCTACAATTACATGTGCAATATTATGGTTATTAAACTACCCCTTCATCAGCTCCCCCCCACCAACCCAATTACAGTCACTGTCCATCAGCGTAGTGAGATGCTATAGAATCACTACTTGTCTTCTCTGAGTTGTACTGCCCTCCCCATGCCCCCCCAAGATTACATCTGCTAATCATAATGCCCCTTTTTCCCTCTTATCCCTCCCTTCCCACCCATCTTCCCCAGTCCCTTTCCCTTTGGTAACTATTAGTCTGTTCTTGGGTTCTGTGAGTCTGCTGCTGTTTTGTCCTTCAGTATTTTTTCTTTGTTCTTATACTCCACATATGAGTGAAATCATTTGATACTTGTCTTTTTCGGCTTGGCTTATTTCACTGAGCATAATACCCTCTAGCTCCATCCATGTTGTTGCAAATGGTAGGATTTGTTTTCTTCTTATGGCTGAATAATATTCCATTGTGTATATGTACCACCTCTTCTTTATCCATTCATCTACTGATGGACACTTAGCTTGCTTCCATTTCTTGGCTATTGTAAATAGTGCTGCGATAAACATAGGGGTGCATATGTCTTTTTCAAACTGGGCTGTTGTATTCTTAGGGTAAATCCCTAGGAGTGGAATTCCTGGGTCAAATGGTATTTCTATTTTGAGTTTTTTGAGGAACCTCCATACAGTTTTCCACAATGGTTGAACTAATTTGCATTCCCTTGAGCAGTGTAGGAGCATTCCCTTTTTTCCACATTCTCGCCAACACCTGTTGTTGTTTGTGTTTTGGATGTTGGTCATCCTCACTGGTATGAGGTGATATCTCATTGTGGTTTTAATCTGCATTTCTCTGATGATTAGCGATGTGGAGCATCTTTTCATGTGCCTGTTAGCCATCTGAATTTCTTCTTCAGAGAAGTGTCTATTCATGTCCTCTGCCCATTTCTTAATTAGATTATTTGCTTTTTGTTTGTTAAGGTGAGTGAGTTCTTTATATATTTTGGATGTCAACCCTTTATCAGATACGTCATTTATGAATATATTCTCCCATACTGTAGGATGTCTTTTCGTTCTACTGATGGTGTCCTTTGCTGTACAGAAGCTTTTAAGATTGATATAGTCTCACTTGTTCATTTTTGCTTTTGTTTCCCTTGCCCAGGGAGATATGTTCATGAAGAAGTTGCCCATGTTTATGTCAAAGAGATTTTTGCCTATGTTTTTTTTCTAAGAGTTTTATGGTTTCATGACTTACATTCAGGTCTTTGATCCACCATGAGTTTACCTTTGTGTATGGGGCTAGACAGTAGTCCAGTTTCATTCTCTTACATGTAGCTGTCCAGTTTTTCCCACACCAGCTGCTGAAGAGGCTGTTATCTCCCCATTGTATATCCAAGGCTCCTTTATCAAATATTAATTGACTGTATATGTTTGGGTTAATGTTTGGATTTTCTATTCTATTTCACTGGCCTATGGGTCTGTTTTTGTGCCAATACCAAATTGTCTTGATTTCTGTGGCTTTGTAGTAGAGCTTGAAGTCAGGGAGCATAACTCCCCCTGTTTTATTCATCCTCCTCACGATTGCTTTGGCTATTCGGGGTCTTTTGTGGTTCCATATGAATTTTAGAGTTATTTGTTCCAGTTCATTGAAGAAAGCTGTTGGTAGTTTGATAGGGATTGCATTGAATCTGTAGATTGCTGTAGGTAGTATAGCCATTTTGACAATATTTATTCTTCCTAGCCAAGAGCATGGGATGCATTTCCATTTGTTAGTGTCCTCTTTAATTTCTCTTAGGAGTGTCTTGTAGTTTTCAGAGTACAGGTCTTTCACTTCCTTCGTTAGGTTTATTCCTAGGTATTTTATTCTTTTTGATGCAATTGTGAATGGAATTGTTTTTCTGATTTCTCTTTCTGTTAGTTCATCGTTAGTGTATAGGAAAGCAAAAGATTTCTGTGTGTTAATTTTGTATCCTGCAACTTTGCTGAATTCAGATATTAGTTCTAGTAGTTTTGGAGTGGAGTCTTTAGGGTTTTTTATGTACAATATCATGTCATCTGCAAATAGTGACAATTTGACTTCTTCTTTACCAATCTGGATGCCTTGTATGTCTTTGTTTTGTCTGATTGCCGTGACTAGGACCTCCAGTACTGTGTTGAATAACAGTGCAGAGAGTGGACATCCCTGTCTTGTTCCTGATCTTAGATGAAAAGCTTTCAGCTTCTCGCTGTTAAGTAAGATGTTAGCTGTGGGTTTGTCATATATGGCCTTTATGATGTTGAGGAACTTGCCATATACCCATTTTGTTGAGAGTTTTAATCAGGAACGGATGCTGAATTTTGTCAAATGCTTCTTCAGCATCTATCGAGATGATCATGTGGTTTTTGTTCTTTTTTTGTTGATGTGGTGGATGATGTTGATGGATTTTCGAATGTTGTACCATCCTTTCATCCCTGGGATGAATCCCACTTGATCATAGTGTATGATCCTCTTGATGTATTTTTGAATTCAGTTTGCTAATATTTTGTTGAGTATTTTTGCATTTAGGTTCATCAGGGATATTGGTCAGTAATTTTCTTTTTTGGTGAGGTCTTTGCCCGGTTTTGGTATTAAAGTGATGCTGGCTTCATAGAATGAGTTTGGAAGTATTCCCTCCTCTTCTCTTTTTTGGAAATCTTTAAGAAGAATGGGTGTTATTTCTTCTCTATATGTCTGGTAGAATTCAGAAGAGAATCCATCAGGTCCAGGGGTTTTGTTCTTGGGTAGTTTTTTGATTGCTGATTCAATTTCGTTGCTGGTGATTGGTCTGTTTAGTTTCTCTGTTTCTTTCTTGGTCAGTCTTGGGAGGTTGTATTTTTCTAAGAAACTGTCCATTTCTTCTATGTTTTCCAGCTTGTTAGTATATAGATTCTCATAATATTCTCTTATAATTCTTTGAATTTCTGTGGGTGTGTCGTTATTTTTCCTTTCTCATTTCTGATTCTGTTTATGTGTGTACATTCTCTTTTTCTCTTAATGAGTCTGGCTAGGGATTTATCTATTTTGTTTATTTTTTCAAAGAACCAGCTCTTGGTTTCATTGATTTTTTCTATTGTTTTATTCTTCTCAATTTTATTTATTTCTTCTTTAATCTTTATTATGTCCCTCCTTCTGGTGACTTTGGGCCTCATTTGTTCTTCTTTTTCCAATTTCAGTAATTGTGTCTTCAGACTATTCACTTGGGAATGTTCTTCCTTCTTTAAATAGGCCTGGATTGCAATATACTTTCCTCTTAGAACTGCCTTTGCTGCGTCCCATAGAAGCTGTGGCTTTGTGTTGTTGTTGTTATTAGTCTCCATATATTCTCTGATTTCTGTTTTGATTTGGTCATTAGCCCATTGATTAATTAGGGGAATATTGTTAAGTCTCCATGTATTTGTGAGCCTTTTTGATTTCTTTCTAAAATTTATTTCTAGTTTTATACCTTTGTGATCTGAGAAGTTGGTTGGTAGATTTTCAATCTTTTTGAATTTACTGAGGTTCTTTTTGTGGCCTAGTATGTGGTCTATTCTGGAAAATGTTCTATGTGCCGTTGAGAAGAATGTGTATCCTGTTGCCTTTGGGTGCAGAGTTCTGTAGATGTCTGTTAGGTCCATCTGTTCTAGTGTGTTGTTCAGTGCCTCTGTGTCTTTACTTATTCTCTGTCTGGTTGATCTGTCCTTTTGAGTGAGTGGTGTGTTGAAATCTCCTAAAATGAATGCATTGCTGTCTATTTCCTTCCTTAATTCTGTTAGTATTTGTTTCACATATGCTGCCGCTCCTGTGTTGGGTGTATATATATTTATAATAGTTATATCTTCTTGTTGGACTGACCCCTTTATCATTATGTAATGTCCTTCTTTATCTCTTGCTACTTTCTTCGTTTTGAAGTCTATTTTGTCTGATACAAGTACTGCAACACCTGCTTTTTTCTCTTTGTTGTTTGCATGAAATATCTTTTTCCATCCCTTCACTCTTAGTCTGTGTATATCTTTGGATTTGAGGTGAGTTTCTGGTAGGCAGCATATAGATGGGTATTGCTTTTTTATCCATTCTGTTACTCTGTGTCTTTTGATTGGTGCATTCAGTCCATTTACATTTAGGGTGATTATTGATAGATATGTACTTACTGCCATTCCTGGCTTTAGATTCGTGGTTACCAAAGGTTCAAGGGTTGCTTCTTTACTATCTAGCAATCTAACATAACTTTCTTGTTAAGTTATTGTAAACACCGTCTGATGTTTCTTTATTTCTCTCCCTTCTTAGTCTTCCTCCTCCATTTTTTATATACTAGGTGTTTTATTCTTTGCCTTTAATTAGTATTTGGATGGTCTGCTTTCTTTCCTATGATTTTATTTTCTCTGGTGACATCTTTTTAGCCTTCGGGGTGCTTCCCTCTAGAGCAGTCCGTTTAAGATATCCTGTAGTGGTGGTTTATGAGAGGCAAACTCTCTCAACTTTCATTTGTCTGGAAATTGTTTAATCCCTCCATCATATTTAAATGATAATCGTGCTGGATACAATATTCTTGGTTCGAGGCCCTTTTGTTTCATAACGTTAAATATATCATGCCATTCTCTTCTGGCCTATAGGGTTTCTGTTGAGATGTGTGATGATAGTCTGATGGGTATTCCTTTGTAGGTGATCTTTTTTCTCTCTCTTTGCTGCCTTTAATACCCTGTCTTTATCTTTGATCTTTGCCATCTTAATTATTATGTGTCTTGGTATTGTCTTCCTTGGGTCCCTTGTGTTGGGAGATCTGTGGGCCTCTGTGGACTGTGAGACTATTTCCTTCCCCAGCAAGGGAAATTTTCAGCGATTATTTCTTCAGACACTTTCTATCCCTTTCTCTCTCTTCTTCCTCTGGTACTCCTATAATGCGAATATTGTTCCATTGGGATTGGTCACACAGTTCTCTTAATATTCTTTCATTCCTAGAGATCCTTTTATCTCTCTCTGCCTCAGCTTCTCTGTATTCCTGTTCTCTGATTTCTATTCCATTAACAGTCTCTTGCATCTCTTCCAGTCTGCTGTTGACCTCATTGATCTCTTGTCTGATTTCTGCATTGTCTTTCCTCACTTCCCTCACTTCCTCCCTCAGCTCTTGCACCTTTCTCTGTAGATCCATCAGCATGGTTATGACTTTTATTCTGAATTCTTTTTCAGGAAGACTGTGTATTTCCATTCCTTCAGGCTCCCTCTCTGGGGTTGTCTGGTTGATTTTAGTCTGGACCATATTCCTCTGTCTTTTTATGGCTGTAGAAGTGGTCGCTGGTAGTTGCCACGTATGTCAGCTGAGCTCTTTAAGACTTTAGAAAGAGAAAAAAAAAAGAAAGAAAGAAAAAGAAGAAAGAAAAGAAAAGAAAAAAGAAAAAAGAAAAAACAAAACAACAAAGCGAAAAACAAAAAATAAAGCAAAACTAACAAACAAAAATGCCCACCCAGAGTATATTCTGTGGGTATGGTGTAGGTGGCACTGTTGCCCCACTATTTTGCAGCCCTGGCCATGCGGCTTTGCAGGGGCCTTTATAGCTCTGGCCGGGGTGGGAACGAATGGGAGGCCATTGATCTCTTTGGGAATTCGATGTGCGGCCACCCTTTCCCAGTCACCTGCTAAGGGGTTCGAAACTCCCCAGGACTCCCAGTCTGCTGGGCTGAGTGTGCCGGGGTGATCCAGCTCCTCCACTGGGCTCCTGTCTCTTTAAGACTACTGAAGAAAGCGCCTGCTTTTCTCTTTTTTTTTTCCTTCCGAGGAGCCGGCTGCAAGCACCCTGGCACGTTCCCCACTCAGATCCTGCACCCTCTGTCTCTCCAATCTCTGCTACACCGCGCTATGTGTGTCAGTGCTCCCTGTGCAGATCACCAGGGCTGGTTATTTCGCAGGCGGTAGTTCCACTCCCTCCTGGCTCTGAATCCTCTCCTCCCGCTGGTGCGCTGGGGTGCGTGAGTGCTCGGGTCCCACTGGGTCGCGGCTCCATATCTTACCCACCTTGCGGGGTGCCATGTCCTCTCGGGTGAAGCTGCATGCTGTGTGCTTTCCTGTGTATTCTGGTCTCTCTTTTAGGTATAGTTGTATTTGCTGTATTTTTGTAGATAATTATAGTGTTGGGAGGAGATTTCTGCTGCCCTGCTCACGCCACCATCTTCCCAGAAGTCGACCTCCTTAACTCCCTTTTTAACCCCTCTTTCATCTCAAAATAAGGACCTTTTGATTAAAGTTAGCCCCCCTGGATGATTTAAGGTAATCTCCCCATTTAATGATTCTTAATTACATCTGAAATGTTCTTTTCACTATATTAAGAAACGTATTTCAAGTTTCTGGATTTAGGATGCAGATGGTTTGGGGGGCCTTACCCTGTCTACCACAGCCACCCTGTTACTTAGGCACTTTTATCAGATATTATTTATTATTCCCTAATACCCATTTCCCCCTTCTTCCATAGTGACAAAAGTTTTAGATAGGCATAGGACAACCCACGGAAAAATGATGCATCACAATGGTTCTCGCAGATAGATGTGACTTCCATGGAATAATAAGTGTGAGGATATCACTTGCATCTGAAAGGCTTTTGGATTCAGTGCACAACACTTCACACCTCCTTCCGCCAGCTACAGTGGCCAGCAAGGCTTCAGCGTGCGTCCCTGGGTGATGACTGTACCCACTGGGACTGCCACCAACAATCTAATCAAAATGAATATCTACGGAGATGTGCCCCTGGGGGTTTAAGTTGCCATGGATAATTGAACCCACCCTGATTACAGAGTATATTTATATATGCATACAATGACATGGCTGCTGGCTACCTCTCTAACACCCATCCTCTTCCCCCTTCTTTGTGAACATACCTTGCTTATGACAGAAGTTAGGAATGTAAGAGAATAGCTTCCCTTATAGCAAGGGTGGGGGCGGATAGACTGATCTTGGCCAGCAGGACCTGATGAGAAATCTGTGAGGAAACTTTGGGGAAAGATTTTCCCAATACAATATGACAATATCTCATTTTCCTTTCATAGTTTCCCTTTATATTTTTGGTGTTATCAAGGAGGACATGGTACTCAGAACTAGGGGAGCCGTTTTGCGGCCATGAGGAGGAGCTTAAAAAGTCATTGAGAACTGGTTAGAAATCTTTGACATTATTGGGTGCTGAACCAGTCTTGTTAAATACCTAATTATGAATGTCTTATTATGTGGGAAAATTGTTTTTTCCACTTTCAGTGAGTATTCTATTACTTAAATCTGAAAGCATGCAGTATTAGACATATAGAGACTTACCCCAAAATGTGATATTTCAGCAACCAAACGGATTTGGATGAATATGTTTTCTAATAAATCCCTCATTAGTCAAACTTTTGCTATTCTCTTTCCAAAACTGAGAAAACAAATGGCTTCAGATAATGTTGTTTCTTGATATTAAAAGCTCACTGTCCAAAGCAGGAATTGTTTGATAATGTTTGAGATTTATGCGTATATGGCAATGTATCAACACACACACATATATACCATCAAAGTATAGTTAAGATAAAATTTTATTTAGCATTCACTCCAATTGTAAATATTGACTTTAAAACAAGAGCTTAGTATGTCAACTAGATATTTTATTCATATATCGCTTATATACATAATACATACTTGAAGTTTTTATACTTGTATACTTTTGTAGATGTATAGAAGTACACATATATACTTGAGGCTTTGTTATAAAAATAACTTAAGAAGAAACCAGAAAATATTTGCTTTTTCCCCTTAGGTTTATACAATTCCACAGAGAAATATCAGTGGGGTGGAGGTAGGAAAGAGGGGAATAGAACAAGATTTTATGCCTGGCTGAATATTTCACATTTTTTAATTCAATTGATGTCCAGTCTTTTATATTTGTTGTATGTGGCTTAGCATTGAAGTTCATTTTAGAAATATTAAATATTTCAGAGATAAACAAGCTGCAAAAAGACAAATAAAGAAATGAGCTTTCAGCTTCCATGTGAAATAATAGAATATAAGCCACAATTTTTCCCCAAACACCTATTTTTAATAACACTTTGTGAGCAGACAATGCCAATTATAGTTTCCAAGTTATTCAGATCACTTGGACCTGCAAACAGCACGACCTCCCTCTGAGGAAACAAACCCAGAGACCAGTATAAAACATTGCAGAGCAAGGGGTGCATTCTGACACTCATAGCCAGAGAGATCTGTCAAGGTCATAACCAAGCGATCAGTTTAGACTGCAGCTTAACAGTGTTTAGCCTTTATTGGGATAATAACATACAAACTTCACTTCAGGTATTGAGTCACTGAGAACATTTAAGCAGTCACTAAATACTACTGGTTGAAGCTGTTAGCAATTTCTATTTTTTAAATTCCATTTTCTTCCATCTCCCTCATCACTTACTTCATTTATGGTGGCTACTGCACTCTGAGATATCACTTAACTGCTCTGCTGCCCAAGAGGAAGCATATTAACCTCTTTCTAGTATGGTTAAGGATTGCAGGAATTGTTTAGCTAAAATAAAAATCCTTTGAAAACCTGACCTAATCTAGGAGTATATCCAAATGGGTCTTTTTTCAGAGTGAATTACCTCATTTGCCCGTTAGTAACACAAAATGAGAGCTTACCCTAGTAATATGGGATGGGAAAATAAGCTATCAAAGAGAAAGGAACAGAGAATGGGGAAAGGAAAATAACTTTACAGAGATAATTAAGAAATACATTAAATGACTACTATAAAAAGGTAAAATGAGAAAAAACTTGTATCTGGAATTCACAGATTCTTAAATTTTCTATAGTTTAGATGTTACAGAATTTTTGAAAAAAGTTCCCTCCCTTTATATACTGATCGGTGTTGGAATTAAACGTCATAAATTATGTGTTACATTTTTGCAACACTAAATCTATTCATGCTGACATTGCACACTTTCTCTTTAATCCTTGTGGCACAGACTGCTAGGCATTTACCAATTCTCATTTACTTTTCTCCCTGGGCACAAAAGTAGACTACATTTCCCAGCCTCCCTTGCAGATGGGTGGATCCATTCACTGAATTCCAGAACAGGCCCATGAAAATTTTTGTCATGTGATCCTCTCACTTTCCCCTTCACTAGCAACTGAGTGCAAAGGATCAAGCAGATGCCTGTGAGGCTGTCTGAATGGCAGAGCTACAGATGCCTAGCGTCTGGGTCTTCAAAAAACCACATGGAAGTCCTCCCACCATCTAGGAACATCTGCATTAGATTTAACATAAATAAGAAATAGAGTTTATCTTGTTAGGACAATAAGATTTTGCTATATGTTTGCCATAGCAGCTACTATTACTTTCTCTAGTGAAAATAATACCTTAGGAGCTTTTTTGTCTTGTATGCAAATTCTCCCAGTGTCTCCCTATATCCATTTCAATTAGAGAGAAGACCCAAATTCAGCAGATGGGGAAAATCTGTAAATTTGAAAAAGAAGTCTGCCAGGGAGACATAGGTAAGTTTGGAATTCTATAATGTGAATTTAATGTATATCAAATTTGTTCCAACATAGGAAAATTTCAGACAGAGATCTACAATACTATGTATGCACCTATATCACAAAGTTTTCAGATTAAATACAGGAATTGCTTGTAGGGCTGATGTCTTTCTATACTCCTTGCCTTTAAACTTTGTCCTACCACTGCAAAGAACCACCTGGTTGACTCATTTAGGCAAAACAACTTCCCAAATGCTTGTGGGCTTAATCAATACTACAAATGACCTTTGAAAGAAACATAAAATACCGCAAATATTCATGTTTCAGCTACTTAACCATTTAAACCACAAACATTTATTTTAAGTATAGGTAACAGCCAGCATAAAGGAAAAGGAATAACTTTTCTATTACAGTAAAAATTGTTGGGGCTTCTTTTACTTGATCTCTAGCAGATGAAGGAGGGTGGATGAACTTACTGGGATTTGTCTTTTAGACAGGTTACCTCAACTTTTAAAAAATTAATTGTCTCCACATAATCAGATAAATATTTCATTGATAATAATAGTAGTGTAAAGTACATATATACTATCTATTGCTGCGTAACAAATTATCAGTCCTTAGCAGCTTAAACAACATACATTTATTATTCAGCTTCTGTGGGGCAGGAGTCTGGTAACAGCTCAGCAGAGTCCTCTGCTTCATGATCTCTCTCTCTAGGCTGTAATCAGGTGCCAAACAGCGCTGGGGTCTCTCCCCTGAAGACACAACTGGGGAAGTATCGACTTCCATTCTTACTGACATGATTGTTGGAAAGATTAAGTTCATTGTTCACTGATGATCTGAGTCTTGATTCCTTGTTGGTTGTTGACCAGAGCCCATGCTCAGTTCCTTCCCATGATAGCTTCTCCAACGTGGTAGATTGATTCGTCATAGCCAGGGAGAGGACGGAGAATGAGAGAGAGAGAGAGAGAGAGCCTACTAGCAAGATAGAAATCATAATCTTACATACCCTAATCATGGAAGTGACATCCCATCACCTTTTCTGTATTCTATTCTTTAGAAATGAGTAACTAGGGACAGTCTGACTCCAGGGGAGGGGATTACATAAAGATATCCTCTTTTAGTTTGCAGTCATTCTGTTTAAGTTTAGTGTATATGTGCTGGTGAATTTTTATGGACTTCAGTTTCAATGACTGTTCAGCATTCTGAGCCCTGACAATGTCAGTCTGGTTCATTTTATTCATCTGGTGCTCCTGTTCAGCCCTTTCTGTCATGACTGACACTTCCTTGGGCTGCTTGCTGTGCTGTGTGACCGTTCGGTGGTGAGTTGCAGATGCTGGTGGTCTTGACTCTGCCTTTGCCACTTGGAAGGCAGAAGAACATAGGGTTTTACCATTGCTATTGCTGCTGGAAGATCAGCTTGCCTGACATCCAGGTTGTGGAACAGCGACTCATCAGCCCAGGGCTCCTGACTGCAAGAGGATCAGACTTCCAGCGGGCCTGGGTTGAGGAGTGGCAGCAAGGGCTCCTCCCTGGGTTAGACCTCTCTTTCCCCCATCCTTCGATGGGAGAGAACAGACTTAATACATTTTGTGTTATGCTTGTTGGTAGCTTTGGGCTGCAAGCATCTCTGTCACTCAATCTGTGGATGTATGGGATATAAATAGAAAAACCAAGGATATTTCCTAATTCTTCCTTGAGTTTTGAGATCTCTTGCCGATTTGCCTTTTTCTATCCAGATTTTGGATCCCTTTAATCCCTTTAACATTGTCATTGAATTAATTTCCATGGTATTTAGTTCTATTTAGGGGGGAAAGCAGGGAAAAGTAAGTGTATGCAATTTGATTTTAGAACCCACCATTATTTATGAATCACTCAAAATGTAACTAAGCAAGGTTATAGAAACTTACAGTTCTGTGGATCATCTATAGTTTAGTCCAATCACTGACAAAAATATTGACCTGCACTTGAAGAATTCTTTACTCCTGTACAAATGCTTTCACTTGGTAATGTGGTCTTCACAGAAATCATACCAATGTATCTGTTGTTCTTATCTCAGGATTACTGCTGAAAGGAGTGATACTGTCCAGGAGAAGCCCACAATTGCACATCTACTACACGAAGAATTGAAAGTGGTGTCTCAGGTCCCTCAGCTAAACCAGGACAGAGAAAAAAATGTTTGATACTGGTTCAAAAGAATACAAGTTTTTACCTTCCTAAATAAATTAGTAAAAACTGTAGGAGGTAGCATCATCTGAGATCAATATTTAACAATGTAGAGAATGTAGACAGGGGTGAATTGAAGAGGATTTCAAGAAAGAATGGACATTTGTAAATGCAAGGAAATATGAAGTTATGAAAGGTTTTTCTGAAGAACTAAATGGGGTGTGTTTTGTTTGGAATACATAGTATGTAGAGGAGTATTATGAGTAATGAAAAGCTTGGAGACTTGTTGAAGGAGGCTTGAAGGCCTTCCTAGATGTGTTCCCAACTGGTGAGACGATGGAACATCTTGGATAAATTGAACAGGGGACATTCATCGTTAGAGCTGTGCCTTCTCGAGAAGCATCTGAATATGGAGTATAAAGTTGCAGCAGTTGTGACAATAGTGGTTTATATAGTAAAAGATAGATTAAATAAAATCTCTAGACTGGTAACAACTCATTTATCAATGCATAATGGTTGAATGTAATCCATGTGCTGGGCATGGGGATGTATGGGAGAATATGATAAATACAGATCTTGTTTTTAATGAATTTACAATCTAAAGGAGACAGATAAATAAAATTACAATAGAGTATAAGTGATGTTACAGAAGAAATAGAAAACAATGTAAATATAATGAAAAATAAGTAACTTGGAGATAATTAGATTTTTTTTTCCAGGAAGTGGTGTCTTTTTGGGTTATCATATATTCTGGTTTTCTCAGAACAGTTCCTAATTATGCCTATTCTCCTAGTATAATTGTTACAGGGATCTTCTTCTACTCTCAAAATAATCCCAGCTTGAAGAATAGACTATCTGATAATCCTTTAAGTGAAAACAAGTTGGATACTTAGTTGGGCTCTAGACATGAAACCTTAAGGAAACTGTGCTCTGTATTGAATACAATGGGAAGTTTGAAGACATTTGACTTTGGAAATGCCATGTAGGTTGGTCTGCAAATAAGAGAGTTTAGAGATTTGTGTGGAGTGAAAGAATGAATGAACATGGTGGAAAAATGAATTGAAACCTTCCAGAGTTATAGCATAGACATTGGGAGGCTAACTCAGGATACTGGCAGAGAGGACAGACAACTGGATAAAAATTCAGAAAGTATTTCATAGTGAGAATTTGTAGGAATTGGTGGATTGTTGGAATTTGGACATGAAGGAGTAGGAATAATTAAGGGTGAGACATTCTTTTCTCGACTGAGTAACTGAGTTGGTGGTACTGCTCATGAGACAAGAGGATGAAAAGAAAAAGAGGTATTCAAGATATTTGGCAGAAGAAATGCTTCGATGATTAACTGTGGTGAATGAGAAAGAATAATAAATAACTGATGGTTTATATTTTCAAACTTGGACAATTAAAAAAATATGCCATTTAGCACATTTAAAAGGAAGAGTTGGTCCAAATGGTATTAAGATGTTGAATTTTAGACATACTCAGAATAGTGCTAAGAGGAGGAAAAAGTTTAAGTATTAAAGAGAATTTCACAGATGGCTATGTCTAGCAGACCGTTAGAAAGGTCCAGGTGGATTATAAAAGACAGATGAGGACTAGTGATATACAGTTGGGAGGTATTGTTGCAAGCTGTGAAAACCCTACACATGGCTGTGTTTCCAAAGAGGGTGGACAAGGTGTTGGACCACAGGGCTGTCATGGAGAGGAAGACGAAAGCCTGTTACTATCATGCTAGCCAAACAAGGGTGTTTGGGTCATCACTTTTCAATGTTAAAGAATATTCAAGGAAAAGTGCCAATTTAATTTGGCCATGTCAAAATGAATGACCTGAAAGAAAACACTTTAATTAGAATGAAGGAGATGAAAAATCAAGTGCAAAAGTTTGAGGAATGAAAGACTAGTAGAAAAGTAGAAGCAGAGAATACAAATTTCTTTTTCAATGGAATTTTCTTCTGTGAAGAATCAGGGAAATGACTGTAGATTAATAGCATAGCGGAGATGAAGTGACGTTCCTTATGAATGCATGGAATGATAAGAGTATTCCTAGGTAGAGGAGAGCCACTGGAGAAGGAAAGTTTCAAAAGAAATCAGGAAAATTAATTGATGGGGCAAGCTCACAGATGGAATAAAAAATACATAGCATTTATAATCCAATAAAGAAAGAGTATAGTTTTTATCTCAAAGATAAGGAAGTTAGAAAACTAGACTGACAAAGGTGTATAGATTTTACACAGGGGCAAAAATGGAGGACAATAAATGAGTAACATTTACTGAATTTCCCTGACGAGGTAGTCTCTGTACTGAATTTTATCCTAAGTAATTCTCATGATAACCCTTGTAATTATAAGTCTACTTAGGTTAAGTTATGCCCTGTAATTAAACAAAAAGTGTCCAAATTCTGGTGGCTTAATTAAACAGTTTTACTGTTTGCTCACATTTAAGGTAAAATGCCCTCCAGACTCATTTCCTTGGACCATCCTTGGTCCTTACTAGAAGACATATGGTCAGAAGACCATGGAAAGGAGTGTTGGTGTAGGATGAGGCCTAAAATTTTAGGGGCCAGGACTGAAGGTACTGTGCATTCTTTTTACCTACAGTCACGTTAACCCTGACTCACTGCCAAAGTTTGGGAAAGGAGCCTTGTTGATTGTCTGGAGAGAATATGAAACATGGTTTGGTGAACTCATAGCATGAACAAGACAAGAAGTATATCATTAGCTCCACTTTGCATAGAAAGTAACAGATTTAAGGAGGACTTAAGCAACTTGCCCAAGTTAACACAGCTTAGTAAATTGTCTGGTTGAGTCTGGAATTGATTGATAAATTAGAACATGCCCTCTTCTTCAGGAAGTGGAAGCCACAGAGCAGAGTGGGAAGGCATCACAGTCTTCTGGGGAGAAAATAAGTAAACATGGTATGGAAAGAAAGTCATAGCAAAGCAGTTAAAATTAGAAACATACGCATCTATGGGATCAAATAACTACAGCTTTAAAGGCCCCTTTCAGGAACTCAGCAGACTGCATTCATTCATCAGTTATTCAAAATTATTGTTAGATTCACATTACCTATCAGATACTATGCCAGATGTTCAGTGCACAAAACAGATTCTCTGCCCTGATACAGCTTACATTTTGGTTCGCAGAGAATTCTGGTTTGGGGAATTCTCTCTTGCTTGGTAGAGGCTAATTAATCACGCTTTATGTTCTTTTCAGGTTTTCATCTGATTGGATAAGGCCCAGCCACATTATGAGGGCAATTTGCCTTACTCAAAGTCTATCATTTCCTGTTAATATCACCCAAAACACTGTTAAAGAAATATGCAGACATATGAGTATTTGACCAAACATCTAGGTCCCCCATGACCTAGCCAAGTTAACACATAAAATTAACCATCATACTCATGTATTTGTCTGTTCAGTGACCATGTTTCAGCCAAACAGACTCATCTGTTCCATCTTGTGGAAATTTTTAAAGATGGCACTGGAAAAGATATGATTTTTCAAAAGTGAAGATTGGCTTTATAACAGTCCCTAACTCATTTCAGAAAGGATTTGAGGTAGCTAAAAGAAAACAAAGCAAATATACAATATAATATGACAAGAGTAAGAGAGATGGGAATACTTAACAGTTGATACCTTAAGTCAAATTTAATCAACATTTGTTTCTTTTATTCATACCTCAACTTTTACTAGAATCAGAAACCACTTAAAAACAGGAAAGTGTTATACATTAGATAAAAGTGAGAAAGAAAAACAAAGTAAGAAAGAGTAGTAACATAAAATGGGGTCAGGATGAAGGAAATATATGCCGAAAAGCAAAGGGCACAAAACAAATATTTAATAGAAGTAGGCAAAAGATGAGTGAGATGTGCCAGTTTAAAGTAACGTGGGTAGTTGAGACTTGAGCTAATTACTTCCTTTAAGTGGGGCCAAGTCTAGCCAAGTGTGGTTAGAATATGGGTCTACTATTGTTAGAATTGCATGTGTGTGTTCTTCTTTGTGTGAGTGTTTGTAAAATTCTGATTGTCTAAACTGAGTTTGCCAAAAAATAAATAAAAAAACACTTTTATAAGACAAATTAAAACCCTCAGTCAAATACTGCTCCTGATTTCCTACTGCAATGCCTCATAGTAGGCCATAAGATTGTATGTAAACTTCCTTGCAGCTAGTTCATACATGGTATCTTAGTCAGTTATAGAATTCAAAATATTTATTAAATGAAATCAAGCTAGCTGTTAACAGGAAGAATGATTAAGATCAGAAGGAAATTCCTCTGCAGGGGCATAGAAAGGACTTTGTGTAATATAATGGGCAATGTCACTCACTCATCCTTACTGTAGACATAACAATTAGTCCCTTGGTTCAACTTCAACAATAGTTATGAAAATAGGTGGTAGTTACTGCCAGTGTTGGAAGGAAAAAAAAATCCACTCAGTTTTCTAACACGATGGCAAATTCTTCATTTTCACAAACTTTAAAAACACAGTGAGAATCTCTTCATTCCTTACCTAGGTAATCAACAGTTGTTATACATGCCTTCCTAAAAATCCATAAAAGAACTGAAGCATTTTTTTCAAATATAGAACAGTGAATTTTCTTTCTCATTCATCACTGAAAGTGCTTATTACATTTTAAAAGGGTATAAAATGTTTCTCAGGATTGTTTTTCTCAGTTTTCCTTATATAAAATGCCTGCCTAAAACATAAAAGTCTACAGCAATATACATCACAAGATACTGTAGATTTAATGGATGCTGCTGAAACTGCTAACACTTCTAATATTTTGCATCACTCAATTTCCCAGACTGGTAGAACTGCAAGGCTTTTGTTCATAATTTCATATTAATTGCTGTAATTTTCTTGACATATACTAGGTTTACGTTACATAGTTTCTGTGTAAATATTTAATTTAGGTGAACTCCTTAATGCTTTAATATTTCTGGTCTGTTTTTTTATTTATTTATTTTTTTTTTACATATATGAAAGGCTGATGTAAGTTTTCAGGGACTAAGAAACAAGTACAGATTGTAGATACAATGTATTTTAAATAATCGAAGAATACATTTTCAAAATATTTTATTATGCTTGCAATAAAACTTGCCAAGTTTTTTCCTTAGAAAGAAGTTTTGAGAAGACAGGGTTAAACTCTTTTCTTTTTAATTGACTCATATAAATAACCAATTAATCAGAAATGGATTGAAATCAACCCCATTGTGTGTGTGTCTTCCACTTAAATTTAAATTATTAGAGGAAAAAGCTAGCTTTTATAGATTTTTGATTCCCCAGAACCTCTCATGGTACAGAGTAGGCATTTAATAAATATATATTAAGTAATTGATTTATCTATAAATGTGTGTGTGGTTGAAACAAAAGTGTTGGCCCTCAGTATGAAGCTAAAATTATACTCAGTGTATATTTGATGCCTGTAAATATGTGTATGTGAGTGAGTGTGTTTCCTTGTATTCTGGGATTCTTAATACTAGCTTGTTTTTCTGCCTGTGGATAAGATTTCTGTGCTTAGTTGAAGCATACTATATTTTAAAAATATTAATTAAGTATATGGTCTGCTCATTTTTACCTCTGTACTTTTCTTTTCTTTCCCTAGATACTTCTGTTTAAATAAAATGGTCTTACCATTCTGTTTCGCTGTTAGATTTTTGTCAGAGGGAAAATTAATTGAAATACAAAATGGAAAAGCTAAAGAAAACAAATGAACTGCTGTGAGTCCCTCAGGTTCTTCCATTTGGACCAAAGTTATTTCCGCTGATGAATTTGAGTTACTTACTGCTCTTGCAGCTATGGGTAGTGGATACCTTTACTTACAGACTTTTTCAAGAACAATAATTTCTTATAAATTGTGAATCCCAGGAAAGAATGAGGCAAATTTTCTTTTTCCTTCTTCTCTTTTTCCAAAGCATCAAATACAAGAAACAAAGAATTGCTGTATAAACATAAATCTAGATTTTTTTATATGCTATTTGCACTTGAATAATTCAAATATTGAATATGCATTTAAAAGGAAGCTTCTTAAACAGATATTAAATATGAATAAGAATAGAAGGCTTTAGATCAAAGACACTGATATCATTAGAAAATAAAGAAAGAGGCCAGGTATTTTAGTTCAGGGAAGATAAAAATTGATAAGGTGGGATTAATTGTGTCATTAAGAATTAGTTTTGTTGGACAGAGTCAGTGGCTGCTCACAGGTTATGATGTGACCTATGCTGAAAGACTCCTCTGTCCCTGGATTTCTCTTATGGCACCCAAGTGATTGTGAAATGATGATAGCATTACTTTGGAAGAACCTGATGATAACAAAAGATAATCCATACAATGCTTCCAGCACAGCATGTTGTACCCAACACATGGCAACATCTTAATTAGTTTTCTTTTCCCCATCTTTCTCTTGAAATCATGGAGGGCCCTGGATAAAGTTCGAATGTTCATTTCAAAGTCCAACATCGAAAACCTTGTTTTCCTAAATAGGAGAGCCCCAAAGCACGAACTTCCCCTAATAAAGGTTAACCATGGGTTTCCAGTTGCCTGGACTGTCCGGGTTTATGAGACATGATTATTAATAGCATCGATTTACATTCTCAAAATTATCTCAGTGTGAATGATATATCATATGGTAATCCTATTTGTAAGGCATAATAATTAATCAGAGATTTGAGTGTGACTAACAGGAAAGTTCTGGAGACACAATTTGGCTTTGGCAGTACTAGATTATGAGAAACTTCATAGTGGGGTTGCGTGAGCAGCAGCAGAAAACTGAAAGGTGGGCGAGCAAGAGGGAAAAGGTATGGAAAAGATAGAGAAAGTCCCTCTTCTAGGGGAGGAGGCTGAGATAAATTAATTCATATAAGTCATGTAGTTGAGTAAGTGCAGAAACAGGACCACAGTTAAACTTTCTTTAGTAAATCAATATTAAAAGAAAAAATTAATTGGTTTTCTTTATTAAAGTACAGCTTCTTTTAGTTTCAAAATAAGTCTATACTTTCGAAGTCTAGAAAATGTACAGACAAAAAATAAGATGTTCATTCTTTAGAAAGTTTTGCCCAAAATATGTCTAGTATAATTTTAAAGGTAAAGATTCCAAGCTTTTGTCCGTTCTGGTGGTCTAAGTGTTGATACTGGAAAATGCTGTCCTCTTCCCCTTTAAAAATAAAACAGTACCTTAAGGAGTTTGAGATTTGCAAAAACCAAGGACCTAGTTTGGGATGATCTGCATATAAAGCTAATAGGAACTTGGATTTGGCTGGAAGCTGACAGCTGGGGAGACAGGAGGTGGGAGAGGAAGGGCCCCAGGGACTCCGGGATGACCAGTCCCAGGCAAAGAGGCAGCTAGGGGGGAAATGCCCATTGCAGGGGCTCTAAAGAATGAAAATGTTTAGCTTTGAAGTGCAAACTTATGTCTCTGTGGTATACATTTTTCAGTTATACCAACATTTCATTAAAAGTCCTCCATTCACAACAGCTTTGTGTCAGTGGAACTGTGGGGAAGTAAGTGATTTGAATGAGGCAAGAAGTGACACCTTCCTATCACCTGGCCTTGAGGATTGTAGGTGATGATCCATATTGAAGAGAAAGGTGACATTAGGAAATCCTCAGAGTCCTGGGGAGGGACCCAAAAACCAGGGAAAGCTGGCCACAGAACAGGATAGTTCAAAGGTGGACATGAGCCAGACCCTATTTATCCAAATATATTAGAGAAAGGTAACTCTCAGGGTTCAAATTCCAGCTCACTACTTAGTAGCGATTATGAGCTTTGACAAGTTATATAATCTCCAAAACCTGTTCACTACTCTGTAACACTAGGATAATGAGAGCACCTACAGCAGAGGTTTGCTGGGAAAATAACATGTGATGATCCACTTCCAGGCACACAGCCCTGAACTGCCCAGCAGTCAGAAGCTAGCTGATAGTCTGTTTTAGCACTGGCAAATCATTTTGTATTGTCTTTGTGTTCACTTGATATTATAAATATTCTCCTATATTGTATCACTGAATATTGTTTGAATACATAATTTTGAATATCTAGTAGTTTGCTCTATTGGATCACATGCTTAATATACCTGTTTCTCCATTTTTTGGTCATTTACATTGTTTCAAATTTTAACTATCATAAAAGACAATGGTGAGCCTCCACATTTAAAATTTGACAGGCATTTTTGATTATTTAGTCAAGAAAATTCCACTGAATGCTGCTTATATATGCCAATGTATTCAAACATTTTAGGATTGTTCATACATGGATTACATCTCTGTAGGAAAAAGAAAAACATATTACATCATTTTTATTATGATGTTTCAAGTTGTAAGTAAAGTACCATTTCAAAGTGATTTAAACTCTAAGAAAAAATATTATAAATTCCAAGGTAGGGCAGCTTCCAAAGTTTCTTGATAAAAAGGCTCAAAATTATTAAGAGACCATGTTCTTTCCATCTCTTTTATCTTTATTGCTGTTGACATAACACTCAGACAGCTGGTAAAGTGGCTTTCACAAGTTTATTTCACCTAGACACAGTAAGGCCCATGTCTCCTTCATACCAACAAGGAAGGCTCCCCAGATTTCACTGGTCATTGGCTAGACTGACCACGCACTCACTCCCAACCAAACTCTGTAAGAGAAGCTGGATTTTATCATAATTGACTTGACTTGTTACATAGGATGGAGGAGATGTAGGGGCCTCAACAATAATCATGATTTCCACTATCAGTGTTTGAGAGTACCATTTCAATTTATTGTAAATTTTCATTTCTGTTTGTACCCCATCAGAATATACATTTGGGTACATTATCCAGCATGGTCCTGCACAAATACTGCTGACAGACTATTGGACTTGTTTGGAGGAATGAATAATACACTGGGACTTATCAGGTCTTCAGTTCAGTTGGGCTGTGTTCTCTACCAAGTCAAACATGACTAGCTTGAGAGCAGAGATGAACCTTCTTAATACAAAGGAGATATTATGTGCAATGAAAGGATCTTGAGCAATCATATTACCCAACAGCTAAATCATGATTTGGGGAGATCTATAAACTGACTGTAAATTAAAATGTGAAAATGAGTGTAGTGAGAAGTGAAATTTAAGCTCTCAATGGGATAATCCTTCAGCTGAAATGGTCTCACACTGTTTTTCTTGGATTATTTTGAGGCCCATTGTGTTATCTGAAGGAAGCCTATTGAAGAGTGATTGACTGGTTCTGACCTGGTGCTATGCTCATTTTGCATGAAAGCATCTCTGCTGTAAGGCTGGGTGAAGTTATACATTAGAGCCAATTGCGATCTTGAAACAAAATGAAACCACTCATCCACTCTTCAAAGGCTTTAGTATGACACATTCTATTACATTACAATTTTGAAAAGAGTCATTTCTCCTGATGGCTAATTATTAACTTCCAAATGGATGCTATACAAATTGCAATCAAATATCTTTACTTCATTGAATACATATGATGTCAGGAAATATAATTCTACATTAAAGGGTTTCACAGTTTTACTGACATGCAGATCTCTTTGTTCTGAGTTCGGTCTTCCCCCTTGCTGCCCCTGGAAGACTGAAAAACTACCTCAGTGAGCGTCATGCTTTCAAATCCTGTGATGGGCATCACTGTACAGAATAAACACTCCGCTGATTTCCAAGCTCCTTTCCACTTTTACTTTTACCTAGATGTCATGGAGATGCTGTGCCCAGCAAGAGTGTTTAAACAAGTATGCCCAGACATGACACGCGAAAACTTTCAGCTGCAGATGCACATTTCTATCCCAAGTCTTAACTTGACTACTATTGACATATGGCCCTGAAATGTGAATTTGTGTACAGAACATTTAGAATCTTTGCTATATCTTTATATAGATATATATAGATATATCCTAAAGGTGATAGTGTATCTGCACTAAATCTGTCCCCCTAGATCTGCTTACATGTTTCTTCTTTCTGTGTCCTTAACACCCTGCACTTGCCCACGTGTAGCACTCATGTCACCCATTAAATGATCTGATCCTTCATAGCAGGGCCAGTATGTTTCTGTAGTTTTCTATATTTTGTGTTTTTCTATGTTTCTGTATTCCCCTCCTATCAATTCCTGGGACCTAAGTGCTCTATAGTACATATTAAATAATTGAGTGTATTATAAAAGAAGACTAAAACACTTGTTTGATATTTACCTCCATTTGAAACAGTCAATTATTTTTATCATTTAGTAGAAAATAAACACATAAAAGATATATCTTAAATACTGTGTTACTAGATTCTTGATCTTGGAACACAAAATGGTTGAAATGACTATAAAAAGAAGAACAAAACACAGTCCAAGCCATTCGAAACAGTATTGGAATAAAAAGAATGACTCCAATAGTTAAAGAGGAGCAAAGTATGAATTCACATATGCACCAGTATCCTAAGTCCCACATACCAGTATCCTAAATCTCTTAGGTCCCAATAAATTACTTTGTGAAAATTATGAGACTGTCAATGACACTAAAGATTTCACGACTTTGTTTTCTAAGAATTATTAAACATTTGAGATAAGTGACTTTCTGTACATCAATCAATCCTGCCTTTTATTTTGGATATGAGAAAGCAGAATTTCAGAGATAGGATGTGATTTGTAAAGATTAGCACCTGGACAAAGAGAAATTTAGAAACTGAATAGTCAAATTTATACAGAATATCCAATGACTGGAGAGATTAAGAATTACCTCTACAAAACAAGGTAAGCAAATATTGTGCTTCCAGATCACTAAGAAAGCTTTTTAAAGGCAGGCAATACCTCTTTAATTTTATCCCCAAGTACAGTGGTTCTTAACAAGGGGCATTTATGTCCCTTAGGGGACATACAGCTGTCTGGAGACATTTTGATTCATTCATCACTGTGGTTATATGTGGGAGGTGCCACTGGCATTTAGTAGAAAGTGGCTGGGGATGCTTCTAACATCCTAAAATGCCCCAAATATCAATAGTGATGAGGTTGAGAAACCCTACCCTAAAGTATCACTCAGATAAGAAAGATTTGGTTGTGCAAAAGGTCAATAGAAACCATCTTGCTCATCATTATTTAAAGTACATAAAATTGCATGTACACACACGTGTGGTCATCTGCAGCATGATGGGGCTTTGTCCAGAGGAAGGGACCCACAAGGTCAGTGTGCAGCTGACTTCCCAGCTGTGCCAACATGAGAACTGTTATGAGGTCAAACCTTTGGGGATGCGTTGTCTATGGAGGAGAGCCTACACATGAAATGACATTCAGGATCAGAACCAGGAAGACAGCTAGCAGCAGAGATTGCATCTGCAGTTCCCTCTGCCAGGAATGCTGTGCTTCCTCACCCATGGCTCCTTCCTTCTTGTCATAAAGATGTCACCTCAGGCATTACTTACCATGCTTTCCTGACCACCTGATTTAACTTGCCCTTACTACCTTAAGTCATTTTTTTATTACATCACTGTTTCCACTATCTAAAATAACCCTTTTGCTTATTTAATGTTAAATGTTTTTCCACCACCCATTTGATCAAGAGTAAAAATTTGGGGAAAGGAAGGGTCTTTACCTTCTTTCACATCATTCTACCTGCAGTGCTTATAGTAGGTGCTTAGTGAATATTCCATTTATCCAATTTATTCAGGAAACATTTATCAAGTACCTATTATATGCCAAATACTCTTCTAGTCACAAACAAAACAGATCAGTATTCTTATCTTCATTAAGCTTGTGAATAAGTGAATAAATACATTAATGCATGAATCTACCTAGAGAGCTTAAGAAGAGGTAGCAAAGGAGAAACTGTAGACTCTTAACAGCACTAAGGTAAGCAAAATGGGAGGAGATAGAGACAAAAAATAAATTATTGTATTTGTGACTAAACATATAAATTCTGGAGATCACCAGAATATTACTTTTACAGTGACTCAAGAGCAGCTGGATGGACTGAGACATAGGTGTAATACCCACCTTATCAATGAAAATAGTATGTCCTTCGATAGTAATGAATAAAGTTCATTGCAATCAAGCAGACATATTTTGTATTTAAACTTACACTCACTTAAGTATAATAATTCTACAGAGGTCCCATATATGATTGTCTTAATAATCCTGTGAAGTAGGATAATAGCCTTAGATATTATACATATGAGGAAATAGCTAAAATAGATTAAATAACTTGCCCAAGTGCACACAACTATAAAAATACAGAACATATCCTGCATGTAATATGCTCTTACTTTGCTGTTTTGTATGACTCAAAAGCCTTTTGCATTTCTCATTAGTGAAGTTTTTGGGAGGAAGAAGGGAACCTGATACAGGGAAGAGGACAATTTGTGCCTTTGTAAAAATAGGTGAGTGTTAAGTTAGGAAGGGTAGAATAGGTAAATATATTCAAAGTAAACAGACTGTGCATATACTTTCTAAATAATGCATATGCCTAGGAGAAGTTCTTCCTAAGGAAGGAATTTGTTTCTTAGTAATTGTCATTTTTAACTTATTCTGTATTATTTCCAACATAAGAAATCTTTCAGTTTCTTTACATCATAAAAAGATGTAATGTGAAGGAATTTAGAATTTTATTCACTCTCACTCTTCTCTTAAGATAATTAGAGGTTGCTATAAAAACAGACAGACAAACATGTATACAACAGAGTCAGTGAAACAAGATAACAACAACACGAAAAAAATCAGAACTATGGAAAAGAGGAAAAAATAATTTAAGTGAAAATTATTCTCATCACTGGGAATAAATATCCTAGTGGACCTCAGGAACCAGAATGATGTATGGAGTTCCCCTCATTTAAAAGATTGAAGCAACCCTTTAGGAGACATGGTGTTTTTTTGTTTTTCGGCAATAAATCTTAATAGGAACTTACATAGAGGAGGAAATTACTTAGTTAATATCCTTACATCAGACTTTTTTTTTCTGGACAAAATGTTTGGGTACGTGTAGGGATGGTAGTTTTCACTCACTCACCTAGTGATTCAAATAACTGGGAGTGATTTTGCACATGTCCCAGGAATGTAGAAACCAAGCATGACCCTGTATCTGCAGAACCCTGAGAAAGGTGGAAAGGACTTTTACACTGGTAGTTACAGGCTACAAAACAGGAATATGTGAGCACTGCTGGAAACGAGGAGGTGGCAGCATCCGATTTTGCTCACTTGGGAGTCCAGAGAAGGGTTCAGAGGAGATTTATTTTGAGGAGATTCTTGAAGCAGAATTTTCCAGGTTGATAAAGGAAAGTAAAGGGCATTTCAAGAAAAGTGGAGAAGAAAATACAAAATGACAGAAAAACTTTGGGAAAGGCTCACTAACTCTGAATCATAGGAGCATCTCAGAGAACATCTGAGAGAGATGACATCAGACAGGTAGATACGATTTTATCTGCTAGACTAAAGAGTCAGCTTTTTGGCTTTGGAAATCAGGTGCCATTAAAGTATGTTAAGAACAGGGGGAATAAGATCACATTTGTATTTTAGAATACCAGCTTTCTACATTTTTTCATATGCATAAGTCATTTCCTATGTTTCTAAAGAATAAAACAAAAGTAGATCATTCACTCAAATTGTCTTTGAACATCTATGTGTCAGTCAGGATACTCCAGAGAAAACAACCAATAGGATATATGTACAGAAATATAGAAAGAATATGAGGGATTGGCTCACTCAGAGGCTGAGAAGCCCCACAATCTGCTGTGTGCAAGCTGGAGGTCAAGGAAAGCCAGCAATGTAGTTCCTGAACAAACCCAAAGGCCCGAAAAGAAGGAGAGCCGGTGGTATAAGTCCCTCTCCAAGTCTGAAGGCCTGAGAATTGAGAGGCCAGACATGGAAGTCTTGATTCAAGGCCTGGGAACCTGGAATGCCAATGTCCTAGCGCAGAAGATGATGTCCCATCTTAAGCAAGAGAGACCAAATTCATCCTTCCTTGGTGTTTTTGTTCTATCCAGGCCCTCCGCAGATTGGACGATGCATGCCCACATTGGTGAGAATCATCTTTGCTCAATTTACCAGTTCAAATGCTGATCTTTTCCAGAAACACAGAAAATCATAGACAAACCCAGAAATAATATTTTGCCAGCTAGCAGAGCATCCCAGCCAGTCAACTTGACATATAAAATTAACCATCACAGTCTACTATGTGCCAAACAATGCGCTAGATACTACTCTGAAGAACTGGGTAGATTATAAATGGTCTGTACTCCCAGGACTCATAGACTGAGAAGACAGGTATTAAAAATGGCTATTAAGCAGTTAAAAGTAGGCAAACTGCTATAAGGGAGAAGTGGAAGGGCCTGTAGGAGTGTAAAGAAGGGAATTTAACCGTGACAAAGTTAGGCTTCCCTAAGAGATGGATGTTTAAGTGAACATGTGAAGGACTGGTTAGGTTTAGAGAGAGGGGTTTTCAAGAAGCAGAGATGGAGAGAGCATGGCTTCTTAAAGCATCCCAGAGAAGCCCAGCAAGCTGGAGAGGAAAGAATGGGGGCGTGTGTCCCAAGACGAGACTGGCAAGATAGGGGCTGATCGAGAAGGCTTTAGAGACACTGTTAAAGAATTCTCCCTTCATTCTAAAGGCAGTGAGATGCAGGATAGTGATATTGAAATGTGTTTTAAGAAAGAATGTACTTTTAAAAGATTACTCTGGTGGCCATGCCAAGGATCATTTAGGAATGGATAAGGCCCAAAGACTTGGGTGTTGCAATTTAGAGGCTAGATGAAGAAAGCCTAGGTTAGGCAGGTGCCACAGAGATGTTTTAGGAAGGTAAAAGTAGCAAAGCTTGGTGATGGATGGAAATGCTGGACAAGGGAAAGGAAGGAATCAGGGATGACTCATTAATTTTCTGGCTTGAACACACCTAGCAAGAGTGAGAACATCTCTAGAATTAGAGGAAAGGATGAATTCCTAATTCCTGTTTAAGAATTACTTGCAGTTATGCAAGGAAGAAATGTTGACCCGAACTAAGGCAGTTATAGAGACATTAAGGAAATATGGTCAGGAGTTACTATTTGAAAGGTCAAGTCTTAACAAGACTTAGACCAATGGTAAGTTAAAGACAGAGGATAGATGATGACATATACATACATGTATGCATAGATCCATACATAGATAGAGATAAATAGATGTAAAAACAGAGCGTGACACATAAGTGCTATGCTATGTAAGTGTGAGCTGTCATGAACAAGTTGAGATCCAGGTGGGAAGTGCTCTCACTGGGAAATACATTTTTAGAGAGATAGTATGACATGGCCTTGGTACAGATGGGGAAAAGAGAAACCGGTTTATCACAGTCAGGACAAAACTTCCCGCCAGACTGCATTTTGCAAAAATAGCAGTGTGAGGACCAAGGTGGAGAGAAAAGTTTAAGCCGATTTCCTTGTCTTTGAATGTTAGAAATCATTCAAATCTTAATCACAAACCTCAGTGCCAGAAATTGTACTAGGTGGTGAGAATATAACAGCAAAAAATGACAGACAAAATGCGCTGCTTCTATTGAGATTCTTTTCATGTGGAGAGACAGACAATAAATAATTAAATCACATCATAACATCAGGTAGTGAGAAGCAAGGAAGTAGGATAAAGAACACTCTAGAGAGCAGGGGCTCCATTTTAAGTAGCTGGTCAGGAAAGCTTCGCTGAGAATTTAACATTTGAGCAGTGCCCTGAAGCGGTAAGGAAGGGTGCTATATAACGGGAAAGCATTTTTGCAAAGAAAATAGCCAGTGACACAGCCCTAAGTTAGGAATCCAGCCCTTGACTATATTTTAAAGGCAGAGTATTGAAGGTTGTCTGTGAGATTAGATGGGGAGTGTGCCAGAAAAAAAGGAAAGAAGGTGACACCAAGGGTTTTGGCCTGGAACTCTCTGAACCTGGGATAAGGGAGGCATTTGAAGAAGGAGTTCAGGAGAGAAGATCTTTGTGGACAGGTTAATGTCCAGATGACCTCTTGGCTGCCAACCCTGGGCACTCAGGGGCCTGCAACCGGTCTTCCTCGTTCTTGGCTGTGGCCTATGTGCTCTGGATCGACCTCATACTTCTGGGTTTGGATGAAACAAGTCCTATCTAAACACTTGGATGATAGCACGGTGAGAGGCCATCAACAGCCAGGAGTGAGTTACCTCTCCATGGGGGAAGCCAGTGGATTTCTTTCTCCCTTGGACTACTCTACAGTGTCACTCTGTCTTGGAACCCTCTTTAGATATGGAGTAAAAATGCCTGTTAAGCACTTTGCTGTGTCTCTTCGTAGCAATAGGAGGTGGCCAGTGAAGAAATGCTTCACTTCATTCTCTTACCTCACTATCACTACCCTGGGCTTGCATTTTGATTCTTATACAGGATCTTTCTGCCTACAGGATATCTAAGTGGAGGTGCCAAGTAGGAAATTAGACTGGGGACTGAAGTGTTGGGGAGGTGGGTGCTGGGAGGTCCAAATTAGAGATATATACTGGGTGTCATCAGTGTATAGATGGTATTTAAAGCCTTGGGACTGGGTGGCCTGCACAAACAAGTGCTTGTAGAGAGAGATGAGAAGAGGCCCAAAGACAGCCTTAGGCACACCCATAGTTGGCTGTCAGGGGAGGAGGAGCGTGCAGCAAGGAGTCTGAGAAGCCACAGACAACAAAGGAGGAAGAGCCTGGGAGGGTGGACTGTTGTGGAAGCCCAGTGAGTCTAGGAGGAAGGACTGAAGTGTCAAACGATGTGCAGATTGATGGGAAATCTCCCAATTTTGTGATATTAATGAGAAATTCAAACTCTTTAAAACAGAAACCAACAGAACACTTGTGAGGATTATTTGGTCCTCACACTGCTGTGTTTGCAAAATGCAGTCTGGCAGGAAGGTTTGTCCTGACTGTGATAAACAGGCTTCTCTTTTCTCCATCTGTACCAAGGCCGTGTCTTACTATCTCCATAAAAATGTATTTCCCAGTGACAGCACTGCCTACTTGGATCTCAACTTATTCATGACAGCTCACACTTACATAGCACTTATGTGTCAGGCTCTGTTTTTACATCTATTTATCTCTATCTATTTATGCATACATGTCTATATATGTCATCATCTATCATTTATATACACACGCACACATTATCTTTGCAACAGCTTTAGGATAGTTAACATTATTATCACCAGTGATACATGGATACCTGAATTATTGAGTGTCTAAGTAAGTTGCCAAACACCATGAAATCAGTGTAAGGAAGAACTGGGATTTGAATCTAAGGGGTCTGATTCTGCGGCCAGGGCTCACCAGCGTCATGCGGTATCACCTCAGGAACTGCGCGCTGGATGTCCGGATAGACATTAGCCATCATCATCTCACCCTCACAGACCCTCACTTTTCCTGTGTTGATTCAGACTCCTGAGGAAAGGCATATTGGATTACTCTGGGGGAAAAGGTATAGTTTGAAAACACCTTTTGGGGGATTCTAATACACCTTGTTCTTCTCTCTCCTTAACTCAGGGAAAATCTCTGCTTTATATGGCTTGTCTGGCTGTCTCTCATAGGGATGGTAAAGTCATTAAATTGAAATTTACAGAGGATTAAGTGTTAGCACTTAATTAAAGATTAAGTGTGCCAGATACTTATCACAAATTTACAAGGCTCAATGTGTGGATAGCTCCATTATTTATTTGAAGGTTTGCCTTGCAGATATGTTTTGCATAAAATGCCTAATTTTCAGTGTTAAGTGTTGCTCTGATGGCTAGGCCACTCTCTGTGACCTTCAAGAATTGCTTTCATCTGTGGTTTAAAAAATTCATTATTGCTTTAGATAATTATTGCTCATTTTCAACGTTTTTCCCTTCCTCTTAGGAAAGAACATTATGTTTTGCTTACTTTCACTTATAGAATTACAGGAGGACTCCAATTCATACCTAAGAATCCACTTGCTCACAACACTTCCTTGGGCAGTTTTCCAATGATGACAGACATGGACACAGAAAAATACACACTGGGATAGGAATCAAGTTGCTTTTCCTCTCTGTACTTATGTTCATTTTCTCTTGATACATCCCTTGAGATGATCGGCTTTTGTTACCCTTTCCTCAAAATGACACCTTTAAACTTAAAGTGTATGAAATTAATTGTGGAAGAGTAGTTACCCAAGATAATTACCAGCAAATGAAGATACATAGTTTGGCTTATTTAAAATAAATCGGTGGTCTCAGTTCTCTGGGGAGAGGTCCTACCTCTATAGTTGGCTCTGATGTGTGTTTCTATTCTCAGCAGAAATTCTAATGTTGCACGGACCTAGAAGCCTAAGGCATCCAAAGAGCAATGATCCCCGGATGTTGGGCTAATCTTAGGCCTCAGCAGTATGGATGATATCCTTTATGACAATTAAAAATTATTTCCTCTCCCAGCCCTCAAATCTGTCAATCCATTTCAAGTAAAATGTATATTGTGAGTAAAATATAAAACAACTGAGCTGGCCTCGCTCCTTAAATTTATAACATTGGAAAACCCCAGGGAAAAAAAAGCAGAAAATGCATTGTGTTATGGATAAGGAAAATAAATAGGACAGAATCAGAAGTGAAGCAGAATTTCTGAGCTGACTGAGTAACCTGCATTTTAAACAGTTAAGTTCCACTCTTTTATTCGCCTTGTCTCCTATCCAGCTGCAGAAAAGGGGTTGGGGGTGCTTCAGAAACACCCAAGAAACTTCTGTTTGGGTAATGATAGTAACAGATATGGCGTGAAAGCTGGTGATAACATTATTAGAACGGAGAGAGCCTTAACTGGTCATTTCGTGTTCTACCAATAAAAGTCCAGAGAGAGGCAGTGAAATTTGTTATTGTCGCCTTCATATGGAGACTTTTTCCTTAATGGTATAACACGGGTCAACATGGTAACTACTACTATTTTCCTGCGTATCGTATTAGTTCTGAAAGTTGTCTCATTAAATTTATATCAAATAAGGAATGGGAATGCAGTTAGAAAACCATTGTTGTGACTCTGAAATTACAATATTTCATTTTTATAACTTTGGCCTTGTAATCACTGGAAAAAATTCTTTCTCCAGAGATGAGATTTTTTTCATCAACCATATCCTAGAGGGAGCAATAAACTAGGAACCTTGTGAATGAACATTAGTAAGAACTGTCCAGGGAACAACTTGTATGTCATTCCCCCATGCAGAAGCTGCTGAGTCCTTTCAGAGACATCATTCCCTCCTCACCTGGTCCCAGGACAGGCTTTTTAGCTGTGTCTTTCAACTGCTCTGCCTGCTTCCTGTCTGCCCTTATCCAGAGTAACTGACTTTGCATGCAAATTTGTCACTTGCCAGTTTTCATTTATCTGTAAAATAAGTTTTTCCTTATCCATAAAAATGGGGATAATATTCCCACCTATCTTACAGCATTTGTCTGTGGTCCACTTAACATTTGGCACCTGGAGTGAACCATTTTCTGACAGAATTATTATAAAATTATTTTAATAACTACAAAGTATAATGAATAATAATAATTATAATGTCTAGAAAAGAAACAGAGGCAGTGATAATTTTCTTTTACTGAAGTGTGTGTATGTAGTTATACCAGCAAAGTTAAAAAAAATTTTTTAATGAAATAAATAGCATAATATGAAAAAGTAATGGATTCATACTTTTAATTCTATACTTTTTATAAATAAATATTTTTGATAAAATAGAATATTTTTGAGTGAGTAATGAATAACAAACAGGATTAAGAATAATTAATTTTAAGAAGGGCAGTAAAATTTAGTAAAATATCTCATATGTGAACTAAAATTTGCACTTAGTAGGAAAAAATTATATCTTGCATTTTGCCTTGTTTGATTATTTTCAATTTTCAGTTAAATAAAACTTCAAGGGATCATATAAAATGACAAAATTGAAGCCAGTCAAAATTAAGTAACCAGCAACTGTAGGATTTAAAACAACAAATAATATTTATCAGGAAATAATATTTTATTATTGATTGACATTATTTATAATTTTGAACTCATAGTGATAATCATAGTCTGTTTTATAATAGTTTTTAAGTACTCTGTGGACAATGCATCTCTTTATTACCTATATCAAGGGGCAGATTTACCCCAGTGTCTTGACTATTGTATGCTGCCTGTGAGGATCCCGGTGGAGATGGTTAAATGGGATTAGCATCAAACAGACTTAGAAGAGGGCCTGACATATGGTAAACGCTCAATAAACATTATTATTGTTAAGTAACTGTGATGCCACCCTGTGTTATATTTACTATATATATACTATAAAAACAAAGTCTAATTTTACTGACATATTTAAGACCTTCCATAGTCTGATCACACAGCTTTTTCTTTTAAAAGAAACTCCATTGTTAATGAAATGTATCAGTCATTCACTGTCGGATCACCTCTTACCTTTGGGTGATCTCATTCTTCAAGGCATAGCTGAATCATTGATTCCTCTGATATATTTCACCCTTTATCAACTGTCCTGCTCAGGAAGAACATTCACCAACCATCCATCCATCCATCCATCCATCTTTCCATCTATTTGTCCATCCATTCATCCATTTGGCTCCTTAACATTCATTTTCAGAATGCTTACTATGTTCACAGTTATCTTCTAGAAATAAAGAGTGAATAAGAGCACAATTTCTGTGTTACATCAGTTAAGATCTGCTGGGGAAAAGAGAGAAGTAGCAATTATAAATCACTTTCAGTGCTATCCTTAGATGTAACAATGGAATACTATCATAGGACTTGGTAGGGTAATTTAAACTTATTGGGATGTCAAACAATGTCTCCTGGAAGATAGCAGGGACATTTAAACTGAGATCTGTAGAGTAAAATGTGTATCATAGAAAACGGCAGAAAAATGGGAGGAGTGGGGAGAATGTCCCAGTACAAATAATAACATGAATCATGGCTTGGCAAGAAAAAAAATACAGGCGTAATTGAAAGAAGTTCTGCATTTTTGTAGGATAGAAAGATTGAGAATAGCGAGTGAACCCTGGAGAGGTATTCCAAGTCCATATCATTCAAAGCACCTGCCAAATCTTCGTCCAGGAGTTTGGATATAGGCTGGGGGTAATGAAGAGCCACTGAAGGGTTTTAAGCTGAGAAATTATTTGATTTGAGTTTTAAATATTATTCTGTTCATATATAGGTTATGGATTAGAGTGGAAAAAAATAGAGATGGAAAACTCTGTTGGTTTTTGTATGGATATGATCATTGGATGATGATGGTGGCTCCCCTAAAATAAATAGTGAGGATGGATTCTCAAGATTTAGGACATAAAATTGGCAGGGCCTGGTGCCTAGGGACAGGAAGGCATTAAAGATGGCCTCCAACATAGATGACAACACCAGTTACTAGGAGGGATGAAACCAAAAGAAGTGGCAGCAGTCACCCAGACTGGCCTCCTTCCTGGGGTCGTAGCTGGCGGGAGCATGATGGGCTCCAGTTGGGCCTCACTCAGGGTGAGAGGTCTATGGAATGTCAAGGTGGAGCTGCCAAGAAAACATCATTTGGGATTCATCTGTAAAGAGACAAGAGTGGGGATGAGCACCCAGTGTATGAAGGGTGAGGAGAGAAGCTGGCTGAGGACAGGCCAAAATTCATACCAAAGTTTCCTAAGTCATATCAAAAGTTCCCAGAAAGACAGAAGAGCCCGCAAAGAAACTGATTGAGAGGAGTAGGCAAAGAGGTACCAGGAAACCTGGGGGAGAATGAGGTTGAGGAAGCTTTCCGACATTTAATATTCATAGCTCTGTATGGGTTTACATGTCTCCCCCACTATAATTCAATTTCTTGAGGACAAAAGGCATGCCTTTGTACACCTTGCTTCTTGCAAGTACCTGACATCCAGTCGGTACTCAACACATGTATGTGAATGGAAAAGAAATTACAATGTTTAATGATAGAGGTGATTCTCTACTCGTTATGTTTCTGAAGCAGCAAAACATTTAAATAATCAGGACTAGTGAATTCAGATATAGCCATTGTTGTCAGGTGGAAGGAGAATGGGTGTCATTCTCATTGCAATAGTTTACATTATTTAAGTGGTCTAAACTTGAGTAACCCTGGGCTTGGGTTGAGAGCTCTTAAATAGATGGCAAGTTGCAATTGTACAGAAAAAAAACAGTCCATGGAAGAAACAGTGTCAGTCATAATGAGCCAGGGTAGATTCCAAGACATTCTGATCAAATGAAAGAAAATGTCAAATAAGTAGGAAACCACAGTCCATAGGGGAAATGGTGTAATAGGAATCTTGCCGGAAAGAGCCTGTCCAGTCAGTTTAGGGAGGAGGTATATGCCAGGATAGAATGATTTATGTGGAAATCTTGAAAACCTGATCCATAGCCTATTGAAATTAGTGGATCATGGGAATAATATGTGGTTATTATGTCCAAAGTCAAAGGGCTTGACTTACTATTCACAATAGAAATCAAACAGGTAGTGAAGGAGATGAAGATAGTTTTTTCAGAAAAAGCAACATAAAGAACAAAATTTCTCATAAAAGTGGAATGTACTCAGAAATAAGAAAGTCTGATACTTTGTTTATGGGGAGTTGTGTATAATGGAAAGCAGACACATTTCGGAGCCATATTAAACTGGTTCAAATCCCAATATAGTCAAATGCAAATTATATGACATAGAGTAAGTTATATAACCTCTTGGAGTTCCAGTTTTCTTATTTGTAAAATTGACATAGTATTTTCTAGCCTGGAAGATTGTTCTGAAGATTAAGTGATAAAATGTGTATAAAGTGCCTTGAAAGTGCCAGGATACTAGGTGCTCAATAAAACCTGATTTTTCTGATTTATGGTCATGACTTTATAATAGGTACTCAGTACTATCAAAGGCATATGGAGACAGCAGTGTTTGCTTGTTGTTTATTCTAGTCATCATGTATTTTAAAAATGTATATTTTTCTGAATTATTATAGAAGCACAGAAACCTCAGTTTAACCCTGTAATTTTATTCTTCTATATAGATGAAGGTTAAAGCAGTTGTTATTGTCAACATAAATGACTCTGTGACTTTTGTACTACTCTGCCTTAACACATACACACACACAAGAATAATAACAAAGCAGCAAAACAAATTTTACAACTGAAAAAAACACTAACTTGTACTAAATGCTCTAAGCAAAGGTTTTTCCTGGAAATGAAGGCAAAGGAAAAAGATAAGATCTGATATTACTCTGACAATGTGATGGAGAGTCAGAGGTTATGGGGAAAGTCATAGGAAATTTAAAAAATTGCCTCCAGCGATTGAAGCATCCTCACAGAATGGGAGAGAACCTAGGGATTGCCAAGATAGTGAACTAAATTTAATCACTGCCTATGTTATGACAGCTAATGTACTACTTAACTAATAAGGAATTATAAGAAAATACACAAATGAGCAGAAATAGAGATATAAGTGAAGGATTAATTTAAGTTTTCCTGTGCTTCTTAAATTGCAGTGAGGAAACATAGCAACAAAGTCAGGCTTTTGTATTGTGACTATAAAGTGAACTGAAAAGACTTCCTAGGTAAATTGTCTGAATTGGGTTTGGCATTGATTAAACTTCAGAATCACTTCAACCCTTTGAGATGTGATGCTATGAACTGCTGAACTAAATGAAACTTCCTTGTTTTTAGAAAATGAGATTTTAAAAAAATATCCAGATTGCTTCCTCAGATGGTGATGTTATCTCTGGCCAATGAACAAAAAGATGAAAGCATTTGTATTTTGCCTAGAATTTTTAAGCTTCATTTGCAATGCTGAGTAAGGATGCCATAGCTCAAATAATTCATGAACACAATGCCATGTCTATTTGAAAGGATCTTCAGAGAATCATAGAATTTTGAAGACAGAAAGGAGATGAGAGGCTATGAACAAAAAGGCAATCTATAGTCAAGTGGGAGTGGAATAAAAATCATAATATTTGTGGGACTTCTGCTTTTTTATATCCAGAATATTACAAATTTAACAACTGGTACAGCACCAAACTGGATGCTGGGCTTTCTCTGGGAGTTAAGTCTTGGAGGCTGGTTGATTTGCTATAACATAATGTGGAGACCCAGGGGGGTTTTACAATGGAGGGATGGGGCAGATTGGGATGGCTAAAGACCCAGGAATAGTTTAATATTTTAACAGTCAGTCTGTGTACTGGCTAACAGCCAGCCTCAGATATACCTTATTCAGTGTTCATAATAAAGCAAGCCAGAGTATTGAGGACCCAGCCTCATGTATGTGTGGATTTGGACATGGAATCCTTACATAATCCTCAGATCTAGGAGGCAGTTATTTCTTCCTTCCCTGGAATCCAAGAAACTCCACTAACCTGCCTGGGATTCTGGCCTGGTACTAATCCCTCTATCCCTGAGCCACTAATGGAAACCATCCTGAGGAGAAATCAGAATACCCAACTCAAATCATCTGTACTGTGTAAAAACCTCAAGCCTGGAAACTAATCTAAAACTGGCCTAAAAATAGAAATCCCTATAGGGACTTTGTAGAGGCAGAAGTAAGAGCAGTCTTTAAGGATGTCTTCAAAAACTGGGAAAACATGGGATCCTAATGAGAGAAAACCCCCGCTTGAATGCAAGAACAGACAAAATAACTATGGCCTAAGAAAACCAAAACCAGAGACTGTCATCTGATTCTAGATGGAAGAAATCATGCTTGCAGAATTAAAGGTGAATGGGTGCTCTGAAAGAAATTTTAAAATAAGTATATTAGAATTATAGAACAAGATAAAGCAGAGATGTAAAGTAACAATAATATATATTTAAAAGAAAGGGATTGATATCTTTTTTAAACAGAGCCAAACAGAAATCCTAGGGGAAAAAAAACAGTATTATCACTAATATATATATATATATATATATATATATATGAAAAAAGACCATAAATAAAACTTGCAATAACATAGTAATGTATTATTTTTGAAAATATACAAATATACATAAATATGCACATACATGCACACATACACAAACATTTACACACACACACAGAACTCAGCTCCAAAGAAAATGTTATTCTGAGTGATGAAACACTGGGCACAATCCCTTCAAAGTCCAGAAAAATAAAATGATGATAAAGCCCACTTAACCAGGATTAATTCTATTCTGTTCTAACATGCACATTTTTAACCTAGTAACATTTCTGAAAGTGAAATATGCCTTGAAATAAAGGATGCCTTAACAATGGGTCAGAGTTTCACTGACATAATTTTTTTCTTAATACTAGATAAATTCATGGAATATTGTGAAATTAATAGTGTCCCATGCTTGAAGAAATTTTGTTTTTCACATTGTTGGTATATTATTTGCCATTTTACTAGCCAATGCAATTAGTTGAGACACAGGTACCAAGTATAAGAATTGGAATGGAGGAGGTGTAATGAATACCATTAGAGATAATATAATTTATTTCTGGAAAATGTAAGAAAATAAACAACAAGGTAGCCATTGAGAAACTATACAAAACAAAACAAAAAAATGGTATCCCTTTCTCATTTTTGTACCAAGTATAATTTGAAAAGGAATAAAGATATAGGAATAAGGTATACCTAAAATTTTTTTTTAATTAGTTGGTAGAAATTAGAAACAAGGGGTGGTAGGTAGTCTCAAGGGCTAGTGTAAGAAAGGATATCTAACTATTAAGGTTTTTCAACAGTAGAACCGGTATCTTATGATTGCTATGAGCAAATCATTATTTGAAATGTTGACTAAAAGACTGAACTAATGTCATCCAGCAATTCTAGGGATGGAAGCCACGCACTAGATCAAGTCCCCTGCAAGTCTCTAGAACTGTAGTGCAGGATCACCTGTGGTCATGGACTCTTGAAGAGTGAGGCACAATGACAAGATTCCAGTCAAAAATAGTACACCGAACATGTGTTTACATCTCTCCTTCCTATATCCTCTGAATTTGCATTAAATAATTACACAAAGAATATATTCAGGAGCAATGCGAATGAGGGACATTTTGGAGGGAAGCATCTTTTGCCAGTTTTTTACCTCCTTCAGGCAAAGATAGTAAGGAAATGACACTATCCAGTAGACCTGAAGTCAGTAGGATTTCTGAAACTTTATTTCCTTCACTTAAAAAGGAAGCTAACCCACCTGTACTTTGTACCTGGTTTGATGAAAATATTTTTCTTTTTTCTGCTAATGTATACCATAATATCTAGCACCATTTATTAAGTAAACCATTTTTCCCATTGAGCTGAAATGCCGACAGTTGGCCTTTATCAGGTTCACATACATATTTCAGTCTATTCTTAAACTCTTTTCTTCCATTGATCTATTTGTCCTTTTTGTACCAATGCCGTTGTGTTTTGATCATAATGGCTTTAGAGTAAGTTCTCTTATTTAGCATATGCCCCTTCACATTTTTTTCTTTCATACATTTATTGGCTAGTCTCAGATTTGGAGTATTCTAAATAAGTTTAAAATTATTTTACCTAAGAAATAAAAGATGTTTATTGAATTGAGCATATAATTTTGATGTAGAATTATCACCTTTACTTATTTTAATTAATAAATATATTATTATTTCATTGTATATTTTTTTCATTTCATGTACATCTACAACTGATATAAAAATAAACACTACTTAGATACAATTTTAAATAAATATGGAGAAATACATTCAATTGGGAAGTAAAAGGAAGGGTTAGATATACCAGAGTTTAAACTCTCCCTTTTGCATGTACTTGCTATATGATATTTTCTAAGTTGATCTGCCTCTCTGTCTCAAGGTAGTAGTCAGCTTTTCAGAAAATGTCTTTCCTATAACCCTCAGATTTTACAAAGTCACATTGTAACATTTTTCATAGCATACTTGTGTTAATGAGGCATGGTGGAGTTTCTTTAGTTGAGTAAAGTGATATTTTTTGAAGAAAATTCCTTTCACCATTTGTTGAAATAATCTAAAATCTCTGTTGGGTCTCAGCCAGATCTTCAGAGAGTTAAGTGACAGGACTGCATTGTTTGTGCTTGTGTGGAATACTGTTAATGGAATTGCACTTGGGTATTTAGCTTTTTGTTTATATTGGAGGTGGCATATTATAATAAATGATCCATTGCTATATTTCTGTAAATATGGTGGACTTTTTCAAAGTTTCCTCTATGATCACAATACAAATAGTTCAGCTCCTCCTGAGTTATTGGGTGGGTTGTTTTTTTAGGATTTTGTTTTAATTTTGTAATTGATTAGTTTCTCTACATTGGCTAGTCAAAAGTTTACCATTTTGTATTGGAGAGTAAATTTTGTACATAGACCGAAATGTTTTTGTTTCTCTGCATTATTTTTCTTTTCCGTAAATTGTTTTGCCTCCCTTTTAACCTTCTCTGACTATATTTTATATCTGTTTTTAAGGCACCTAAAACTGATTTTCAAAAAAGGAGCCTAAATAAATACCCAAGTAATAAATAAACAAAACCATTTTTCTTAGCCTCAGTTTCTTCAATTGAGGCGTCATTTCCTCCCTTGTATGTCACTGACTATTGAGACCTTTCTTGATCACCTTTTAAAAGTTAGCACCTACCTTACACACTCTATCTTTCCACTTTATTTTTCTCTGTTAGGTTCACCATCATCTGAAGTGCAAAACTATTTATTGTTGCTATTTACTTTTTACATCCTTCTGCTAGAATATAGTTTCATGTTGACTACTTTGTCCCCAGAGTAATTGACACCGAATGGATGCATGAGTAAAATTTAATGGGTATTTGCTTCAAAGTAGTTCCAAAAAACAATAATAGTATGACGTACTTTGAAATAACCAATACAATGCCCAATACACAAACTTCTCTTTCTTCTCCTTTACCTTTAGAAAAATCTTTGATAGGATCCCTGGATTTAGGGCTTATTGACAGTCTCTCCTATTCCAACCCTGCATGCCAGTCTTGGGGGACAATTTCTATGGAGGATTCAAAGATATAATGCTTTAGAATAGTAATGAAATATAATCATATTTATTATTACTTTATGAGGGCAGGAAACATGTTCCTTTTGCTCACCATTGCATATCTATGTCATGGCAGTGATTAGCACAAAGCTGGAGAATACGTATTTGTTGAATAATGAATGAATAATGATGACCATTATAAAAATAGTAACTTTCCTAGGAAGTTATTATGTACGTGTAATTCTTATAAACATTTTCACTGACATCTATTTTAATTCTTCATATAATACTGGGAGTTGAATATAGTTGTTACCCACCCACCTCCCTCACTGTCCCCATTTTACATCTGAGAAAACAGGGTGAGAGATATTAAACAGTATGTTTCATAAATTCACACAGGTAGTAAGCACATAGCTGGGATCTGAATGGAGGGGTTTCTCATTCCAGAACCATACTCCTAAATTTCAGCAGCTTTACTTTAGACATGGCCTCTATTCCTACTTCATGACAGTTATATTTGTGTTGTATCATCCTAATTAGCTGCATCCTTTAGTAAAAGTGTAGATAGCCCTATTCTTGAATATTGAAGTCAGGGTTTAGTGCTGCAAGGTTTCCTTTTCTAAGAAAAAAAATGTAGTTGTTATAAAAATGACTTCTGATCCTCTTATATTGTCTGGTAAGCCACATGTAATGCCTGAGCTAATCTTTTCTGAAAGCTCTTTGGGCAAATTGCTAACACTCAGGTCTGACAGTTTAATGCTATTACATTATAAAATATATGTTCTTTCACAAAATAAACATGTTTTATAATAGCAATACAGATGTAGTCAAGGGGCAAGGTTATCAGGAGATAATTAGACCCCAGAGAGATTACAGGCGCTTAGATCATGAGAGCAGTATTGTGAGCCTGCCTTATTAAATAATTTTAAGAAAGTCAAAGTCAACTATAAATACACACATTTCCCTGTACCTACTTTAAGAAGTACAAACCCAAGATGCTGAGATGATAAGGCCTCTCTCCCCACTACCCTAAAACGTCTAAATATAACCTAGAAAACCAACTTTCAAATTGAATTTTAAATAAGACTGTGAACCTCTTCCTTCCTTTGCTAACATTTTTAGGTTAGCTGTTTTAAGGACACTTTTAAATCCTGGCAAATGAATAGCTGAGTTCCAAGAAATAATCTACTCACCCTACTTCATACTCCTTAAAAATAATTATAATAAAACCCAACTACGTGCAATTCTCCAAATAGGAGTCTCTGTCTATTGGCACATAAGTCCCTTGTCTTGAGAGGACTTCCCCTCTTTCTACACTAAACTTGCAAGCCAGAAGTTGACATAAACTTGAGAAACTGTGCATCTTCTTCAAAAAAAAGCTGTATCATAAGGTTTATGAAATCTTTCCCCCAGTATCACTAACCACCCAATCTCCTCCACATCAAAACATTTAAATATTTCTTCTATGATATTCCAATAGCATCCCACGATTATTTTTATTAAGTTGTCTGATTACATTCTACTCTACATTTTCATTACATTTTTTGTCTTAGATGGTTGCCCATATTACAGTAAGAACAGGAAATAGAAATCCCCAGAGCCTACCACAGGGCTTAGCACAAAGCATTTGCTTAATAAATATTTATTGACTAAATGAATGAAGAAAGTAATAAGGTGAGGTTGTCTATGGCAGGTAAATAGGATTAACCATCATATATATGGGAAATCATTTACCCTAGATGACATGTCCCTTGTTGACTGCTTCGATCCTTAGTGAGTCTATTAATGGCTCTTTCAAGGAGAGGGCATATATTCTAGCGGAAGTTTTGGGACACTGAGACTCACATTTCTGTGCCAGCAGCAGCCATTCCCACTGAATCTCCCTGAGGGACCTGATTTGTCCTGTTTGGTGCTGTATTCCCAGCACCTAGGACACGGCATGGTATAAAGTAGTCCGTGCCTGCCTTCAAACTGTGAGGATTCTTTTCCACTTGTTTCTCAGAAACATTTGCGTAACTTTCCCAGACCATCACAAATCATTAGTAATAAACTGAAATTTAAAATAAGGTCTTCTGTGGCCAAGTCTGTGCATTCTCCATGAGATTTTTGCCAGTTGCCAATCAATCCCAGTTAATACAGCCGAACCAAAAGTGTTTGTTGTTTATCTTTGTACTTGACATTTTCCAGAATCTCCAGAGGAATATTTATGAAGCATCTTCTTCCTTCAGGGCCTGGATGCATTTTATAGTTTCAAGATTCTGAAATCCTACCTTCATTAAGAACCTGGTTATTTCTTTTCCTCCCCCTTGCCAAGTTTTATTGAAGTATAATTGACAAATAAAAATTATATGTATTTAGAGTATAAAACATGATTTAATACACCTATACAATATGAAATGATTACCACAATCAAGTTAATTAACATACCAACATGCAAGTTACCTTTTTGTACTCTGGTGGTTATTTATTTATTTTTCCCTATTGACAATCCAGCAAGTGACCTAACAGAAGAGATTGGAGATGAAATCCCTTTAGTCTCATGGAATCAGTGAATTCGGGCTACAGAGAGTAACATGGCATATTGTTGTTCCATTTTCAGGGATATCCCAAATGGGATAGCTGTGTCCCCGTTTTTGCTATGACCATGTACCTTTTAGACTATACTAAGCGTATGTAGTTCAAAAGTGTTTTCATTCCGTCATTCACTCTTCTCCTTTTCAATTCTACATTCAGTCAATAAGGATTTTCTCACATTTATATGTTCAGGGGTTTCACTTCAAAATTTTAATAGAAATTTAAACATAAGTGTAAGAAATAAATCCTGCCATGTTTTTGAAGTTTGCTAGCTGGCAATAGATCTCTCTATTATTTTGATTTGACATATTCAAATTTTTAAGCTTAGGAGAGAGAAAAAATATATTCCAAAGTTAGATTTTCCCAGGAGCATCTATATTAGTCAAGGTAAATTAAGTTATGCTATAGGAAAAAATAAGTACATGAATCTTCAGGTTTTAGCTGCAAAAGTCATTTATTCTTTATTCTTTGTTTATGTTAGATAATTAAGTGGGCCATTTCTTGGGGTAGGAGTTGAGGTAGAAAGTGTAATCTGCTACGCATAATCACTCATAGACTCGTGATGGTAGAAGCTGCACAATATTGTAGCCATACCATCTGGAATATGACTCTGGGCTGGCTGTGGAATGGGAAGAGACAGCATGGAGCTGTAGCATCACTTCTTAAATGTCTCACCCTTAAAGAGACATCTAGTGATTCTACTCATATATCTTTGACTCTTTGGCTAAAATTAGTCACATGGCCTCAAAGTAACTGCAAGGAAGGTTAGGACATGTGAGGGAGCAAATAGGTATTTACTGATCAAAAAATGTCTTTGCTATACCAACCTATAAAAAGCCTATTTTGAAATAAATTAGCCTAATCTAATCCTCAAGCCTAAGAAAAAAATTTTCATAACATATGTAGATTTGCCAGTAATTTAGTTCTCAGTTCTTTAACATACACAAATAAAAATTTCAGGATACATGGTGTTACATATGGTTCATGCTAGTTGTATGGAAAAAAAAAACCCATGTTGTGAATGTCATGTGAAAGTATCTTAAAAACAGTAAATTTCTGTATTTAGCACTCTTTTTTTCTAGCTTAAATATTCAAACATTAGTCAAGGCTTTCCCTCCTTCTTCTCCCTCTCTTTAGTAAACAGACTCTCAGCTGATGGATTCAATGTAAATGAATGACTCCCATCCACATCATTTAATGGACAGAAGGACTTAAATTAAATAAAGATAAAAATTTAGACCTCACGAATTATGTTGTAGCAAGAAGGGGTCATATCTATGTGAGGACTAATGAATGGCTATAATGAGTTATGACTGGAGGGTTTATCTACGCCGCCTCCCAGGCTTACTAGTGATTCTGCGAAGTAGGTATTTTTTCATTCATTCATTCATTCATTCAAAGTCAATTGTTAGCACTTATAGTATGGCAGGCTTTGTTCTAACTCTGCAGATACAACATTATATAAAGTAGATAAGCTTCTTATTCCCATAGAGCATAAATTCTAATAAAGAAGGACAGAAAGTAGACAGTGCAAATCCAAGTATCACATTGGAAAGATAATAAAGATAATAAAAAGATAATAAGACAAATAAAACATGGCAATAGGACAAGAGAGTGACTGGTAAACAATGTTCAAAGATGCAGTCATTCAATATGACAGAGCAGAATGGAAGCTATTGGATTTGGCCTTTGAGATTTTATTGGTGTCCCTGGCTGGGGGAAAACATTAGATCACAACATGTTGGGTATGAAGAAATGGTGTTGGTGGACAGAAGATGCTCTTTCAAGGAGATTGATTATGAAGAAATAAGTCAGTGCTTGTGAAGGAAGCAATAGTAAAGGCAAGACGGCTTTATTTTGGCTTTTACAGTGAAGATTGATTCTTTGTGTATTTCTTATGGGACTTCTGTTTTTTCATATCCTTCTTGTTAAATGTCTTAGCTCTGAAAGAAAGAGAGCTCAGATTTACTGAGCACTTACTATGAGTCTGAAAAGGTCACAATAACTGTTGCAACAATCTAATGAGTTATTGACATTCTTTTTTGCTTATGTGGTAGGCAGGCCCTTAAGGTGGTCTCCATGATCCCTACCACATGGAGTTCATGCCCACACCCCTTGCATATGGATAGAACCCACACACTATGGCAAAGGAAACGAGGTGTACATAATTACAAGTATGTGATTACACTGCATTAGATCATAGCACCTATCTCACTGGAGTCTTCCTCTCTCTCTTGCTGTCTTTGAGGAGGCTGAACTTCATACTGGGGAGCCCCACATGGCAAAAAAATCTGTAGGTGGCTTCCAGGAGATGAGAGTAGTCTCTGGCCAACAGTCAGCAAATGTCAGTTGCAAGGAACTGAATGTTGCTAACAAATGGAGCAGGCATAGAGGCAGATCCTAGCCTAGTCATATTTCAGATGAGCCCGCAGACTCATCTGAATGTAACCTTGTGAGACTTAAGGCAGAGGTCCAAACTAAGCCATGTCTGGAGTCCTGGCCTGCAGAAAAGGTGGAATGATCAATGTGTGTTGTTTTCAGCACTGAATTTTGTGATTTGTTATACCCAGTTGTATTAATCACAATTTTATTTGTTATACAATGAAGTCTGTGAATTGCTGTAACAATCTGCTATAAGGCAATAGAAAACTGAAACAACTTATGGGGAAAATCAGGGAAATAATTTATTTGACCAACAATCAAACAGTGAATGGGAGAGCCAGATACTGAACCCAGCGAGTTTAATTGCAAAGTCTTCACCCTTAACCATTGTGTTCTCTTATTTCTGTATTAAATGATAAGCTTCTTAAGAAAAGTGGCTATTTCTCATGTAGGGGGAGTAATGTAGCAGTTAAGACCATGGGTTTGAAGTAAAAGAAAAGTATGTATGATCTTGGTTTTGCCACCAGTTACTATAATTTGGAGGTAAATTACTTAACCTGATTAGGTTTTGTTTTCTCCTCTGCAAAGCAAACACAGTAATACCAATTTTAGACCTTGTTTTGAAGATTAAATTATGTGTTATATATAAAAAGACTATAACTGTATAGATAACCTAATAAGCATTTTTCCCATCTATTTTATTCCCCCACCATGCAATAATCCCTATATGAGCTTCTCAATGATAAGAGTAAGCAATTTCAGTAATGTTCTAGAATCTATTGTGTCTGTCCGAAGGAAGCCAACAGCCCTTTGAATGTGACACACTGACTTTTAATGATATCTTTCTTAACATAGGTGAAAGATAGAATTATGTACTCAAAGACTTTTATAACCAAGTAGGAATTTCATCTTGGCTAGCTCTTCCTGAAACCCAGACAGCGGGCAGGAGGCAGTGATGAAGGAGTTAAGAGACTGCTGCTGGCAAGTCTCCTTAAATCAAGCACCTGTTACCCACAACGGAGAATGGGTGAAGGGGGCTGTGATAGCAGGAGGAGGCAAAATAAATAGTCCTTCTCCTGAGCACAGATCTCACTTCTATAGGCAAGAGGGCAATGGCAAAGACAGTTATAAAGAGTCTTTTATGCAAAGCATTTCAAAGGGGTATGATGAAAATGCAATATAAAACACACTCTTAGTATATTAGCTGACAGCTAAGCCTAGACAAATAAGAGCTTTTTCAATTTGCTCTTAAAATTCTCGAAGGAGCTGGAAGTTCTTGCAGCTACAGAAAAAAGAAAAGATAAGTTGAATGAATGCAGCCTGAAGAAAATATCTGAACTTATTGAATCAAGTTGAACAGAGGCCACTACTGGAAAGCAAGTCCCTGAAGATGGATGGTATATAAGCAGGAAGATCTGAAAAGGAATTGAGGTCTAGGCTGTAGAAATCTCTGAAAATCAGGGATGAATTCTATAAATGAGCCAGGGTTCTGACAAAGACATTTCATTAATGCAGAAAATAATGGGTGCCGGGGAAGAATCTCACCAACCCCAGTGTTGCCAGAGCTAAATGTCAGTGCTGGTATAACTTGGGAACAAACCTGTCGTCTGAACCCTGTATTGAAACCTTGGCAGAAGACTGACTTATTTTCACTTTTACACTAAACTTTTAAGTATAGTAAGAGCCTAGTTTGGAGGAGGCCAAAGACAGAAAGACATGTAGCAAGAAAGAGCAAATAAGGCCTCAAAACAAGGTCTACATTTTGTAGACTTTTGAATTATCTCTGTTATTACCTTGATTGAATTTTTGAAAAAGACATAGTGAGCTATCACTTTAAACACTCAGATAGATGATGTTTTTAGAACTTCCAAAAGGAAGTACCAAAACAGTGTCTGAGATAATGTATCAAGTTGTAAACCAGATGTGAGGCTATTACTGTGCCCTTTCAAAGAGTTGTAAAATAATGATGGGAGATGAAGAAAAAGAAACATTCAAGATTGGTTTTTTTTTTTTTGCTTTAAATTGCTTTCCTATTTGCTTTGCCTTCAAAATACATGAGGGTCCATTACCTCTCACCACTTCCCCTGCTACCACAACTGTTTATAATATCATTATCTCTCTCTGGAATTGCTGTAGTAACCTAGTATTGTCTTCTCTCGAAATTTAGCCCTTTAAAATCTATTCTGTATATAGAATACAGATTGATCCTTGTAAAATACAACATATGACGTTGCTATTCTTGTGCTCAAAGTCCACCAATGGTTTGGCATCCCATTCAAATAAAATCCAAATCTTTATGGCTTACAAAGCTCTTCGTGATCAGATCCTGGTTCCCTTTCTGGCTCCATCTCCTGCCACCTGCCACTCTCATCCCCCTGAGACTTTCTATCACAAGAAAAGTAAATGATAGACTCAGGCTTCATATCTGTATCTTCTTCCTTCACACACAGCCTCCAACAACAACGTCTTTTTCTCAATAAACGGCATGCTAGATTCCTATAATCACCTTTGTTTTCTAAATATTTTAGGACCATCTCTATGCTAAATAATTTATCCTAAAATTTGCCCGAGATCAAGGTTAAACTTTGTTTGGAAGTCAAACGTTTATTGTTTCCAAATTTCTTTTCTGATTCCTCTGAACTTCTCCATGATTCCTCACAAACCACCCATACATATGTAAGCCCCTTAAACACATTTAACATCTATTCAGCAGTAATTCATAATCTGTGAATCCATCCAAAGTATGTATATTTAAGTACAGCTAAAGTGCTATTTTGCATCAAACATCAAAGCATTGTACACATTAACTTCCACTCAGATTTTCTTTTAAACATAAAAATGAGAAAGAATGTGAATCACAACAATTGCTGAATGGTAGATACATACGCTGTCTGGGCTACAGCTGACTTCTTCCATAATGGTTAGTCTAACCATCATTTTAGAGACTATGGTGCCTTCTAAATTAAAGTCATCTACTATTCACTACAGTGAGGCCAATCCCATTGCAGTCATCAATGAAGAAAATTCTAGAACTATTTATAAGCCCATCTTGCTGTACATCCCACTCATTTTGGTGACAGCTCAAATTTTACTCCTGTGGAACTCTCATTCCTGTAGTCATCTGAATTTTCTTCTCTTCCCTAATTACATCACTGTTCCAATTTTTCTCTAAATGTCTCTTTTTCCCTCTGGTTCTCTTCTTTTCCATGTAGCATGTGCATTGAGGGTTCCTTTCACCTTCACGCCTTTTATTCACTGATTGATTTTCTCAGTTGCAGTTGTGTATACCTTAGCATGAGTTCCACTTTCCCTGGCCAACTCCTAATGTTCTTTCAGATTTCGACTCACAGATGATCTCCTCAAACCTTTCCCTTCCCTGATGTAACTACATCAGTTGCCTGTTTGAAAAATTTTATCACACATTGTACTTCCTCCTCAAATGTGTTAAAACACTATTGACTGTTTTCTTTTATATATTGCTCACTAAACTGTAACCTCTCCAAAGTTATTGGTCTCATTCACATTTTTATCACTAGTTTCTCAAAGAGCCCAGATGCACACATATTTAAGGATATGGTGCATCTTTAAAGGATAATTAGTCCATAACAAAGAAAAGCAGAGTGAGCCTGAATGATGCAATACTAAAGGACGTCATCAGACACTAACAGAGGATAAATGACATATTCTTTCCCTAGGTATGTTTTTTTCTTAAACATATATTTTATATTACCATATCTTTCTATAGCATATTTTGCCTTATTGTGAAACATTCCAAATAATTAGAACTATAAAAAAGATTTATATAAAGTACATAAAAGAGGCTTATATAATTTAGGTAATATAATTACTGAATATTCAACTAACCTTATTTTTGGTTTTGCTTTACTTATTTTAAGTAATAACAAATCATAAATAGAGATGAAGCCCTTTTGTGCCATCCTCTATGATGGCATTTGCCTCCCTCACTTTGCCTGATTTATTTTTTATAGTTTCTATACTTTTATCACATTAATCTATTATCCACAAAGCAAATGATTTTGTTTTTCATGTTCTAAAACTTTATATAAATGCTGTCATTTATATATTTAACAACTGGCTTTTTTGTTCAATATTATATTTTGAGATTTATCCAAATAATACTAGTTCAGGTTTTAATTTCCCTGATCACAATGTATCTTACCATTTCCCCCTCTTTTAATGCCTTCTATTGAACCGAGGAAGGTTAAGAAAATTCCCTTGCATTTTCCTCTGCTGGTTTGGAAGCTTTTGTTTATATTTCTCATATATATATTTGTTAAACTTTTAAGGTAACATTAACTACAATTTCTCCTAGACAAGTTAGGTACTGAACCCCCTGTAAAGCAACTTTATAGTATGAAGTTAATCATATTTTTAAATTTCTCATTTGCAAGTTTTTTTCCTTATTTCCCATGTCTTCTCAGTACACTTACACTCTTCTTACTATGTATGTCCTCACTCTGTGTCTAAAAATACATTTATTTGGCCCTAACTCTTGAATAATATTTTTGCAGTGTATAAAATTCAAGGTTGACTTCTATTTTATCTGCAGTTTTGAAGCCAATCATTTGTTTTGCTGAATAAAGGAAGTCTGCTATCATTCTAATCACCATCCTTTGTAGGTAATCTGTCTTCTCTTCCTGGTAGATTTTCAGATTTTTTATCTTTGATGTTTTTTCAGTTTGATTATAGGTTTCCTAAATTTGGATTTTTTTCATCTTAGTAGTTAGCATTCCCTTTTAGTTTCAATTTCAACAATACTCTTTTCAAATAATGATTCTCCACCATGCTTTCTTGTCCATTCTCCGTAAGTCTTATATATATTTATATATACATATATAATCTTTCTTCCATATCTTTTTGCTCTTTTCACTTATATATTTTCTTTCTTTCCCTTTCCATGATCTTTTGGGGTAATTTCCCAATCCTTCTTCTTAAGGTAATCATTGACTTCCATATCGCCATAACTAATGATCAATTCTCTGTGTTTGTCTTACTTTACTGTTTGTCCTAATTAATCACTTCCTCCTGAAAGTACCTTGTTTCCTCCTGGTGTCATTGCTACTTGCAGTTTACTCCTTAGTTATCTCCTTCACTGCTTCATCTTCACATCCTTAACCTCTAAGCAGTGGAGTGCCCCAAAGCTCCATCTTCGGATGTTGTTGCTTCTTTATCTGCTCTGAATATCCAGGTGGCCTTGGCCTATCTCATGCCTTAATTTGTCTATGTGAATGGCTATCAAATTTAGGGCAGCACTCTAGTCATTTTCATGGATGACATTCTTACATATCCAGAAGCTTATTCAACTTCTCTGCTTGGATGTCTGGGGCATCTCAAAATTAACATGTCCTAGACCTTAAATCGCCAGATTTGTTCCTGATGCAGTAATTCCCCATCTTAGTATATTTCATCTGTATTTTATCTGGATGCTATACATTACCATCACTCTTACCTCCTCTCTTTGTCTTATATTCTACTTCCTGTCTGTGGAGATTTTTTTTTAAGGATATCTCCTACTGATATTGCAAATCTGGTTACTTCTCACCACTTCTGTCCATATCAACCTTATCAAAGCCATCAATGTCTCTTTGGTGATGAAGAATACATCCTAAGTAACCTCCTTGATTTCACTTTTTCCTTGACTACTCATTTAAAGGCTATTCTACACAAAGTAACCACAATGATTCTTTCAACCATAAATCAAATCACAATCTTCCCCAAACCTTCCAAGTACTTCATATCCCACACAATAAAATCCAAAGGCCTTACTGTAGCTCATAAGTGCCTACATGATTTGGCCCTTGGCTACTTGTCTAAAATCCTCTGCTCACTACACAACAGCTACACACAGATTTCCTTGCTTCCTTCCTGTTCCTTAAGCATACTAACTCTTCATAATTCATGGCCTGTGCACTTTTTTTCCTTCATTGCTGCTCATGTACTTCATTCAAATATTGACTCAAATGCAACCTCTTCATGAAGAACTTCCTTTACATCCCTATCTAAAATGTCAACTTCCAGTATAATTGACCTTTCCCTTATATTTTCTTCACATCACTAACTCTACCTCATAATTTATTTATTAACTGATTTCTCCTACTAGCATATTAGCTCCAGAAAGTTTGTATTTTTCACTATTGCATTCTCAATGCACAGAACAGTTTATGGAACATATTAGGTATATAACTGATATCTTTTATTAAATGAATGATGTTTTTCTAATTCACTAAATAATTCTTTGCATGTTTTCTTTTGTTTATATTGAATTTAAAAATTAATAACTATGTTTAAAATTTTTAAGCAAACTAGTTATCTTTCTTGTCTACATATTGTTTTATTTCCATGCCTTTCTTTAATAAGGTATCTTTCTTAATATGGATATTTTTCCTTAATTTACCTCTGATATTCCTAAATAAACTTATCTTAAAACTCTTTTCAGTATGTTCTAAAATATGAGTTTCACTAAAGTTCATTTGTAACTCAAATATTGATTTTGTTGTCTCTCTTAATAATACATTTCCTTACGAAATCATCCTAACAAAGATACTTAAAACCATAAACATCATATCATAGTTTTTGTGGGTCCAAAATACAGGAGCAACTTAACTGAGTGGTTTGTGTTTGGGTCTTCTATGAGTTTGTATTCAAGGTATCATCTGCAGTTGTGGTCATCTGAAGGCTTGACTGGAACTGTAAGATCTCTTTCCAATGTAGCTCATATTGCTATTGGTAGAAGGCCTCCATTTATCAACATGCAGATTTCTCCATAGGGCTTCTTGAGAATCCTCTACCATAACAGCTGGCTTGACCAGAGCAAGTTAGTGTAGAGAGCATGATGGAAGTCATGTGTTTTGTGTGACCTAGTCTAAGAAATCATGCAGTCAGTTCCACAGTATCTTATTGGTTATTGAAGCCAGCCCTATTCAGTATAAGAGGAGCAAACAAGAACATAAATATCACGATGCAGGGACTGGGAGCCCCCTTGGAAACAGGCTACTGCAATTATTTAATGGTTTTACAAGGTCTGTAATGCTGAGACCATACATTTGCCCCAAAATGATATTGGAGACTTCAAGCTGGTGGGTACAGATGTCTAAATTTTTCTGACATTGTCAAACTTCAGCTTGCTGTCTGTTGCCAACAATAAAGGGGAGAAGTGGTTTCTTTAGACACACTTCATGAACCCTTCTCTGGCTTCTGGTTTCTAGCAATGAACCTGAATTAGGCCCTCTGCTTACATGAGACATTGTTAATCTCTACTTCCTTTTTCCTTATGAATAGAGAGCCCATCAAATGTGTCCTTTAGTCCCATGCAATGCTTTATGTTCTGATTCTGGTACCTGGAAATGTTTGCCTTGACCCCAATATTTGTTAAATATAATATGTATTTAACCTACTTTTACCATGTATTTGCTATGGAATGAATATATCAAAGTATAAAGTTACTATTATGATTGGAAATTTTCCTGATCACCAGCCAGACAATTAAAAAATTTGTGCATGTTCTTAAAATTGTATAGTATAGTTTTAAAATCATTTTTTGTGTAAGTTCTAGAAGAAAGAGATGTTAATGTGCATCTAAGACCTTTATTAGAGTGCCAGAGGTAATCTTTGGGGAATCATGAAGGTGTGCAGAAGGAAATTTGGTTATATAATCTTGAATCAACTAAAGATATGGGTGGGAGAACAGCATAAAATTGGCCATAAAGACTAAGTGGTTCCATGACTTCAGAAAGGTAAGGTAAGATGGTAGATTTCTGAAATAGTGCCAACAAACACAAACTGGTATTTAATTGTAGCTTTCTTATGGTTTGAGAATACAGAATGGGTACAAATATAAAATAGAATAAAATCCTAGAGTACACTTTTTGGAAATTACTATTTTTTTTTTGACTGGTGGACAATTATTGGAGCTGTGTTTACTTATATAATAGAAATAATTTTATTTCATTTTGTTTCTCTCTGATATTGTTTGACATTCCTTCATTAGTGGATTTCTTCACATTAATTGCAAATTTACTGTTTGACTTGATCTGACAAATAATGCATTCTTATGTGCTTATATAAATCATCTTGTAACAAACTATGAGGTCCATATCCAAATGACTATAATCACTCAAACAGTCTTGGAAAATGATGGATAGCATTAGAAAGGCCAATACTCCATCTGGAAATTATTTGACTAGTGAGGTTTAGAATTTATTGAGAGTTACCCTTCCATGCTGTTACCAAATATGTCTCTACAAGACCTATTTCTCTGTCCAATATAATGAGAGCATAGAAATATTCAAGCACACACTTGTCAATTATAGTCTTCTGAAAGAGTGAATAGTCTTTTATATAAAATATTAAAAACATTTAGTCTTCTGCTGAGAAATAGTGTTTATACTCACAAATGAAATAAGAACATGACACTAGAGCATGAAAAGAAGTTGAAATTTCAGAGATGATGGAGGTGTCATCAAGGGAAATAAAACTGTATAGATTTCAAGGTACCCCATGTTCAGACTGAATACGGTATGTAAATGACCTTATCCTCTGACTCTAAATGTTGAAATAGACTATATTCCAGAAAAGTGGATGACTTTGGAAAGAACTTGATTTCGCAATCCTAAAGAAACTGAGGAGTTAGGAAAAGGAATTCAAGAGAAAGAGCTATTTCTAATTAAAATAAGCAGAAATTAACACACTAAAGATTGGGCACATGAGGTTGAAAGAATTCCAGCTACACTGAGTGACAGCTATATGCCAGGTACTGTGAAGTATGGTGAAAGGCACTTTGGATGCCAGTAATTCTCAAAGATAAAGTCAGACCTTTAAATGTATTATCTAACACTAAAGAATAAAATAATTCCTGAATCTTTAATTCCATGCACAAACTGAATTTTAAATTCATGGTAGCCTTTTGATTCCTTAGTTTGCTAAAACACTGTAGTAAGACATTGAAAATAATGTCAAAGGAGAAAGAATTAAAGTAGGTTCAAAATGAGAGAATAGAGAATCCACATAAGTACAATTGACCTCAGTGTTGAGATACAAGGATAATATTTTGAACTTGGTCTATTTTTTGTATTTCTATAATTCTAATTATATCCAGATAATGATTTTGCTGAATCAAAACATAGCTGATGTCTAATATTAAAGAAACCCTGATAAGGGAATTATTTAGCAGGCATCCTGAAATCTATGCAATGTATATCCATATACACCTGAATCAACCAATACTAATGTTACTGAATCTGCAAAATTAGTGGACCTAACTCATTACGAAACATTAAACATTGCATGTTTTGTCCAGCACTGTGCAAAAATAGACAGACCTCCTGTTGACTTCATATTAGAACCTGGGATAGGATATTTTTTTTAAGTATGATGACTTTCTGGGTTGTATAATAGAAAAATAACTATATTTAAAAAATATTTTTGCATAATGTTTTACATCTATAACATATTCTATCCTCACAGAAGCTTCATAGTTAGGACAAGGATAATTATCTCCATTTTATAGAACTTACACCAGGCTTTTTAAGGCCACATTCATCTACCCAAAGCTATGTCTCTACTTAGTGGAAGGTTAAATTCAAAGACAGGTTTTTCGACTCCTTTTCCAAAATCTATCCTTCAAACTACAGCACAAAATGCCTCCATCTCTGCAAAGGGAACATTTGACCCTTCTTTCTTAGTACTCGTTCCCACCTTAAATATATTTCCAGTACATCACTCATCATGTTGCATCCAAATGCAAAAAGAGGAATAAAAATGAAAGCATCCAAATATTAAATAAACACTACACCACATTAGAAGCCAGTGTTTTGTAGAGTTCTTTAGATCACTTAAGTCATTTTTTAAAACACACAAAAACTTTTGAAAAGAATAATAAGAACTAAGTATTGTAGGGAAACTGATTCGTGATTAAAAGTTTGTGAATGTAAACACAGTGATTAGTTAGGGGCAGCCATTTTTATTTTCCATACCAGGTGGAAATCTATCTAGGGCACTTTAGCTCATTAACGTATCATAGGAAACCAAATGAATTATTTCTCAGAAAAAATTATCTGGGAAGGAATTAGTGAGCTCAGTGTTGCATATCTTTGTGGATATTGCTACACCAAAATTAATTACAATTATTAATAATGGTTTTCTCTCGGGACACTTCTTCTGCCACCCAAATAAGTCATTCTGTGCCCAGGCTGAATGTGGTCTATGTTTTCTTTGAATGCTATTGCACATTTTAAGAAGTCTGGAAATAGGGGTAATTCTGGATCAAACAGTTTAGTAAAGTAAGAATACATTAGTAATACAGCTACACAAAAATTGGAATCTTACATAAATAAGTATATAGCTTAGCAGTATCAGTAGGAAACAACTAGCCTTTACAAGAATGTACTATATGGCAGTATTTCTCACCTAGAAATGTCTGCTATTAATAATTTCATGAATATTAATGGGAGCTTCCATTTACATGGCAAAGAAAATAGTCATATTTGATGTGGAATTGTTAAATGACTATATCATAGCTGGGCAAAACTAGTTACACTTAACTGGATGCTGATCGAAATATTAGACTTCATATAAATGAAACAAATTATTTTTCTGTGACCTTTTTTCTCTTCTTTGCCAACAGCCCCTTATATCTGAGCAAATGATGTGTGTTATGCTTGGTACTTTGAATGAGTTTGTCAGAGCAGATCTTGCCCAAGTCAGTCATTTTCTCAGAGGTCAAGGCAGGGTAAGAGATTTGTGTGAGGTCACAGAGATGAGACAGCCAGGATTCTTCATTGCACAATTTCACAGCAAGCTTTTTAGTCAGATCATTGGAAGGGCAATGATATTTCATTCTACAGTCAAGACTTTCATCTTCTTTAAAGTTGATTCAGTCTTAAGCAATCAAGGAAGTCTTCAGAAGTCAAAGAATGGTGGTTTCCTTTTTTGGATATGCAACCATAAATTTTGGAAATTACATCTCTCTGTATAGATTTCATATCACAATAACTCCATATGTACATCTAGACTGGATATTTCTTTACCAATGATGCTATTCACATAACATCTTCTGACAATTTGGGAGATAATAATAGCTATTTGTAGCCAAAACTATGTTCCAACTGTAGTGTTTAGAAAGTCTTACTGAATGTTGAATGGAGTGTTTTTGTCATCTGAATTTTAACTAAGGCCTGTCAATTGAAGACAAAGGACAACAGATAAAAGGTTGTAGACACATCTATGCCCTCCTTCCCAAGTTTGTAAAACTAACTCAGACATTACCGGCCCCTGTTCCTTACACCCAGGCTTTACAAAAGAAGTTTAGAAGTTTCAAGTTGTAAGTAGAGAGTTAGGTGGGTGGGGATTTTTGACTGAGGAGAGAAGTCTGTAGTGTTTCCCTTTCATATCTGGTCATGGAGGAAGAGAAATTGCCATTCCAACTTACCTCCAGGCAGGGGAGGGGAGTTCTGAGAGATGAATTCTGGAAGATTTGGTGGGTGCTAGTTGAAAATGTGTGGAGTTATAGAGATTAGGATCCTCATTCTGTCTATCAGCCAGAACAAATGTGACGGGACACATGTCCTCTGGAATTTGGGGATACATGTGACTATAGAGACTGATGTTTTCCTTCTCGACTCTACAATTTTGAAGGCGAGTGGTTCCCAGGAGGATCCTGCAATGGCCAGAGAGCAGAATTTGAAGGAAGGGGATTGGTTACACAAGTGATACACTAAACTGCAATGGCTTTGAAAACTCATGCTAGAGCCTGGATTTGGAGGCCTTCTGTAATGGAAGAAAAACAGCCAAGAGAAAAATGGCAGGAACACTTGGATGTGAGATATGTGTTCCTTTTCTGTGACTTATTCTGTTTCTGGAGGTACTTAAAGATGGAAGTACAGTGACTGAACAACCCACACTTCCCACCTTAACTGGATTTCACCAGTAAGGAAGATCAGTCCTCAGTTGAACCAGTTGGAGAATAATTAATTACATGTGAAATTAAAGCTTTGATATTAGACCAAAATTTTAAATCTTGAAACTGAATCTAACTGAAAACTGTTTGCTTTTAGATTTTTTGTAGCCAAAGAGATGTGAGCCAAGATAGGGGTCCAAGTAGGAGAGGGAGAACTGACACAGTATACTGAGCTCCATAATGGAAAAAGAGTCATTCTTACTTGTACATTCACCAGTTTATCTTGGTTATATATTCATTCCATAAATCCCATTTAATCCCCACAATAACCTTCTATAAAAATCAATCCTTCCTTTATAAAGATGCTGAAGTTCCAGGGAGCCCCTGAGGAACTGGGATTAAACCAGGTATGTTTAGATCTAGGTCCTCAGCTTTATTATCTAGAATTTAGCACCATTCAAAATAATTTTCTGCAATAATAATAATCTTACATTTAAATATAGCAATACTCTTTTTTTTGGAGGGAGGGAGAAAGGGATTGAGGGGTATCATGATTAGTGCACATGATGTGTGTGGGGTTTCAGGGAAGACAGTGTAGCACAGAGAAAGACAAGTAGTGACTCTGTGCCATCTTACTACACTGATGGACAGTGACTGCAATGGGGTATGGTGGGGGACTCTATAATAAGGGTGAATGTACTAAACACATTGTTTTTCTTGTGAAACCTTCATAAAATTGTATATCAATGATACCTTAATAAAAATAAATTAAAAAATAAGCAGGATATATTAGAAAATATACAGCAATACTCTTTATATGAGCTATCCAATATAATATACAGTAGGCACATGTGGCTATGTACCTATATGACTGTGTATGTAGCTAGTGAGTACTTGAAATGTAGCTAGTGTGACTGAAGAAGTCGATTTTTTATTGTTTATATATGTGTATACACTTTTCTTAAAGTGTATTTTTTTATTGAAGTAAAGTTGATATACAATATTATAGTGGTTTCCAGTAAACGACACAATGACTCAACAGTTACACACATTATTAAATCCTCACCCCAACTAGTGCAGTTACTATCTGTCAACACAGAAAGATGTTACAGAATCATTGACTATATCCTCCATGCTGCACTTCCATCCCCATGGCCAGCTTCTGTTGTGATTGAGATTTTTGTGCCTTTTTAACCCCCTCCCCCATGGTAACCACCAGTCAGTTCTCAGTATCTATGAGTCCACTACTATTTTGTTCATTTTGTTTTTAGATTCCACAAATAAGTGAAATTATATGGTATTTTTCTTTGCCTGCTTATTTCACTTAGGATAATACCTTTCAGTTGTTGCAAATTGAAAGGCTTTCTTTCTTTCTTATGGCAGAATAATATTCCATTATGTATGTGTACCACCTCTTCTTCATCCATTCATCTATTTATGGACAGTTTGGTTACTTCCATATCTTGATGGGGGGGCATATACCTTTTTGAATCAGAGATTTTATTTTCTTTGCATAAATTCCTAGAAGTGGAATTACTGAGTCATATGGTATTTCTATTGTTATGTTTTTGAGAAACCTCCATACTGCTTTCCACAGTGGCTGTACCAATTTACATTCCCACCAACAGTGTAGGAGGGTTCCCTTTTCTTCACATCCTTGCCAAACTTTATTTCATGTCTTTTGGATAGTGGCCATTCTCTATGAGGTCATATCTCATGGTGGTTTTGATTTGCATTTCCCTGATTATTAGTGGTGTGGAGCATCTTTTCATGGGCCTGTTGGCCATTTCTATTTCTTTTTTGGAAAAATGTTTGTTTAGCTCTTCCACCCATTTTTTAATAGGGTTATCTGCTTTTTTGTTGTTGAGGCATTTGAGTTCTTCATGTATTTTGGATGTTAACTACTTATTACATAAATAGCTTCAAATATATTCTCCCATACTCTAGGTCACTTTTTGTTTTTTTCTAAGACTTTTATGGTTTCATGGCTTATATTTAGGTCTTTAATCCATTTCAAGTTTATTTTTATGTATGTAGTTGGACAGTAATCCAGTTTCATTCTCTTGCATGTAGCTGTCCAGTTTTCCCAACACCATTTATTGAAGAGACTGTCTTTTCTGCATTGTATATTCATGACTCTTTTATCATGTATTAATTGACCATACATGTGTGGTTTATATCTAGGCTGTCTATTCTGTTCCACTGACTATGGGCCTGTTCTTGTGTCAGTACTATATACTGTTTTGATTACTGTAATTTTATAATATAGCTTGAAGTCAGGGAGCATAGACACTAATTTAGATTTAAATAGCTACATGAGGCTAGTGGCTGCTATATTGGGCAGCCCTTCTGTGAACTGCTTCATCTGTCCATTGCTTCTAAATTTCCATGGATCATGGGATATGTGAGACAATTGCTTTAGTTCTTAGTGTGAGAGTTCACATTTCTCAGGCATTTGAGAACACAAAGAAACACACACACATACACATCTTGATTCAGTTTAGAACAGTGCTTGAATATGAGACTGATGCAGCTATATTTTTCTATGGCTTTCTTAGAAAGGTGATAAGGGTGGGCATTCAAAGATGAGACAGTGGTTTGCAAGATATGCCAGAATATAGAAATCTTATAAAAGGCAAGCAAATGGATAAACCTATATATATCAACTTTGGGTCCCTCACTTCAGTGAAACCTGACCATCTCTGCTTTATTACATATTAGGTTTTATAAAGGCTTTTATTTGATGTATTCAAATATATGAATATGTAGAAAAATAGATTTGGAGACAAATGAATGAAACCTACTTTGAAATGCATTAAGAATCTAGGAGAACTTAGATTTTCTACCAGCTCTTTAAGTTATTAGCAGCATGGCTACAGTCAGTTTAGTTAAACCTCTTTGAGTCTCTAATTTCTCATCTGTAAACTGGGGAGGACTGCCTCCCTTGGAACCTTGTCTGAGTTTTTGTTGATCATAAATGAGGTGCTGCATGAGAAAGGAATGTGTGAGCTGTGAAGTACTACACAAGTGTGGGTTATTATTCCTTAGTTACCACAGCAACTGAAGGGCATCTCTGTGACAACAGAACAGCTAACTGAAAAGCAATGATTAAAAAAAAATGTATTGTTAAGACTGATGTACATGATACTTTAACAGCAAGACAAATACTGATATTTCTCTCATGTCTGATTTTTTTCCAATCAAGAAGTATTATATGCACATACAGATATGTTTTAAAATACAGAGAATTTTAAATACTACCATCATTTTGCTGAGTGTCCTTACAATGATTTTTCTTTGCTCATGACTATATATAGATATAAATACATAGATGGATAGGTATACTGTCAAAACTTTTAAATTGAGATCACACTGTGCATTTTGTTTGTAATGTGCTTTTTTGATGAATAGTACATTGTGACCCTTTATGCATATTATTAAATATTTTTATAAAATATGAATTTAGTAAATTCATAATATACAATCACATAGCTTTACCATAATTCTTTAAAAAAACTATTATTATAAGATGTTTTAGGTCTTTCTTTCTCTCTCTCTCTTGTTCTTCTTCTTTTTTGTTTTTTTGGTTGGCTATTGAAACAAAAACAATACTACTGCAGAAAACATAGGCCTCTAGAAAATGCACACAGATTTGTCTCAGGGAGTATCATTTGAGCAGAGGCTGAATGACCAAAAGAAGCCAGACACCAGGGCAAGCATTCCACACAGAAGGGAAAGCAGGTACAAGGTCTTCATGGAAATTACGTTTAACTAATAAGACTCTGTATTACCTCCTCAGGGAGATTTTATAACTTGCCCTTGATCATGACTGGTGATAACATTTGTTGAAGTCATTTCCTTATTTGAGAGTAATTGCAGAGTAGAGGGGAGGTCCATTCCAGGCTGTCACTTTTGAGGTAGACTTTGTCCCCTGTACAAGCTTTCCATTGCACATTTTAGAAAGATGCTGAAGCCATAATCTTTGTACATTTTGGATCCTTATCAGTTATTAAAATAATATTTGCCATATATTATCTTGTTAGAAAATGTGTTACATGAATATAGTATTGGCATTTAGTGTATTATTTTATAAATAAGAAAAACATTTCCCTACCACAGAGAGTCTTCAAAGAAGATAATGTTTTATATGCTGATAACTAATATTTAATTCAGGAATTATGAGGAAGAGTGAAAGAGAAACTACACAGAACCCCAGCTCAGTTAATTCCTTCTCAGTGTAGATTTCTGGTATCTGATATTTATAAATGCAGAGTAAGAAGTAAGGAAAAAAAATATTTGGTAGAGGGATTATTCAGTGATATGTGATATCTTTGTTATGAAAAAAAAGGAAATATATTTTCTTTGTTTCTGTTTTTCTACATTTATGATTCATGACTTTTATACTTAATAGTGTAAATGTAACATATAGTATGTTTATTTCAAGATTAATGCATCTAGTATAAGTATTATCATTTTCCATGTCCTATCACTTTCCAAATAGATCCCCCCCTCCCCTTAGCCTGTAGGACCTATTGGAGAGCTGCCTTAAAGGAGGGGTTGGGATACTATATTCTGGTGGCTGATGGGGAGGCAGACACACTTACATGAGATGAGACATTTGGCATTTGCACCCTCAACTTTTCCTCAACACTTATACAGGTGCCCCTGTTTTTCCAATATCCTAGAAGACAAATTTCTGTATATATAACAAATATTCTTTGGGCTGAAGACCAGAATGGTGAGCATTTTTATACCAAATTCATTTTTAAAACAACTGCTAGAGAAAGCCTGATGTTTAATGTGTCCATGTTTGATAAATGCAGATAAAAATGCCATCTAACAATGTGAGGACAGGAATAAAGACCAGGTGTGCTCAACAGTTCCCAAGTGTTCTTCTGGAAAAATCCTCTGCACATAAAGCAGAAATTTAGAAAATCAAGAGATGATAGTGCTCTATTGAGGAGAAATTAGAAGGACTCACTAAGAAATTTATTTTTTGCTCTGGGTTTCTCCCTAAAAAGCCTGCTCCACACACGGACAGAAAAATTCAAAGAAGCTGGGTCATTCTATGCAGCTTTCCACAGAAGTGCCCATCAACTGTGTATTGTAGGGGGGAAATATGACTAGTTTTGATTGTGTATTCCATGGTCAGATTAGGCGTTATTCTGGGAAAAGCAGTGATTACATTACTTCTTTGGACTGCTTTGGCTTGAAGTGAGCTGGTCTGAGCTGAACATCATTCTTGTTGATTTATCTTGTGCCTTAAGACTGAACCTGGCTGGCAAACACTAGGTATGGGGCATCCTCCATCATCCATAGGTCTATTGTAGGAATATGACAGTGGACTCCCTCTCCCCAGCCCATGTAGCAGTCTGAGAAGGTTCTACTTTGAGACCCTTGTCTTTAGACTCTCAGAACAGTCCATTGACGTCACAGAGCCTCAGGGAAAAGAGAATATTGAAATACATTAAAAATATATTTGGAAACTCCCATAAGGAAAAAAAAAACACTGGCAGACAACTTGACCTGGTTCTGTTCTAGTGCTTTGTGGAAAGTAGAGCTTATAAGTGATGAACTTGTATATTTAGCTGAGGAGATTTCTAAGCAAATCGTTGAAGGCACAGCCTGGCTTTTCCTTGCTGCTTACCACTAGTGTAAAACACTAGAAGAGAGAGAGAAATTGAAAGAGATTGTTAAGCAAAGAGGAATCAGCATTTGATGATTTAGAAGATTCTCAGCCTAGGCAGAATAGAATGTTCTGGAAATAGGGTCCAATGTGTGACTGGACAGCTATTTGCTAAAGAGATTAGGTGTGTGACTCATGGATCCAAGTAACTATCACAGGAGAATCCAGGAATGGAGATGCATTTATCCAGAGACTTACGGAGGGTGCTCCTTTCTGATGGCTGGACTCACATGATTTGTACATGAGGTCAACTGGGATTTTTAGAAATTTATACCAATGGAAACATCCCAGAGATGGGATGTAATGAAGGACGAATGACTTTGAGGGCAAAGCCGCAGGTGCAGAGACCAGCAGGGTTGCCACTGCCAGCATGGACCAAGAGGGTGTAGGCCCAGGGCCAGAGCCATCTTTTCCTGGATTCCAGAGGGCAGAGCCATCTCTATGGTTTCAGAGGGCAGAGCCACCATCAAGGAGGAAGGGCCACCACCCCAGTGGACCCAGAGGATGGAGTATTAATCCATAGAAGTTTATCTTCAGGTCTTAACATCTAATGGAATTTTTCCTCCCAGATTTCAGGTTTGCTTAGGGTCTGTGACCCCTTTTCCTCCTGATTTCTATCTTTTGGAACAGGAAGACTTTCCTATGCCTATTGCATCATTGTATTTTGGAAGCATGTAACTTGTCTAGTTGTACAGTTTCAGAGATAGAGAAGAATTTTGCTCCAGAAAGAATCATACCCTAAATCTCACCCATAACTGAACTGGATGCTGTTTGGATAAGATTTTGGATTTAGAGTTGATGCTAGAATGGGTTAAGACTTTGGGGCATGTTAGCATGAAATGAATATATTTTTATGTGAAAAGGACATGAATTTTGAGAGAAGTCAGAGGGCAACTGTTATGGATTTAATTGCATCTCCCTAAAACTCAAATGTTGAAGTCCTGAATCCCCAGCACCTCAGAATGTTTCCATATTTGAAGATAGAGTCTTTACAGAGGTAATCAAAGTAAAATGAGATCACTAGGGTAGGTCCTAAACTAATAGGACTGGTGTCCTTACGAAAAGGGGAAATTGCATAGAGAGATGATGTGAAAAGAAATAGGGAGGAGAGACCTGGAATAGATTCCTCCTTCACAGCCTTCAGGAAGAACCAACCTTGCTGACACCTTGATTAGAGACTGTTAGCCTCCAGAAAGGTGAGACAATAAATTTCTGTTGTTTAAACCACTCAGTCTGTGGTATTTTGTTATGACAGCCCAAGCAGACAGACACAATGAGATATGATTGAGAGTCCTTAGTTCCTCCACAATCTGTGATTAAGCTAAGAAAACAGCTTTAGTATTATCAATTCAATAAATAATTAAATACCTACTGTGTTCAGTGCTCTGTACCAACAACTAAAGGGGATAAAGGAACAATTAAAACTCAGTCAATGCTTATGGATTACACTTTGAAATAATCATATTTAAAATGTCTGCAAAATTGAGAGTCAGCTATTACCAAACAGATTTCTTGAAGTACCTAAGTTAATGCATTTGAATTGGAAAACTTTCTTAGAGTTATTGTTGTTTCTTTATGTGACTTTTCTGCCACCTTTAACAATACTTTCATTCTGCTGTTAGAAATTGTGGAGTTATTGTCAGTAGAATATAGTGAGGAATGAAAGCAATTGACATTTTCATAACAAGTACAACATACCATGGCTTGTTTCACAAATTTATGCAAAGTTGGATCTGGTTTCTAGCCCTCAAATGTATGTTAAATATAGCATTTAGGTATTTTATACTTTTGGTTATGTATACAGTGTATAGCCTTTATTGTGGTGAGCTGTATTGTCACTGAACAAAGTTACCTAGTGACAATATGTATTCTGTTTTAAAGTATTTTTGTAAGTTTTTTCATAATTACTACTTAATTACAATATTTTGATATTTTGGATCCCCAGTTCTTCAGGACATGATTTTCATGTTTTCTTCTATTTTGCATAAAGCAGGTTTTCCAAGTACTTTAAAAAATATTCTCTGATCTTACCTAGGAAACAAAACAATTATCATTATAATATTGTAGTGTTGTCATTTTCCAAAATTAGCATTGTATTTGAAGACAATGCATTTGGCTAATAAATTATGATAAATTACATAGTGAAACATGAGACAATTTGTTGATAAATTCTACTAGAAATGATAGAAATAGTTCATGTAGACAATCCATGCATCAGGTAAAGACTGCAGCCTTTATATTTATTGAACAATAAATTTAAGACTAGAGGTAGTATAGGAAGAAATAATGGAGGTAACAAATCTTTATAGGCTTATGAAAAGTTTAGTTGTGGAATCAGAGTAGGGAATAAAAATCATTAGTGTGACACCTAGACCAATCAAGCATTGATGGATTTTCTGTACTGAGGTGTTTTGACCATATCTAGCTGCTAGACATAATAAACTTCAGTAATGTGGGGAAAGTCTAGTAGAGAGAATGTAGAACATGAGCTGGAAAAATACCTGGTCACTTGGTTGTTTACTTCTCACCAAGGAGGGTGACCATAGCTGTAGAAATTAGAAGCTCCATGTATGTAGAATTAATGTATACTTTCTGTACCGGTGTTCTGCCTGGGTGGCTTGACCTCCTGTGGGTGACATAACAAGCTCTTGATACATCCTAGATGATCAAATGAGTTTTATTTTGAGGGAAAGGAGGATTCATAAAATTAATCCTTGAGTTAATGTTACCCCAATGGTTTGAAATTCAAGACTGAGGATATGTGTCATGTATAATATTATATTTAATGTTATATTACTTACTGATCTTGAAGTATTGGGTTCACTCTAAACTATAAAACTCTCCTAAGAAAATTACATTTTTATTGGTTATAGGAATCATAAGTTACTGAAAATAACTGGTGAGTTATATTGTGATTGAACGGAGCTATCTAGCAATAATCTGTGTCCCCTTTGCTTTAAAATGTTCTGTTTTCACCATTTGCCTAGTTGATATACTAAAGGCATATTGTCCAATCAATCATGCATTCATGCACACATTCATTTAATACATATTTGCCATATTCTGAGCAAGTATCAAGGAATTATGAACAAAATAAGGTAGTTTTAGTGTCTGATAGGAGATTGACTAAGTATGCTCTGAGGGAATGAGTGAATATGCACTTCTGAAAATGAACAATAAAAATCTTATTTTCAGGTCCACTTCTTCATTGTTTTATAAATGTCCCTGTTCCTCATAATAAAGTGACATGTGCTATGGTAATACTAGTAGGGCTAACCCAGGAGAGGACTGCTCAGTGTTGCAATGGGAGGGAGGAATCCGGACATATATGAGCCTCTGTGATTAGATGCACCGCTCCTTTCATGTGTGCTTGGTGATAGCTCCATTATCTATTCTGTGATAGCACGATACATTACAAGGGCCTGATGGAAGCCAAGAACACTAAGGTACTAAGGTAAGTCTGGTGTGATATTTATCTCCTTCTCTTACTTTTAGCATGGCTAGATTGAGTAAATAAAAAAGCAGGATACCTCGTTAAATAGAATTTTAGATATACAATGAATGCATGAATAATCCTGCCTCCTACCTGTGGCAGTCCCATCTCCAGCATGAAGCTCATTACTCCTATGTACACCACAACCCATGGACTAATCTAGAATAGTGCCTTTCACCTAGGGATACAACATTGTCCATCAGTGACAGGATTTCCTCTGACAGTGATTCTCAACCCAGGCAGTAGGCATACCCTGTAGGGAGAAAAGTTGCATTTGGATTTGAGGAAGAAGAAAGTCATGTTTTGGAAATATCTCTTTTCATATGATTTATGTAGGACATGGTACCCAGTGGGATATATCCGGTATCCATTCTCACTTAGTGTGAGAAGAATCAGTTTCCTGGGCTAAACAGGACAGGATGTGTTTTCAGTCATTCTTCAGGTGGGCACTGTGCTTGAAGCACCACAGCAATGACACTATCATTGTACTGGTTTAAGTGGCTGAGGTTACTACTCTTGCTACTTTGGTTGCTGCTATTACTACAATTATCTAATGAGCTTTTACATGTACGATCCTATTTTAAATCCTCTTAACTCAGTAGCCCTTTAAGCTCTGAACATCTGTTCATTTCTAGTACTATTTTATAGATAAAGAAACAAAAATCCAGGGAAGTCAAGTAATTTACCCTCTGTTATATAAATAGATGTCACCAGAAATGGACTTCATGGTCAAAAGCTATGTCTTATAACTCAAAAAGTAAATCTTTTCCCTCTGTACCACATCGCAGTTAGCCCATTCTTTCCCTTCTTTTCAAGAGATAACCAGAATAGGAAAAGAAAGAGTTAATCTTCCTTTACATTTGCAGAATTTCCCTAATATATTGATGACAAATTGGTCCATTCACATCCCTTAATGCATATTTGAAAACTGTAAAGTTAATTAAGAACATTTACTGTATCTGCTCATTTTCAAAGATGCCCTCTACCCAAAGAAGCAAGATCAGAATTCTAGACCGAGGGAGACGTACATTAAATCATGACAGCTATTTTGCCTCATCATCATAGTTAATACATTAACTGCTGCCAGCAAATGAAAGCAAGTTAAAAGCACATTGTTTTATCCTAGTATCTTAATTCTCTATGAGATGATGGGTTTAATTATGGATTATCTAGAAAATTACCTTATAACAAATCAGGGGAATGTGATATGTTAAACAAAATGGACTGCAATAATTTCCCATCATCCACAGACCCCCCCCCCAGTGGATGCCTGAAACTGCAAATAGTACTGAACCATATATATACTACTTTTTCCTATATGTACACACCTGTGATAAAATTTAATTTATAAATTAAGCACAGAATGAGATTAACAACAATAACTAATAATGAAATAGGAATAATAACCATATACTATAACAAATGCTATGTGAATGTGGTCTCTGTCTCTCACAATACTTCATTGTACTGCACTCACCCTTCTCGTGATGATGGTTGAGGTGATGAGCCTGTGTGCTGAGATGAAGTGAGGTGGATGACGCAGGCACTGTGACTTCACTTTAGGATGCCACTGACCTTCTGACGATAGGTCAGAAGAAGGATCACCTGCTTCCAGGTTGCCGTTGACGGTGGGTGACAGATACCGCAGAAGGCAAAACCACAGATGGAGGAGTGGGGCAATTATAGTACAAATATCTAAATTAAATGGTATCATTCTGTATTTTGAATGAAATCGTTGGGAAAGCAAAACATGAAGATGTGAAATGTTAAATAATAATAATTAGTAAAGATAACAGTTGTGAAAAGTAATATAGGAGATGTTATAGGTAGGTACACCTAGCATCATCTTATTCAAAATAATGTGGACTGTGGTGCCAGGTAGACCTCGATATGATTGCTAAACTTTCTTTTTCGCAGTGACTGTCTAGAATATTAATGTATTCCAATTCTCTGCATAGTCCTTATGGCAAGAAAGGTACTTATGGCCAGAAATAAGCCCGTGAGAGGTGGGAGTTATCTCAGCTAATTTTCCCAACATTACAATTTACCCTCATCAACACCAGTACTTGAGGAGTCTTGAAGAAGCAAACAGAAAACAATAAAGTTACAGTTTTTGAAAAAGAGAAAGGTGGAGAAAAGAAGGAAATCCCTGAAATGTGTGTGGGGAAAAATATCCCAGAACTGTTATTTTCCATTCCATATAGAGTTTTATAGTGAAGAATCTTCTCAATTGGGCCAATAAATGGCTACTCTTTATAAGACTTCCTTTCCTGACTTTTGCCTGCAACATATGGTGCTTTTCTATAGACTTTAGAAAACATATTAACTTCCTATTTCTCTTATATATCCTCAGTAGGGGAAACATTTAATTTTAAAGTCAAGAGAAGCATATAACAAGGAAGACCTACTTGGCTGCCACAAAGAAATGAAATGATGAATAGAACCATCAATAATTCACATATTCTGTGTAGAAGGGACAGATTGCCTGATCATACAAAATGACTTCAACCTTGGTATAGAACCAACAAATTGCTCCCTGTGGGTCCCTTTGACTCTGTCCTGCCTTTGTCCTTAATGTTTAAAGTACTCTTCTCTTCTGACAAAGCCTGTGCCATTTACTGGTCTTGATGAAGGGCAGACTGATGGCCAACTGATAAAATATGCAGGAGAAAAATTAACTGATGAAGTGTTACCTGGATTACTTCCTACCTAAATCCTTTTCTGAATCACAAGTTTAGAGATTAAGATAAACTTTACACTGGATTGAATAATCTTGATATTGGTGAATCAAAATATAAAGATGATTGGGTTGGATATGCTTTCAATCAAGGTTCTCCCCAAATCTTCCTTCATGTCACATGGTTATAGTGGTTAGCATGAAAAGATTCCCAGCCCACTTAAAGTTTCAAGGGAATTTATACATCTATATAGCATATAGGCAAAATTCCTTGAAACCCTTGCTCCTAGCAAAAAAAAAAAAAAAAAAAAAACCCTTTCTTAAATGAAAGGAAACTGGCAATTTACCATAGTTTTCCTGCTTCAAGGGATACGTGTTCTTATAAATGTTCTATGATAAGATGGGCAATAAATACTTTGGGCAGTGAAAGAAGAAATAAAATCTACACAAGGTAGGAAAAACTAAGGATTGAAATGTTCCCAGGAATTACAGCTGAGCTGTAATAGTTTATATAGGATTAGTCCACAGAAGTAATTTTGTAACTCTCTTGTGGTGGACATAGAATGATAGGGGAACACTGTGATGTACAGGATGTTTCCATTATATTCCATAAATTTGCATTAGAGGTTCAGAGAAACATAAATAATGCATGATAAGTTCTATCAAAAGAATTTCTGGCTGGGGTGAGTGCACACAGGAAGCAGCCTGTAAAGCCATATTTTAACAGGCCTGGGTAATGGCCTGGCTGGCCGCATTCATGCCCATAGAAACTATGGGGTTTGCAATTTGTCAAAGATTTGTGGAAAATCAACAAAAGTGAGTTTGTTTTAAACTTTAAGCTGGCTCCCTATGTAAAGATATAAAATACTAGCATAGTATCTCTAGTACTTCTATCTTTCCCTACAAAAAAGTAACATTTTCCCTGACCCACAGTTAATGTGGTGCCCCTCTCAATTCTGTGTCCACTCCTCAAATGAGGACTTGACAATGGAGAGGGGGTTTGGCTACAGGAGAAAGGGCACCCCACATGAAAGTTTGGTGAGGGACAATAACTACTAGTTATTGAGGGCTTACTCTGTGCCAGGTCCTGTGCTAAGAATTTAATACATTATCTCAAAACGATTTCATTTCATGCATACAACCTTCACCACAGAGGGATTATCCCTGACTAATAGATAATTGAGGATTAGATGACCATAGACCCTACCTGTACATTTATAGAGAGCATCTACAGCTGACTTCATTTGCCATTTCCTCACCACTACATTACAGGGATTAAGGATAGAAGCAGTGAATTTTGAGATCAGCTTGAAGTAAGCAGTTTTGGAGGAGCTTTGCCTGAACCAGTAAGTACGGGTGAGGCTCTCGGCAATGCTCAGCAGTGGGGTGGGGATGGAGGGCACTTGAAATGGTATAAAGAGAAAAAATGGTCTAAGGAGAAAGTGAGTGGTTCAGGGCTTGCCCAGGGACATAGAAAGAAGGTCTCCCCAGAATAGCCTGGACCAGGGAAGCCCTAGTGGATGGTATGACTGGCTGTGTGAGTTGTGATGGGTTGGCTAGAGCAGATCAAATCATTGGAGATACCTGATTTTACCTATGCCTCATTTGGCCTTGCATTCTTGTCTCTACAAATGGAAAAAAAAAATTCATCTGAATACCTGCCCTCTCCAATCCTTCTCTTACCCCTTATCTATTCCTTCCAGTGGGAAATGTATTATTCCTTATTTATCAATATTTTGATTAGCTATTATTTTTTCCTGCTATATCCATTTTCTATCCTCCTATCCCTATTATGTGTCAGGGTAGGTAGTGGTAGGGTGGGGGGATGACCCCCATGGACTGGCTCCAATTTCTGGCTTCTTGTTGACTTTGGCCAATTGAAATCTGCCAGCAGGAGATTGGAGGGCAAGAGGAAAGAGAAGTCAGAGTATTTTCTTCCTCTTTCTAAGTTCCTACCTGTCTTAGTCCCATTTCTCTGGCTGGGGGTGTTTCTATAGCTATAGCTACTACTGGTGGCTCTTTCTCTAGGGCCTACTTTTCATGGGGCTCCAAATATGTGGTTTTCTTCCATGTCCCTTAAGTCATAGTGGTAACAGCTACCACCTGTTGCTGGTCTCTGGGTGCCTCTCTATCCTTGGTTTCCTACACTCTGACCTCACTTCTATAAATAACCCCTTCATTAAAGCTTGTATGTTTAAGCCATCTGGAGTAGATTCTGTTTCCTGCCAGGGTTCTGACAAATGCTATTCATACTGAGAAGCTTTCTTCATGGGAAGTGCCTACCTGTAGGGAACACACCCTTCTCTGCTCATCAGAACTTAAGTCATACAGGGCCAGGCCCCAGTGAGAAGGACTGATGGGGGTCCCACTCTCCTTGGAGGGGGGCAGAAGTTCAGTGTGAGGGTTCATTATTATTAGCACCCACTTTCTTGCAGACCTAAGAATCTATCTAATTTCTATACTAATCTCTAAGCTGATTTTGCAGTTCACATATGAAAAAGAAAAGAGGGGTAATTTTTTGAGCCTTTTAAATCCCATAGGTTTTCATGTCTTCAGTCACTTGCCTCCCTTCCCAATGCCATGGAGTTTGTATTCAAATTCGCTTCACCCTCTGAATGGCATCATAGCAGGCAGATTGTGAGCTTTGGGTTCCCTGCAGAGGGAGCCTCTTGGTGATGCTGGTGCCATGGAGGGAGTCCCAGGGGCCCTGGGGACTGGAAAGAAAAACCGAAGTAAGACAAGAATCAGACTGTGTTGCATGCTTTTTTTAAAAACCAAGGAAGAAATCTGGGGTGTTTGGCACTGCAATGCTTTTAACGTGTACCCCTTAAACTGATGCAATGGTGAAATCCTTGCTCAATTTCTAAAAACATTGCTAAAAATAACAAGTTGTGGAGTGCAAACTAGCTTGTGGATGAAGAGAGGCCTTGGTGTTAACCTGCTGGCATTGCTGTCTTATCATATGAAAAGGGGAAGAATATTATCTCTTCCCAACTTTCCCTTGGAGGAAAAATGGCTCTGAATAAGTCTTTCACACACATGATAGACAGCCTCTTAGGGCATGTGGCCACAGATGGGGAAGGAGCGGAAAGAGCAGTGAAGATGTGTAGCCCAAATATACAAAATAAACAAAAAAACAAATCAATCCTCCTTCTTGCTTTGTTCTAACCGCTGCCCTGGCCCCTCTTCAGGCGTTATGGACAGGGAATGTCTGCCCACAGAAACACCTCCAGGACAGGGAATGGCTGTGGAAGCAGGGATCATTAAAGCTTTTCATTTCACAAATATTTATTGCATGTTCTTTGTATTTCACAGGCTGCATGACTGAGGGGCCCTTGGGCAGGAGAAGGTTGGGGCTGGGAGAAATGGAAAAGGTGTGCTGCGTGTGTATAGGAGGAAATGCTACCTGGCAGGCTGCACCTGTTATCCTGCAATCCTCCTTCTCGTGGTGGGGAATTCCGTGCAAGGCAGTGTCCCCCATGTGAGCGGAGGTACCTGAGGCGGACGGAGAGGGCCCTCTGTTAGGACTGCCTCACCCACTGTCCTTTACAGATGAAGAAACTGGAGCTCAGGAAGCTAAACTGACCTACGTTGGGCTTCGCAGTTCCTCAGAGGCAATGTTTTTAAAGCTCAGCTTCTGGGTTGCAGACGCCAGGGGTGAGAGAGGAATAGATGAAGAGGGCAAGTGAAAGCATCTTTTTCTCTTTTTTCTTCCTCTGTGTTCGGAGAGTTGAACTGCCGTGTGGAATCAGAATAGAGATTCTGCTTTGCTAAACTACTCTACTCATGGCAGAAAATGAAGACAACCTAGTCTTAACATTTGAAACAAAATACTTTCATTTATTTTGAATCTGCATTCTTGTATCTATGCTGCTAGTGTCCAAGTGAATTACTGACAACCAATTTTCCAAAACAAACATATGTCCATGCCACAGAAGTAAAACCTCCGATGTGATTACAAAATATGTGATGTCAACTGCTGGTGTGGTTAAGTGCAATTGATTCTAGACCAGGCTGAATTTTCAGCATGTGTTTTAAAATGCTTCACCCAAATACTTCATATTAAGCAGTCATTCAGTGAAACAAGACTGTTAATAAAATCAGTTCTCACTCAGGATGTGGACTTAAAATGAGGCCACTCATTACAGGTATTGAACTGTTTTGTCTGACATATTCAAGACCTACTGTGCTAAATAAGAGTCATTTTTAGGAGAATTTCAAGCAAGAAAAAAATGAAGCAATGTGGAATAGACTGAGTGCACGAGCAAAGTGGGATCTCCTTTTAACTTTCTAACCAACTAGAGGACAAGGCTCAGAAGAATAATAAACATTGATTAGACAACAGAAAAAAGGCTAATTCCATCTGCAAAGATAAATAATTGCTTTTTGCTTTCCATAGCTTGAGGGAAACCTGAAGCCAAGAGTAATTTATAATCTAACTTTCAATTACCTTTCCTCAACATTTTATGAGCATTATATCCTGAGTTCAATCAGGCATGTTCAAGCAATAGCAAATTTGTCTCCAACTTAGAAAATTATTAATTAAGGACCCAGATGTGTTTTACAGAGCAATGCAAACTAAAACCAATGGGTATCTAACCTGGGGGGTTAGGTTCAGGCCAGAATGAGAGAAATCTATTCCCAGGCCATACTAATGAGACCTTAAGTTAAGTGATTGTTTGAGAATGGTTAAAGGTACATGAAATAGACTTTATATTTAGTTTTTCCTCCATTTTTTTCCAACCCTGGGGAGCATAACCATTTAATTCCTTTGATGGTTCCCCCTAGTAACCGTAGGCTTTTCTGGGATTTATGAAAAATTGAAAAGTCGTATTGGAGCTATGCCTGAGGAAGGAAACTAGAGTGTTACCTAGAAATTAGTTAAGAAGAATAGAATCTCTTAACTTTCTTGTGCTCACTCTGTTCTGCCTAGTCCACTTCTGTATTGTCTTTGACCAGTGGTAACTTGGATTCCAACAGTGGCCCAAGAAGCATTGTTCCTATAATTCATCTGACCCCTAGCAAGCCAGTATGGACCAATCTGATCAAGGAGAGGGGAAGAAAGCTAATACTTGTTGGGGAGTATTTAGGTGGCGGACATGTTGCTATACACTTTGTCCATGCAGCCTAGCCTGTTCCTTAGAAGTGTTCGTGCTTAGTAATAGAGCACACCTTACTCATTTATACCGGAGAAAATTCAGGCTTAGAAGTTAAGTACCATTACCAAGTTTTCACAACTTATAAATGAACAGGTGGGATTTGATGCCAGGTGTGTCTGTCTTCAGGTCGGTATGTGTGGAATCAAGATATAATACCATCCTTACTAATTAGAAACTTGTGAATCTTTTTTTCTTATGCCAGGTTTCTCTCTCTCAGAAGGAAGTTCTTGGCTATGGCCTTAGTAATCTTCCTGAAACAATGTAACTTCAGGCAAGCTGTCCAACCTCTTACAGAGTTAATTTCCATATCAGTAAAATTACAGTTGCAATAGATGTCGCCAAGGATTACTTTGAGACCTGAGCAGTGTTATTTTCCTGTTATATTGCCAAATTTTTCTTTCCCATTCACACCAATTTGTTTTCCTCTCCCAATCTGATCTTGACAAAATTAGATAAAGTGAAAATTTCCCTGAAGGACATTTCAGTTTATCAGGAAATAAAGCTGGAGGAAAAGACTGAAAATGGGGCAGCATTTCTTTCTGTGTGGAAATCTTTTCTAACTTTAATAACTCTGGTGCAGTTTTGAAAGTGACTATATTTAAGCGGTTCTTTTCAGGGAGATAACCAAATACTACATTTCTTTCTTTTTTTTATAATTTTTTTTTTTGCCTATAAGATAACAATTATTTCTAGGGAGATGGTGTGATGACACAAGGAAAAAATTATAAGGATCCAAACACTGCCTTTCATTATGTTGTGGGCCTTACACAACCCATTTGCTGCAAGCTTTCCCAAAGTAATCAGAATATAAAAGCAGTGGAGAAAATATTCAAATATCTATAGAAACTGTTTTGAATATACTATCTACAAAGACTCCCTCTGCTTCGTGATTTACTTAGAATTAAATTATAAAGTAAATGTTCCAGAATTGAGGACTCTGTACTATAATTAATGAATTAACTTAAATTAGGATAAAAATCTAGCTATACATTGTTTACAGCAGACACATTTAAAATAAAATGCCACATACTTATAAGTATATATATCTTATATACTTATATATATGTTATATATTTTATAATATATAATTTATATATGTATATACTTACGTATCTTATATATATTATACACACACATACACAAGATGATATATTAGGCAAATGGAATCACAGAAAATGCCAGAAGTAATGATTATATCAAATAAAGTAAAATTTAAAGATTAAAACCTTAATCAAGATAGAGAAGCTTATTTTGCATTAAAAAAAGGATAATCTATGAAAAATGTAAATGATCTGTGAACCATTCGATACTTAACAGAAGGGCAAAGAGAATTAGCAAAGTAAACTTAGTAAAAATCAGAATTTGACAGATCAGAAAGATTTTAAAACCATAAGGGTATATGAGATTGCATTATAAAATTGACAAGAGGGACTTAATTCTTATTCATGGAATTATAGAATGCATACTTTTGTGACCAAGAATCAGTAAGTTTTCTAAATAAATAAATAAATGAGTGAATAACAACATGTAGCTGGCTATAAAGTAAATCTTAGATTCCCAAAGGTGGAAAGTTTAGAAACCACATTTTATGGCTAAAAGCCAAAAATAAAGTCTTGTAAAAAATAAATAAAAACACATTTTAAATTAGCCATAATAAAAATTAATTTAAATGAATGAAATATATATGAAATTATACTATAATTCCAAGTAATTTAGAGATTAACAAAAATGATATCACTTCCTATAAAAACATGCATCTAAAACCATACACAGTAGAAAAATTGAACTCTTAGTTATTTTATTAATAAACAAGAAAGACTGTAAGAGAATGGGTTAATGTTAAACATGAAATTTTAAAAGAAAGAAAGTATAGGATTTAATAGGAAATTTAAATAACATTTGTGAACAAAAAAAATACCAAGAAGGAACTATTAATAAAATTAAAATCTGGTTAAGTCAAATAGGTAATTACGATTTTGAAAAAAGAAAGAAATATTTGTGACATTAAAATAGAGGTACAACAAAAGTTCCGATATGACAAATATTGTAAAAGAGCTACATAAGACTTTATGAAAAGTAAATACAAATGATTTAATGAAAAGAACAATATTTTAGAATACAATAAATTTCCAAAATAAATTCAGAATTAGGAAGCATGAAAAGTTAAGCTTCATAGAAAATTTATAGAGTTTCAAGTCCCAATGCTAAAAAAAATTCTACCTCCTAAGGTGAATTTGCAGGTCAAATTTATCAAATCCTTTGGGAATAGAAAATATGTATGCTATAAAATTATTTCAGAGCATAGAAAATGCAGATTTCTTCCTAAGCTTGCATTACCTCATACCAAAACATGACAAAGATGGCACTGAAAAACTGAACTATGGAGGAGTAATGCTTAAAATATAAATAAAAATATGATATAAATATACAAATAGCATTCAGGGAAATATTAATATAATATGCCATGTAGATGTAAAGTTTATCAAGAATAAGAATGCAAGGTGCTAAACTTTAGGATACCACCTAGTATACTCTACTGTTTTGACAATAAAATTGGGTCAATAGATAAGTAAATCATAACATTCTACCTTTGTATCTATTTTTAGAATATTCAATAAGATAGAAATGGAACAAAACTTCCTTTAAAAACCTGAGACAGAATATATGTTTGATAACAATAACAAATGCCATCATTAGTGTAGGATACATTCCATTAAGTTCAAAACCAACTAGGAATGCTGGCTGTCACTGCTACACCACTATTATTCAGCATTGTTTTAGATTTTCTAACTAAAGAAGAGACAACATTATATAGCTTTGTGTTTGGCTTTATGATCTTGATGTGTGGCAGAAAACAATATAAGTTTAAAATATGTCTAAATGATAGAATATACTTCCAATGCATTTTACAATATAGATTTATTACCTATATTGATATCTATATTATCTGTCTCTATATATTTTGACCCCCTACTAATTAATAGCAAGAAATAATAATTTAAAAAAGCAACAGTAAGCCCATCACAGAAAGACAAATGCTGCATGATTCCACTTACATGAGATATCTAAGATAGTCAACCTCAGGGAATCAGAATGCGTAACGGTAGTTACCAGGGGCTGGGAGAGGGCGATATGGAAGTTACCAATCAATGGGTGTAGTTTCAGTTTATGCAAGATGAGTAAGCTCTAGAGATCTGCTGTACAACATTGTGCCTGTAGTCAACAATAATTTTACACTTAGATATTTGTGGACGGTAGATTTCATTTTAAGTATTCTTACCACGATTAAATAAAAATTAAAAGAAAACACCCAGACAATCCATATAACATAAATATACAAAGAAAGCATGAAAAGAAGCTAATATTCAATAATTATGAAGAAAAGCAAAATAAACTAACAGCAACTGTAAAAAAGAGGTAGTCTTCTGTTATATATTGGCTAAAGAAGATGTGAAGGATTGTATAATAAGCTGAATTGTGTTCCCAAAATATTTATCCAAAATTTAACCTCTGTTACCTATGAATGTGACTTTATTTAGAAATAGCATCTTTGCAGATACAATTAAGGATCTTGAGATCCGATCATCCTCATGTGGATTTATAGAGTCCACACTAAGTCTAATGACAGTGTCCTTACAAAGTTAGAAAAAGAGAAGACACAGAAACACAGGCCCTGTGAAGATGGAGGCAGAGATTGGAGTGATGCATCTACAAACCAGGAAATGCCAAGTCTTGTCCACAGCCACCAGAAGCCAAGAGAGAGACAGGGAACAGATTTTCCCTGCTAACATTTTGATTTCTGACTTCTGGCCTTCAGAACTAGGAAGGTTTAAGCCATGAGGTTTGTGGTAATTTGTTTCAGCAAGCCTAGGAAGCTAATACAGATGGGTAACATTTAGATTTTTCAGAGAAGTCGGTAGTACACTCTCTTTCATGTTTAAATATACAAACTTGAATATTGGAGGATTATTGGGAATGAAAACACCATAAAAATAAGTATAACCATGACTCCACTGCTCTATGAGTTCATAAAGATATGTGCATGGGAATATATTGTAGCACTATATTTAATAGCAGAGACTCAGAGAGAAACTAAAAATCTCTCAACAAGAAAATGGCTGAATGAATTGGTGAGGTTCTAAGGTTTTTACATTTATAATAAAATAATGACAGAAACACAGGTATGTGGATTTGGAAAGACATCCACAGCTGATTACATAAATAGCAATCTAGAGAACACTATATATAAAATGACTTCACTTTATAAGACACACACATACTTGTGTTCATGTATATGATTTTGCTTGTGTACTATATGAGTACATATTTATACAGACACATAAATACATGTGGGTATGGGCATGAGTGTGTTTGCAGATGTACCTTTGTAGAAGCAGAGAAGTTTGAAAGTTTGTGCAACAAACTCTTAGGAATGTTTATCTCTTGGAGATTATCTTGTTTCACTTTATATACAAAATAAATAAAAGCAACCAACAGTTAGCATCCTCACCCTCTGGCTTGTAGCTGAGTTGGGAGGTACCCAAGGAAACCAGAATTAGTATAAGAAGAGATGGAATTGAGAGAATTTGTTCCAACATTTCCTGTCCTGTCAAGTTACCATGGACTGGCCTTGTCCTTCTATTAAAGGCCACTGCACTAAGCAGGCAGCCCTCTTTGTGCAGTTTCCTCCCTGGGTTCTGGAACCGCTTCTTTCTTGCTTTTTGGTGCCTAAATGTAGGAATGACTGTCTGTGACTATGCCTGAGACAGGCACCAACATTTGTCACTTTTCCTAAGTACTGTCCGTACCTTTGTCAGTAGTCTGTGATCATAATTCACTGACCCAGTGTGGGTGTGCTTCTTTCCTTCCTGTTGATTTCCCCTTCCAGCATTCACTAACTGTGATTCCTGGACTCTGAATACACCTGGCTTAGGTGAGACTACCCACCACTCTAATCCCACTTTGGCCAATGTGAGTGCCTATCGCTCAAACTACATCAATTGACTTTCGGATGAGTATGTAACTTATCAGGTTGGGTGAGTCAGATGCAAGCACAGGAATTCTACATAAAGGAAAGGAACCTGTCTCTTCCCATTGGGTTGGTCTTTTCCTGATAAACCGAGAGACTAATACCTCTGGTGGCCATTTTTGTCATCCCATGGGAAAAGCCTGAGGGAATGATGGAGAGGCAGGGAAAAGTTGAATTGGAAACTAAAGACTAACATTTTCCTGATGATATAATTTGACCACATATATTCAGTCATATCTCTTCCTTTACTATCCAGGAACTCTTAAGATATATGACCTGATAAATCCCTTTTCTCTTTTATAATTTCAGCTGGAACAAAGGTTCCTGACCAATTCAAATATCTCATGATTTTATACCCTCAGCCCAGGGCAAATGACTTATCCTTATGCTGGCTAGCCCTCTACGTCAGGACTTGGTGTGACAAATCCTGCTCCCAAATTAAGGTCACAGTTGATAGCTAACCCAATCAAACCCATACACTATTCTCTCTCTCTTCTGTAAATCTCTCTCTCTTCTATGTATCTTAGAAATTTAAACTAGAAACATAAGCAGATTTTATGTGGATTGGAAGACAGAAAGAAAAGATATTTAATTTACATCTAAATCATACCTTGGCACTCTGGTGTCTTAAGCTCTGAGTGCTAACATCCCAGAGTTGCTATGAATCCAGACAATTTTCTGGTTTCAATCTGCATGAGGTTTGGAGCTCCTGTAAGGAAAAAAAAAAGCTGAGTTACCACTCCCTTATTTCCCCATGTGTTTTATGACAATCCTGCTCAATTGAACTGGTTTGTATGGATGTCTGATCCATTAATACTAATAAAAAAATCCTTAGTTAAAGGACTTATTTATGTGGAACCATGTTCATTTTATGTTTGCTTAGAAAAACTCTTTTTAAATAATATGATTTGGTTTTAACCTCTCCCTCTTTCTCCACCTGTATCTCTATCCAAGCTTTCCTGGTATTGATACCTGTGCTTATGTGAATATATATCTGGATCTACACCCCCTGTCCCCATGCCTATGCCTGCACTTGTATTTATTTCTATATTCACATTAAAATCTACTTTTGTATCATTAAATGAATTGATACCTCCAAGATTTGGTTCTATCTCGACAGGGGTTATAAACCCTGACTATAAGTCAAGGAAACACAGTCTGGACACCAGAAAATTAATTTTTTTTTTCAATGACTCAGATATTTTCCATGTTTTTCTCAAACACCACAAAGATAAGTCATATTATTTAACACATTTTTTTAAGTTCCCTTTCTCTTTTTTTCTCTTCCTACACACATTCCAGCTTTCCCTCACTTTCATTTTCTGGAGTCTCCTCTCAAACATTTCCCCTGCTCAGGACCAAAGCTGCTTCCTGTAACCCTTCCCACTTGTCTTGATTTGGAACACCTAATATCCAGAGGGCTGTTCTAGAAATAGGATACTCCACAGAGGGCTGAACAAAAGGAGCGGAAAGAGAAATAGGTAGGTCCAGACAGGATTCTCCTCCGCAAATAAGGAAAATGTGAAGTCTGGGAACTCCTTGGTTAATATCTGCTTTGTTATGTAAGTGAAAATGGACAGAAAACTTTAGGAATACACACCACAATTTCAACAGTGGCTGTGTCTGAATGGGGATCCTCTTAATCTTCGACAATATATTTCTGCATGTGTTGCAATGGCTATAGGTTGCTTTTATAATTGCAAAAATATGAAGTCATTGAATAAATTAATACTTGAAAGACACACCCATCTAAACAAAATAATACTAAAACTTTGAACATCCTTTGGAAATACATCATGAGAAATGAAGCAACCTGCCCCTAGTTTAGGCCTCTACTGGGTATATATCACCTACTGCTACTTCCCTTAGGGTCCATCACCCTCCTAACCTGATTTGGATTTGCTGTGTTTTGAAAATGGCATTTCACGAGGCATGGTTTATTTCCTGAAAATAAATTATTCTGTTCTCTGGAAAGAACTAATGTAGGACCAACAAACACTTCTTTTCTTCCCTGTGATGGCGTTTGTCTTTTGGTGTGATGCACTAATCAGGATCGCGGAGCATCTACCAGGTTGTGCATGGCCCCAGCTGCAGTAGCCCCAAGCCTTCGGCATCTTGGTGGGGTTTTAACTTTTCCTACGCCTTCATAAATTGGATGAAGTATTCTTTTGTGCCTTCTTGTTGGCAGAAAGCCTAACAAGTGAAAGTTAAGCTTGACTGCTCCAGTAAAAAAGAAGAAAAATATTTCCTCTGCACTTGTGAAGGTCAGCATGACTAAGTTCCCATTAGTCACTCTCAAGTAACTAGGAAATGTGAATAGGTGGTGAGGTTCTCACTCACCCACTCACTGATTCATTACACACTTACAGAGCACTTCTCTGTGGATGCTGAGGACAAGATGAGGGAGACACACTGCCCAGGAGAGATTCCTAAGATAACAGGAGACATAGGCATGAAAAGATGAGGTTCAAAATATTAATGCTGTGAATGACAATGCAACATGCAACATGTATTGAATTCTGTTCACAGGTGCCAGGATCTATTCCAAGTGCTTTTCATATGCTATATCATTTCTTAACAATTATTAGGAAGAAGGTGTTATTTTTTCTGCATTTCATAAGTAAAGGAATTGAAAGTCCCAGTGTTTATGACTTATTCAGGGTCACACAGTAATAAGTAGCAGAGCCAGAATTCAGACTCAAGAAGTCTGACTCCAGAACATATAATCAGAGCCATAAAACACTGTAGTGGAAGCATGAACCCAGTGGTCAGAACCCTGGAAGGGGAATGGCTGACGACTTGGTAGAGGTGAAGAAGGTATGACTAAAGAGAAGATTGTGCTGGTACATCTTGAGAAAGAAATTCTTTCCACATAAAGATGTGTTAGAAGTGTGACTGTGCACAAGGTAGAGAAAGGGGTCTACACATTCATTTACTGTCTGTACCAGAGCTTGTAAACTGTCAGCCTGCAAGCAGAAATCTCCTAAATTATATATTTTTTAACCAAAAACATGTTTGTCTGGGGCTGGGTGTTTGTTCAGTCTGCTCTGCTGGTCAGTAGTATAACCTTGGGCAAGTGCATGAGCTTTCACTGGCCGTCAATATTCTGCTTCTGTTTTAACTAGTTTTGCTGAGATTTACTTTACATAAAAAAACTGCATATGTACAAAATGTAAAATCTATTAAGTGCTGGCACATAAATATATCCATAAATCACTTCCCCAAACAACACATAGACCATTTCCATCCAGCCCTCCCCAGAGTTTCTTCATGCCCTTGGCATTCCATCCCACCCTCCATTCTTAGCCTCTGACAAGTATGGATGTTTTTGTCACTAAATGTTAGTTTGACTTTTCTGGAATTTTACCTCAATGGAATCACATGATTTTGTATGTCTGGCTTTGATTAGTCAGCGTAACTATTTTAAGGCTCATCCATGTTGTGCCTGTCTCAGCAGTTCATCCCTTTTCTATGGAGTCGCATTTCGCCACCTCGTTTGGGTTGTTTGTAGTTATTGGCTCTTCTGAATAAAGCTGCTGTGAACATCGTGCACACAGCTTTGTTTTAATTACTTTTGCTTGAACATTTCTGAACTTGTTAACGAAAACTATCTAGCTGTTTTCCAGGGTGGTTATATAATTTTACATTTTGCCAGCAGCCTGTGAGAGTTCCAGTTGGTCCACATTGCTGCCGACCCTTGGTTTTGTCAGTCTTTTAAATATCCCCTTCTAGTGGAAACATATACATAGTCAAACCCAATGTTTTAGGCATTTTGTAAAATTGGACTCCCTTTAGGGAGGGCTTGCCACTCTAGTTTCTTGGTGGTTCCCAACATTACCTATAAGGTGATGCCAACATACCAAATCTATTGTATTACCTGCCTGGCCCTGAAATCACTTAAAGAAGATCATTTAAAATCATTGAAATGAAGTCATTTAAAAAAAAACAATTTACACATATTACCTTATTTTAACTTTCCATAAAGTATCTTATGTTACTATCTTAACTATTCTAAGGAGTACGTATTAGCAAGCCCCATTCACATCTAAGTAGGTAAAAGCTAAGAGGAGGTAGAGACAAAGTCATACCTCTAAAAGTACCAATCAGGATATAAACTCAAGTTTGCTTGGCTCCAAAACAGAGGGTTTCCCATGTTGACCTTCAGACAGTAGAAATCATACATATAAAGACAGAGTGAGTGAGAGGGCTGGCATGTTTAGAGAGTTGTTTTGATAAATGGGTCTGTTTGTAGGATTTGTGGGTAATAAGGACCAGCTATATAACCTGAAACAAAATAATGCACCATGCCTTGTTCAAAAAGCAGGAAAAAGTTTTGTTAAAAGTATTAAAACATATATTTTTCTTTTCTTCCTCACACTGTCAGCTTGTATGGTGTTTTTATTTGCTATTTAGTGTCATTCTAAGTAAAGAAAATTTACAATTCTTAATTATTGGTATAAAATTTTCTGGTCATCTTTATATCACACAATGCCAATTTTCAATGAAAATACAAGTGCATTTAAGTCATGTGCAGAGTCATTATACAACCTTTCTTGTAGCTCATACATGGTGTGTGTGTGTTTGTATAGATTAATATCATTCTTACCCGAACGATGGGAGGACTGCACAAAACTCACTCAAGTGGGTTTATTTCACTTTTCGATACATGCATGTCTACCAACACTCTATCTCCAGCTTATTGACAAGTTAGAAAGAACTTAAAAGAAAAGGAACTATAGGTTACTCTATTTTTCCTTTCCTTTCATGCTATGATTTTTGTCATAAACGGTTGGCTAATATTGGGGAAGTAATACCAGTAAAAAAGAGTGTGATAGCAATACATCCCTATAGGTATTATGATAGCATATCATGAATGTCATAGCATTTGTGTTTCTTAGAACACCATTACCTCCTTTCTAATAGAAGAGAGTTTTGGTTTGAACAGAAAACATGGCCTCTTGTGTCTGTCAGAGCCCTACTGACTCAGTCATAGAAGTGACACACCTCATACTTACTTTCCATCTTGCCCAACTCCCATGCATCACAGGTCTGTGGGAATTCTGAGCCCCTGGGACACAGTGAACATATATTAAAATGCAGTGACAAGTAATGGGGACATTGATATTCACATGTATCTTCTGCTCTTGCATGTACTATATTGTCCCACAGGACCTCACTTACAATACACATTTTAGAAATAAAATTATTCAGAACATCGAGATGATTAACAACAGAGCATTAAATTAAGCATGGAGTCTTTTGGACTACACTGGTGTAATGTCCACGAATCCATCTTTGTGGATATTGGAGAAACAAGAGTTAAGAACAATTTATAACAATATACTTTTTACTCAATCGCTCATTCAATGAATAGGCACTAAACACTACATTGTGTTAACCATTGTTTTAGGAGCTTGGGATATATCACAGGACAAGAAGAGAAAAGCAAACTCTGCTTCATGGAACTTGCATTCTCCTTGTCTTTGAGGAGTGGAGTAGAAATGTAAAATATGAAAAATCTGTTCTGATTGGTGGAGTACTAATGACTAGAATTCAACTAAAAGAACCAGGCTCTTTAAAAAAAGTCTCATTATACACCTGGATTTTCCAAAGATGATCATACATGTTGAAATCCACTAAATGTGTCTGGGAGGATAAAAAGTTTTTTTGCTCTTTTGTTTCCCTGATATGAATGCCAAACAAGTTAAGTGGCTTCTATCCATTTGTTTGCTCTATGTTTCTTCCTTGGCAATCTATGTAAGCAGAAACCTCTAATTAGATTTATCCTAAATTTTCTGCAAGTTTTCATAGAACAAATATAACAACTCTTCATCAGTTTCTCATAGAAATTAGCAAGTGAGAAGGGCTCCACTTTGTAATCAGTAAATCACTGACTGTGGTCACCATGTCGGCAAACCCGCTTCTCAGCCAGATGAGCCAGTAAGCAATGGTCTGTATTTTTTAAGAGAAGGCATAGGAAAAATGAGACTCTCGTCAAGAAGTTTTCGAACTTTGGCATGCTTACTGGTGAAAATGCAGATTTCTGGGCCCACTTGTGGTTTCTGATTCTGAGAGGGGTGGCACCTGAGATCATGCATTTCCAAGTTTCCAGATGTAGCTGTTGCTGGTCCCAGTAAGTAAACCATCTTAATAGTTAGAAGTTTAAAGACAGGGTCTAAATTTCCTTTTTCACTTGAAATTTATATAGGCTTGTTTATACACATTGTCACCGGCTTAGGGCCAGAACCTTCCTCTTACCAGCTGAAGAATAGATGCAGACTAAGAAGGCTAAGCTGAAACAGTTATTTCTATCCTTGTCCCCCTATTCACCATATGTGAGTGTCAGTGTGTGTTGTGTGTGGGGGGAATCACAGGCACACATAGACTATGCTGAGATACAGTAGGTTTGAGTCCAAGAGAGTAGGCAAGACTGAGAATGAGTGCATGTGTTTGTATAAAGACATGAAAGTAGAGGATGGGTAAGATAGAGACAGTCAAAGAAAAAGAAAGAGGCAGGCCCAGAAAAAGTTAGGAAGAGGAGTCCCACATGAGCAGCTTCCTAATCCCAAGCAGTTCCCACTTAGAAAAAGAAGGAACAAAGTACACTTAGCAAAAGTATTATGGGAAGCTCATGATTATCTTGTTATAAGTAAAAAATGATAGACTTTATTAGCAACTTATTGCATTAAGCATGTACACTGCTTGATCTCATTTAGCCTGTGTCATGATCCTAGGTCCTTTTAGAGATGAGAAAATTTAATTTAGAGGGGGTTAAATGTACCATCTTGTGTCACACAGTTAAAAAACAGCTCAACCAGTATTTGAAATCAGGGCACCTGGGTGGGATTTAACTAAGCTTTCACATGGGAGAATTTTAAATAAATGGAAACAAACAAACAAAATGACGGAAGTTGTGCACTGAAGAAACTGTTTACCGTGAATAGAAATCATTATGTGGTTATTCCAATTGTCCACTCTCATATTTCCTAGTAGCAACTAAGTTATATTTTAATGACAGGATCTGATATATGAGAAGTAGTACAGCTGGAAGAGCCCTTCAGAGGTTACTAAGTGGAAGGATGCAGACTGAAGAAAGGCCAGGGGTAAACAGCCAGCAGTTAAGGAGGCCCCTGGTTTGCTGGGCACTCTCTGCACACGTTTCTTGCATTGCCTAGGGTTTCTAGAAATGATGACATTTCATCACGGTTTACTTGGTTCCAAAGTTAGATGCTATCTCAGCCTAGAAAAAAAATTCTGGCTAGAATTTTTATATATGAATTAATTTATATATGAAAGTAAGTTAAAATTGTATTTTTCTTCTGAGAATTTCAAGATACTCTGGTGATAAACCAAGCTTGTATTTATAGATTGCCTTCCCGTGATTACTCAAAAAGTTTATTGTATAAAATTTCCACTGAGAATATAATAATCTTTATTTTAGAAAAACAAATCTTTGTATAAAAGCAAACACTTTGCTAGTAGTATTTATTAAAATAGGACAAGATATTATTTTGTCTTTTCTTCCACATTTGTGTATAAAATAGCCCACATTAGGCCACAAGTGTTCTTATTTAAAACTTACCAGAATTTTTAAAAATGTCTTTAAGCTTTATTTTCAATGTTTGCAAATACTTCTGTGAAGTAGATATGCATAAAAAAGGGTATTTGGTTAATTTTGTATGAGTGATTCTATATTTTTACAGATATAAATGTCATTGAAATGAACATGAACATTTCTTAGGAATAAAAATATTTTCAGTATGTTGGTTTATTTGAGATGAATTCCCAGAATTACAGCAGAGAAGCATGACAGTGTCTATATCATTCCCGACTTGTCTGCTCTATTTTGTGAACACAGATGGGTTTACTGTGTAGCTCATGGAGCTTAAAATACAGAGCTCCTTCCTTGCAGGACCCCTTCCAGGGCACTGGAAGGGCTCTTGCAAAATGTTCACACTAGTCAAATCTAATGATCAGTTCCTATTTTTGTATTTTTTTTCCTAAATAGGGTGTCCCAGATAACATAAACTTCAGGTCCCATAAATCCTGGATCTCTTTCTGATTGTGTGGTAGGTTTTAAAACATGTTTCAAAGTTATTTGCTTGGAAAATGGTAACCAGTTATAATGTTTATATATTATATTGGATATTTAAAGTCCATGCTTTCTGAATGCCTAGTGAGTATATATATATAATTCTGGAGTCATCTCTGATTTTATTTCCATGTACTGTATCTTCTCCTAAAACAACTGTATCTTGTACTAAAGTCAGTTACATGTGAAGCCTTTGTTCTAGAGGCAAACTATGCTTTATTTATTTAACTATGCTGCAGATTAGAATTGAGTATAATCATTGTTACCATGTATTAAGCCATGATTTTGCCAGATGTTTTATATCTGATAAACTTTAGAATATATATGCTAACTCCTGGCAGATCTGTTGTAGAATATACACACATACACACTCACACACACACATACATATGTGTGTGTTTATGTATACATATATACACATGCAAATATATGAATTCATAAAATTACGATGACCTTCATTAAGAAAAAAGAATTTTTAAATTATGAATATAAACTTAGATAGAAAAATAAATATTTGTATAGAATAAGGAAATCACAAATTTTGACAAATACTACAAGTATCAATGAATTGAGGAAAAGAATAACAATATTTTTATCAACAAGCTGCCAAACACACCTCGATAATGCTGTTGCTCCTACATTTTTGGGAAGCATATTTATTATTTGATGACCTTTTCATATAATAGTATGTGATATCCTTTTCTACAAAAGAATATGAAGGTCATTCAGTCTTTCCTAACACATGATTGGTCCCATCTGTTTTCTTTTATAACCTTTGACTTCTCAGATATACTCACAGTTTGTAGTATTACTACAGATTTGTGTCCAAAGAACAATGAGATTCTGATCAATTCCATTTCATTAGATACCTGTCATAAGAGAAAAATTAAGTAAGGTAATTACAATTGCAGACACCATATCAACAATGTTTTTCTTTCAGCAGTGAACTTCCATTTTAATTAGGCATCAGTGATAATTGACTCTTCTGCTTCTGATTGTAAATGTCTGATGATTAGAATAATTTTTCCCCAGACCAACTTCAGCATTGGTGTATTTCAAACCTTCTTTCTCTGCCGTTTCCCAAATACTTCCCAATACAGGGCAGGCCCAGTAGCACAAGGTCATTGTGACACTGACCTCTGTACTTGCCACTCAGGACACTCTTGATTCAGCACAGTCCGTGGCAGGAACATTCCCAGAAGCCATTCCCAAATCAAGATAATAGTAGTAGGGTGACTAGACAGAATCACACAAACATATCCCACCAACCCCCAACTAAACATCTCTGCATGTCAACTTTGTCTTCACTGGACCCAGATAATGTTTCTGGCTACTCCACTAGCACCTGACATAGGTGAAAGTGCAACAGGGAAATAATAGTGTAAAGAGTGTTTACAAAACAAAACCTGTGAACACATGGATGTGTCCCTCCAGGCTGTTGGAAGGAAGGTGCCTTAGTTTCCCAGGGCTGCCATAACAAATTAACACAAACTTGGTGGCTTAAAATAACAGATTTTTATTCTCTCACAGCCTTTAAGCCAGAAAAACAAAGTGTTGGCAAGGCTGTGCTCTCCGAAGGCTCCAGAGGAGAAGGGATCCTTGCCTCTTCCACCCTCTGCCTCCAAGAGTTCTTTGCCTGTAGCTGGGCAACTCTAATCTCTGCTTGTCTTCTGTCTGTGTGTCTTCCCATTTGATGTCTCTTGTAAGGATACTTACCACTGTATTTGGGACCCACCCAGATAACGCAGGATGATCTCATCTCAAAAGCCTGAACTTTACTGCATCTACAAAGACTCTTTTCCCAAATAAAATTACATTCACATGTTCTAGAGATTAGAACAACTTGGTCGTACCTTGGGGATTTGGAGGTGGGCACCAGTCAATCCACACAGAAGGGATTCTTGCAAAAGAGGCCTTAAGTGTTGATGATAAACCTGACTCTGCTGAGCTCTCTTTAACAGGGAAGTAAATATGGTTAGAGAAGAAATAAATAAATAACTCAAGCCAAGAGTCTGGAAGTAATGACCAGATATTCAAATTGAGGTCTTTTAGGCACTTTTCCCCATGACAGTCTGCCTTTTACTTGTATTTACATCATTTAGGCAGAAGGATCATTTAGAAAACTTCTCTGATTCCTCAAATCTTTTTGTAAGGAAGAGACAGAATGAATTCATTTAGGATACTTCCAAAATCCTTACCATATATGTACATACACACATACACACACACACACTTGTAGGCAAGGGGTGGTGGGAATATTCTGCGGTTTCCTATATTAGAAATGGAAGAAATGTCAGTAAGGTTTCTATTATAAATGGGGTAATGCAGGCAGAATTACAAATAGTGACTTGAATAAGGTCTCTAAGCTGGAGAGTTATCAGTGTAGAAAGAAATAGCACCCAGGCCGCTGACTTCCACTCTATTCTCCACATCTCATCCTGTCCCAGTTCTCAGGATCTTCTTTTTTTTTTTTCCTTTCCTGAGCCTATTTTATTTCTATCAAAGTCATCTCAATGATTTTATTTTAATTAACCTGATGGATTTAAAGGACAAAATGTATTATGTGCAGCTCCTTTAGGAAAATATTTGGTCACTTTAAAACCACATTCTTTGAGAATTTGCTATCACCAAGTCTTAGTATTTTATAGCTTCTGAATGTTAATTTTTTCAGATATGGATTACAAATGAGAAAGGATATCAGAGTAGCAAATTGCCAAAAGCTTTTTCTGAGATCATCATGAATAATGGATATAAAGTTCATTTTGCATATTTTGAGAAATTATGCAAATTATATTAAGCAAATTGCTTGTGAAGTGAGGTGTTTCGATAAAAACAGTTCTCTTTTTGTTATGGCACGTAAGTAGTGTTTCAGCCCAGCCATATGCAACTTTAGACTTCATGCTATATTATAAAAACCCGAGTTATCTAATATGTTCTCTCTTATAATATTAAGGCTTTGTTGCCTTTAAGCTGAACTCTTACTCCATTTTTAATTCCATTAAAGTAATAATGCACCATTTTATATCCTACCTTCTGAAGTAATTACATTTGTCTTTTTGGATTTATGCTTTAGATATATTTAGAGGAAGTGACCATCATGTTAACTATTCATTAGACTAAAGTCAGTTCTTACTATAATTAGGTGGATAAAGTTGTATAGAATAGGTGGATAAAGCATCCATAGAAGGCAGAGTTAAAGCGATTAGATCCTATCTTCAAGAGGTTTAAAGTCTTTTAGGGGAGAAAAGCCACATATCTCAACAAGCCACAGTTTAGGCAGTATATGTGGGAACATGGGAAGGAGGGGTTACTTCTGGATTTAGGGGTGAGTGGGTATTCAGTAAAGACATTACAGAGACCTTGGCATTTGAGTAAAAAATTAAATTATGGAGATGTTTTTGTTTGTACATTAATGAGCAAAAGAGCATTTGATGCAGAGAGATAGTATGAGTGAAGTCTGAAGGTGAGAAAATATAGGCTCTTTTGAGGATGAAGCAGTTACTCTGGTTCAAGGTAGGTAGATAAATTACATGTGGAGATGTAGTGGATTCTAAAATGATAGTAATAATAAATAGTAATAAATGCAGTGAAAATAATAAAACCTACCATGTTTTGAGCACTCATGTGGTTTAAACATTTTGCTCGGTGCTTTCTATTCTGTTATCAGTCTGTCTGGGCTGCTATAACAAAATACCATAGATGGAGTATCTTGTAAACCACAGAAATTTACTCTCATATTTCTGGAAGCTAGAAGTAAAAAATCAAGGCACCAGCAGATTCAGTGTTTGGTGAGAGGCTGCTTCTGATCTCTAGATGGCCGTCTTCCTGCTGTGTCCTCACATGGGCTCAGGGGCAGAGAGTTCTGCAGTCTCTTTTATAAAGACACTAATCCCATTCATGAGGGCTCCACCTTCATGATCTAATTACTTCCCAAAGGCGCCAGCTCCTAATGCCATCTCATTGGAGGGGTTAGGATTTCAACATATGAATTTGGGGGAGACAGCCAGTCCCGAGCATTACTGAACACTTTCCATAACCCTGGGAGGCAGATAGTAGCTCCAGATTAGAAAACCAAGGCATAGAAAGGATATACAAATTTCCTACAATTATGTCAAGTGGTGGAGAATATTAAATGTCAAGTTGAAGTACTGGTCTTTGATTCAGAGCTTCACTGAGGATTCTGATCTCAGGATGCAAGGTGACTTCCTCTCATATCAAAAGGGCTGTAAGAATGTATTTAAGTCAACAAATATTTGTTCAATATGTCCTCTGATCCAGGCATATTCTTGGTACTTAGTATATATCACTGAACAAACAAAAAAAGACCCTGCCCTCATGGAGCTTATGTTCTAGTGGGAAGAGACATTAAAAATACACATATTAAAGAAAATTATATATTAGAAGGGACACATGCTAGGGGGACAAAGTGGAGCAGACTGGGCAGGATACAGAGAGCAGGCAAGGATTTGTTCTGGTTACAAAGTTTGGTAGAGGCCAGCATGCATCAAGAAAGAAATATTTGAGCAACAACCTGAAAATATGGAAAGGATTAACCAAGTAATATCTGGGGAAGCATATTCCAGGTTGTGGGGAGAGTTAATGTGGATAATTTAAGGTGAGTGTGCCTGGAATGTTAGAGAATAGCAAAGAGGCCACTGTGACCTGTCAAAACTGAGGAAAAGTAAGGATGGTAAGGAAATGAGATCAAAGGAATGACTCTGGGATAAAACCATGTATAACCTTGCAGACTATGTAAAGGTGTGGCTTTCTCACTAAGTGAAATAGGAACCATGCACCACAGGGTATGAGTAAAGGAATGACAAGATTTGCTTTATCTTTCAAAAAATCAGTCTATTGAGAAAAAGCAAGAAAGGAAGATGTGTTAAGAAACTTCCACAATAGTCTAAGAGAAGAAAATGGTGACTTCAGACCAAATGGAAGTAGTGAGAACTGGTTGGGTTTTGGATATAATTTGATGGTAGAAGTAAAAAAAAAAACAAAAAACAAAAGCTTGCTAAAGGATTGAATATTGGGTGTGAAGTAAAGAGAGACTTCAAGGAAGGTTTGAAGATTCAGGGTCTGAGATTGTATTGGACTTAACAAATGGAATTACTTCTATAACTCAACTAATTATAGCAAGAACATCTTCTCCTCACACCTTCCCAAACATAAGCAAGAATCCTGAATCCAGATGTTCAAGACAGATTTGATGTAGAACAGAATTATTAGTACTATATTTTAAAAGGTTCCAGTTTTGGTGATAAACTTTGTAGGTATTGTAGGGGACATTGTCATATGTTACAAAGATTCCCCTTCAGTGAAAGACTTGTTGTCCAGCCAGTTGGGGAAACTCCTGGCAGGCAGCTTTCAGGTGTTAGCCTCTTCGGAGATTACTTTGGCTACAGTGAGCCACCCACCCAAAGTCATCCTTCCTGGGATGGCTCACATCCAGTGATTGATCAATGGAGTATGATCATCTCAAACCAGCACAGGACAACCCTAGAGGGCCATTCTAGTGGCAGAGCTGCCATGGGGCTGGCCCAATGTGTTGTTGAGACTGAACCATAGCTCAATGTATTTGTTTTCTATGAACATGGCAAAGGGGAATTAAGTAGATTTAGCAAGGTTTTGTTTTAGTTTTTGTTTTAGCTCTACACACCCATTGCTTGCTTGATTGATTGGTGAGAATATTTGAGTTCTACTTTCTTAGCAAGTTTCAATTATATAATACTGTATTATCAATTATAGTCACCAAGTTTTAATTAGATAAATTATAGCTGGAAGTGTGTACATTACACCAACCTCTCCCTATTTCCTCTACATATCAATCCCTGGCAAACATTTTTCTACTCTCTCTGTTACTATGAGTTTGACTTTTTAAAATTTTTTTGAAGATTCGTTATATAAGTGATACCACGCAGTGTTTGTCTCTGTGTGGCTTACTGCGCTAGCATAATGCTTTCAAGGTCTATCCATGTTGTCATAAATGACGGGACTGCCTTCTTTTTATGGCTGAAAAATATTCGTGTATATATCACATCTTTGTCCATTCATTTCTTGATGGAGGCTTAGGTTTTTCCCTTATCTTGGCTATTGTGAATAATGCTTCAGTGAATGTGGGAGTGCAGAAGCCTTTGTGATAGTCTGTTTTCATTTCTTTGGGTATATAACCAGAAGTGAAATTGCTAGATCAAATGGTAGCTCTTGGTATTTCTATTTTTAACATTTTGAGGAGCCTCCATATTGTTTTCTATAGTGGCTGCATCAATTTACATTCTCACCAGCAGTGCGTAAGGGGTTCCTTTTCTCCATGGCTCGCTAACGCTTGATATCTCTTGTCTTTTTCATGATAGCCTTTGTAACAGGTGTGAGGTGACATCTTACTATGGTTTTGATTTGCATTTCTCTGATGATTGGTGATGTTGAGCATATTTTTATGTACCTGTTGGCTGGCCATTTGGAGGATGTTTTCTTTGTAAAAAAATGTCCGTTTTTTTTGCTGTTGAGTGGTATGAGTTCCTTATATAGTTTGGGTATTAATCCCTTATCAGATATGTGATTAGCAAATATTTCCTCCTATTCTGTAGATTGCCCTTTAATTTTGTTGATGGTTTGCTTTGCTATGTAGAAGCTTTTTAGTTTGATGTAGTCCCCCTTGCTTATTTTACGCTTTTGTTGCCTTTGCTTTTGGTCAGACCAGTGTCAAAGAGCTTATCCCCTATGTTTTCTTCTAGGAGTTTTATGATTTCAGGTCCTGTATTCAAGTCTTTAATCCATTTGAGTTGATTTTTGTGTATAATATAAGATAGGGGTACAATTTCATTCTTTTGCATGTGACTGTCCAGTTCTTCCATCATCATTTATTGAAAAGACTTTATCCTTTCTCCATTATATATTCTGGGCTCCTTTGTTCTAAATTAAACTATACTGTACCTTTAATGTAAGTGCACATTTTTATGCCATTACCGTATTATTTGACTACTATAGCTTTCTAACAGCTTGGAATGAGAATTAATACTAATCCTGCTCAAACCCTTCCAAAAAATTGAAGAGGCAAGAACACTTCCAAACTCATTCCATGAGACCAGCATTCCCCTGATATCAAAATAAGACAAGGACACTACAAGAAAAAATCATCACAGGCCAATACCCCTGATGAACACTGATACAAAAATTCACAGCAAAATATTAGCAAACTGGATTCAACAATATGTTAAAAGTATCATAAGCCTTGACCAAGTGGGATTTATTCCTGGCATGCAAGGTTAATTCAACATCTGCAAATCAATTGATATGATACAACATAACCAAATGAAGCATAAAAATCATATGATCATCTCAAAGATGCAAAAAAAAAAAGCATTTGATAAAACTCGACATCCATTCGTGATAAAAACTCTTGACAAAGTGAGTATAAAGGGAACATACATCAACATAATAAAGACCGTATGTGACAAGCCTGTAGCTAATATCATATGCAATGGCAAAAAGCTTAAAGCTTTTCTTTTAAGTTCAGGAACTATGCTATTTATGTTCATTTTTCTCTACCCAACATCTCAAACATATGCCCTGCATATACTCCTTGTCACTGAATTGCTATCTTCACCACCATTCAGAAGCTACTCTTCTCCACTGTGCAATTATGATCTTGTCTCACTGTTGATTCTCCTCAACTTCAGCAACTTTTGATGCAGATATGGGTTGCCCCAAATTCTTTCCATCTTTTAAATCTCTACATTTTTATTTTCAGAGATGCTTATTCTTATCCATTCATTTGCTTTTCATGTTTCAGTTCCTCCAAACCACACAAGCTATCTTATACCTTGTAGTCACCCTCACACCATGAATGGTTTGGAGGTGGTTTCCACCCATCGCACTGTGTACTTCCCATGTCTTAGCACTTATGACATTGCATCTGTATTGCTAATTTATTTATTTATAAGCTCTGAGATGACAGAGTCTATATTTGTTATATTTTACATTGTGTCTTGTCAATGAATTATTTATAGAGTTGTTTGTTGGGTCAATAATGAATTAATCTATTATATACAACTCTCTGAAATCGATGTGTTTCCCAAAGCTCACTACTGAAACTAGAAAAATCTGCCAAATATCTCCAGACAGTAGTTCTACTGGCATCTCAAACCTAAAAATTACACAATAAATTGATAAAGGTCTATCTGATACTTTTTTTCTTGACTACCTTATTTTTATTCATGTTTTAACCATTTTCCTAATCATCACAGAGCCCAAATCTCTGGGACAAACTTTGATTCTTTCTTTTCACTAATCTCTGCCCTTTTATATGCCCCAACTATAGTGTAAGTGGCAGATCAGATAATACACAACCTATCTCGGGAATATAACTAACTTCACTCTCTCCTCTCTTATGCCATCCCCATTTTACCTAAATAAAGATCTTTTTCTGTCACTCATCTAAGATACATTAATAATCTGTCATCAACTTGGTTTATCCACCCTTTCCTTAAATGTCTCCTTATGTATCATTTCCAAGAAAGGAAACCATATGTTTTAAAACAGGTCTCTTTTAAAGTTAAATGCTTAGTTAAAAACTCCAGTAGTCCTCAATTACAGAACTTACTTATAAATAAAAGTCTTATGTGGATATTAGCAAACTGTCAGTTATGAAGTGATACCCACAGAAGATAAAGAAAAAAGTTCATGATCATATAGTTTGAGAACTAACTAAACTAAACTAACTGTGTTAGATGGCAAAATGTACTGCATATCCCCCCTACCCCGTACCATCCTGTAAGCATGCCCCTTTATCATTGGCTTTGCCATTGTGATGGCTGAGTTCATCTGCCAGCTTAACTGGCCACAGGATGCCCAGATTAAATATAATTTCTGGGTGTGTGAGAGAGTTACAAATGAGACTAGCACTTGAATCAATAGATTCAGTTAAGGAGACTGACTACCCTCCCCAGTGTGGGTAAGCATCACCAAATCCACTGAGGGCCTGAAGAGAACAAAAGGCACGGGAAGGAGGGATTCACCCCTTTTATCTGCCTTACTGATTGAGCTGGGACATCTTATCTCCTGCCCTCAGACTGAGATTTATACCATCAGCTCACCTTGTGCTCAGGCTTTTAGACAAGACTGAATTATACCACTGGGTTTCCTAGGTCTGCAGTTCTCAGACAGCAAATTGTACGGCTTCTCAGCCTCCAAAATCACATGAGCCAATTCCTCATTTTAAGTCTCTTTATATATTTAATATACATATATAATATATAATATATAATATATTAAATATAAATATAGTTCTATTTCTCTGGTGACCCCTCACTAATACACCCCTTTTCCCTTTAAGAGGTGGTCTGTTTCTCCATCCCCTGGCCTTGTGATTTACTTTGACTATTACAGTGTGTCAGAATAATGTCGTATGGTAACAAAGCCTGTAGATCAATCAACCTTGCAGCCTCTACTCTAGTCTTTTTGGAACACTTCTGTCTCTATGTGAAGGACCCTGAGATTAAAAATTCAAACAAACAAACAGAAAAGAACAACTAAAAACAAAACTTTACCTGGGAAGAGAAACCATCCATGCATATGAGCCCAGCCCCAGATCATCTACCAGCTGAAAGCAGATGCATGAGCAAGCAGAGAAGAAAGGTTCAGCCAACCCACAGAGCCTTGAGAAATAATAAAGCATGATGTAAAGCCACTGTTTGGAGTAGCTGCTTATGGAGAAATAGGTAATGGATACAGACATATTTTCTTTTACTTGGAAAGCCTAATGCACATTAGCCAGTGAGGCCTAAAAAAATACTGCCCTAAAACCCTGCTTAACTTTTTGTTCAATCTAGTCAAACTTCTTTAACTAAAGGAGCATTTGTTTTTGTGACTTACAAGCTTAGTTCACACTTCTAGGGCTGGAACTCTTTTTGGAAGCCCAGATTTTTATAGTCTGTCTGCAACTTGCTTTTGACCCCAATTTTCAATATTGTGTTTTCATATAAAATCTAGATCATCAAGTTCAATTATCTGCAATTCATAAGGATTCTCACTTCTTCCTGGCCTTTGATTTAGGCCAAGTTCTTCACTTTTTTTTGTTTTTACTCATCTTTCAAGGCATATTTAAAATTACACCTCTTCTATGAAGCTTTCGCTTATTTTTTCTTTTTAAATTTATCAAATTTTTACTTTATGGCATACATGAAGGTCCATTCAACAAAGCTCCCCAAATACTTTGTGTGTACCTACTATGTGCCAGGACTGTATCAAGACCTGGAGTTACAATGGAGAGAAAGGCAGAGCTCTGACCTCAAGACTCAGGTTACTGCATTTTAGTTACTTGTGTTTTACTGGTCTGGATGTTCCATGAGGGCAGAAGGGGTTTATTAAGTACATTTTTCAATTTGTACTGTTTTCTTTCCTTGGATAAATTCTCAAAAGGTATTGTAGAATGGTAAGTGAATGACTAATGCAAGTTATTGGAGTTTAATATTCATCACTTAATTTACTGTGTAACATTAAGCCCTTTAGAAGCTACACTTTTGCAACCAATCCCTAATGCAAACCATGAGAGAAGGAGGTTGTAATGGTCACTGAACAAGTATTTCACTCCATTAACTCAAGCAATTGTTCACTTGAATAGTCAGGCTAGATAAAAAATATAGTTCAGGAGATTTTATAAGCTTTAAGTGCCTGCCCTCCTTGTTTTCATTAGAAGTCTACAATGAAGGAGCATTTAAATAAGGCCAGGATAAGCATTTAATTACCACAGCAGTGGCCTAAAACAACACATATATATCAAATATATTTTCTGTAGTGAGAAGTCGGACGGGATCTCACCAGGCTAGAATCAAGGTATCCACAACCTGCATTTCTTACCAGAGGCTAAAGAGAAGAATCACCCACCTTGCCCTTCCAGCTTCAGGACCTCACCCTTCTTCCATCTTCAAAGCCTGCAGTATGATATTTCTCTGTCCATTTTTCTATTGCCCCTTCTCTTGTTGAGCCCAGCCTTGAAGTCTCTCCTCTTGCAGGAGTTCTTAAAATTCCTATAACTAGATTCCAGTATCCTACCCAGATAACCAGGAAAATATTCCCATTTCAAAGTCTCTCACCTACAAAATCCCTTCTGTGAAGGCAACCTATGCACAGATTCTAGAGATTAGAATGTGGGCATTCTTTGAGGGGGAACTGTTCTGCCTTCTACACCTAAGATGTCAACTGTTTTTAAAATTTATTGTTATGTATAAGACTCAAAAACCCTGAGTGGGGACAATAATAGCCCCATTTTGTAGATGAAGAAGTTGAAACAGACTATTTAACTTGCCTAGGAATATGCTATCAGCTTCTACCCCAGGATGTGTGGCATCACAGCCTTACTTAACTTGCTATACTAGAAAGTAGAAGCTTTTCAAACATCACTCATGGAGCATCAGAAAAGAGCAGCAACAAGCATGGTCCTTTAACTGTTTTAACTGAACAGATAAGACAGGCATATAATCTCAAACAGTAAATGCCTAGAACCTGGAGCATGAGGTTTTTGTCAGACTATTATGAACTGAATATTCATGTCCCCCACAAAATTCATAAGTTGAAACCTAACCCCAACTATGATGGCATTTGGAGGTAGGGCCTTTGGGGGGTGTTTAACTCACCAGGGTGGAACCCTTTTGAGTAGGATTAGTGATTTACACAGTATCCTTAGACAACAGTCTCATTCCTTCTACCAAGTAAGGACACAGCCAGAGGATGGCCATCTGTGAATGAGGAAGTGGGCTCTCACCCTAGACTGAATCTGCCAGTGCCTTGATCTTGGATTTTCCAGCCTCCAGAACTGATAAGAAATAAATATTTATTGTTTAAGCCAATCTGTCTTTGATGCTTCTGTTACAGTAGCCTAAACAGACTAAAACACAGATCTTCTGCTAAAGGCAGAGACTGTAACTATAATTTCTTTCCTTAGTAGCTTTCAGATTCAGAGCATTGTACACCAGGTAATTCATCCAGGCAAATGCCTATTCGACATTACTCTGACAGACAGGATAAAGTACAGAGTGAGCAAGATGGCCAACAAGGAAGATGGACATAGAGACTAGATACTGTCTAATAACATGAAGCTAGGACTGCTCTGCTAGAGATCTGCTGTTAGAGAGAGCAAGATGTGGGCAGTCTTCCTGATGCTGGGGTTATTAATGGTAGAGGGGAACTTCGAAGAGGTGACATTTAAACTGTGTGGTCAAGGATTACACTATGAAGAACATGTTGAAGAGACAGAGGAAGCGAATGTACTACAGCCATGAAAGTGATTATAGTGGGTGTTTCTGAAAGGCTGAATGAGATGTCCTCGTAGTCAAAGATTCTGGGCAAGTGTCTGCACCTCACTGTGTGTGATTCCTCATCTGTGGATATTTGCATTGCCAATCCCTAGCACATTTTCTGCCGTATGGTAGGTGCTAACAAAACATTAAATGGAATTGAATAATTACAATCTGAATATCAATCTTAAGGGTTAAGGAGAATGCTTACATACTGCATTTATATTTACTGAATGCATGCAAATAGAGACTGGAGTTATCCAATGAGTATTAAGTAAAGCACTTATAAAGCACCAAGATTTCATCTATAATAGGCCAAATTGTAGTATTCAAAAGCAATATCTGGGGAAGCCAGATATGGGGAGGATGAATGAATGAGTCAAAGAAAGATAGAAAGGAAATGACTTAGGAAAGTCTAAAGATGTGAAAAGAAACCTAGGATTAGTTAAATTAGAAGAGTGAAAATTATATACTAAAGAAGATAGTGTGACCTTAAGTCAGGAGATGAATCTAGAAAATGTTGTCACAATGTCCTATGTGAATGTAGGTCATGGGACAGTGCCTTGAGAACTCAATCAGGAAGAGAAAGAGAGTCCACTGTCCCCTAAGTGATAAAAGAATGGTTAGGTGGGAGAGAGCAAGCTGGGAAATATAGGCTTTATCCTGGATTGAAAAGAGAAAGAATGGAGGAAAAAAGAAGAGAAAGCTTATCTTGTATGTTCGGCCAGGAGGAAGACTCTGAAGGACAAACAGATGCAAGGAATTCCTTGCATGTAACCAGTTAAAAAAAGAGAAAGAAAAAAGCAGTAACCAGAGGTCAGACCCTACGTAGTTTCTGTACATTTGGCGGCCTGTACACAATCTGTATCTGACAGCGCTCTCATAAAACGGTGATTTCTTATTCTCAGGACAGCGGACCCCAGGTTATTAAGAATGGTTTCCTTACACATGATGGGTCCTAGAGAGAAATGAATACTGTGAGCACCATGTTTCTAGGGCTGTAACCTAAGAGAAATACCGTTCTTTAAATCCCCCTCCAGCAATGAAGCCTCCAAAGAGGGAATTCAGGTGTATTTCCTTTGGTCTTTGATTTCATTGCAAACAAGAGTGGGTGACATTGCATGGAAAGCCTATGGATAGTCAGGCTTAGAAATATATTAAATAGAAGGGAAAGAAGGTATTAATTTTATACACCTATGTAGTTATAATTAGTAGATTCTTATATGTGGAGCTATGAATGTTGTAAGCATGAAGAGCAATTTTGGGTTTAAGAAAAATTGCTTGAGGGTCCTAAAGATGAGAGTGTAGATACTAGATTCTCCACTTACTAATCTGTTTATATGGTCTATTTACTTAATGCCCTCAGATCCTCAGGGTCCTTATCAGTGAAATGAAGATAATACCTACTTCAGAAATGTTTTTTTATAAGTGTCAGAAACAAAATATACAATAAATTTAAAATGTAGAGATCACAGTGTCTGGGATAATTTCACCAAGTTTTCAGTACTGAACGTAACATGCATGGTACTGTAAGTATAAGCTGGAAATGCATTTTTCCTTTGCTATACCTTTGGGGTAAGGGTAACACACTTATAGCTCTCCTTACAACATTCTGCCTGGCACATTCTATCTGAAAAGAATGACTTTATATGACTCATAGCTTTTGAACCAGAGTGAAAATAAACATGAACAGGTCTATTTCTGTAACAGGGCCTTTGTGTATTCTCTGCCCCCCACCTATAGTTGCACATGTAGAGATAACTTCACAGTCGGATGCCTAGTCTGCAGTTTATGTTAATAAACTGCTGTTCCATGACCCTTTTATACTATGGACCAGGGAGAGGACATAGTTTATTATTTCTATTTTATGGATTATATTATTGAAACCTTAAACCTTAAATGGCTTTATTTTGACCCCAACATTTTAGTTCATGGAATCTATCCCAAGAAAATAATCAGAGAGGGGGCTAAAGATTTATATATAGGAATGTTCATCATGCTGTAATTTATTACAGCAAAACACATAGAGGAAAAATCCCAAATATTCAACTTTAGGAGATTTATTAAATAAATTATGGTCTATTCATATGATGGAATTTGATAGTGAAATGACATTTTTAGAAGACTAGTTCATGATATAATGTTGAGTAAAGAAAGCATGATTCAAGACTGTTTTTGTAAGTGTAATAAAAAAATTTAAAAATTTTGCAAATTACCAACTAAAGCAAATATACTCAAATGCTTTCATTCCTTTGCAATGCTTGGATTATAGGATTTTTTAAACAATGTTTCCTATTTGAGTAAAGATATCTGCAGTAAGCATAAATTGTTTTATTATTAGAACACAAAAAATTACATACAATTTTTTGAAAACATGAAAAGGTTGCTTGTTAATATTGGACAATAGAATATAAGCATTACCTCTATTTTCACCATTAAAAGTATGTATTTTTAATATATTTTAATATATATGATATATTTTTAATACATATATATAGCCAGAATCCAGTTCTCATATATATGTATGAGAATTATTATTACTGTATATATAGTGAAATTATTAAATGTTAATATATGATATACAGTGTATAACAATAGTACATATAATAATATTTTAATTATATTAAAGTTTAGTTAGTTTTAATAATATATAGTAGTTGGATTCTGGCTTACCAGAATGAATTACCTATACCCTTCTTCATTCACTATTCACTGTTACCAAATCAATCATAGTGACCCCCATGGGTTGAAAGGAAAGAAGTAAAGGGCTTTGCCATGCAGTGGTGAGGCCATTTGTCACACAAAAACTCTTCCCAAGACAGATCTCTGGGATAATTGTATTAATCAATATGTACTTCAAGCAAACACTAATTATCAGCATTTTGTAACTAAGGGACACTATTTTCAATGTATTTGAATAATTATCTGCTAACATTTCACTTCTTATAAAAGAGTTAATTAAAATATGTAAGTGATAAAATTTGGTGTACTTATTTTGCAGTTTAAATTAGGATTTTTCAACCTTGACACTCTCGATTTTTGGGGCTGGAAAATGTTTTGTTGTGGGAAGTTGTTCTGTTCAAGAAAGGCTGTTTGGCACGATCCCTGGTCTCCATCCCTCCCCAGTCACAGAAGTAAAACCCTCTTCAGACATTGCCGGTTGTCTCATGGGGCAAAATTTCTCCTAGCTGAGAACTGTATTAATAGGCGTGTTTAAGACTGAGACTTATAAATACGTTAACTGGAAAATCTCAGTGGTCTCCTTTTCAAAATTATTTCAGTTCTTGTGAAAATCCCATTTATTTTCATTTTCTGTTGTTTAGTTGTACTAGTTATATCTAGACATTTGATCTTGTTTGAAGATGTCTAATTCAAACAAATAACTATTTCAAAATTTAATTGAGTGGAAGGGCTGGTAATTAACTGCTTATCAGATTTTAATTATTTTTTTCCCCAAACCAGTTTGTCTGTAGAAAAATATTTACTCTAACTCATCACAGAATATCCAAGTCAATGATTTACTCAGTTTTCATGGTGGAATAAGCATAGTTTAGTAATCAGAAAAACATTTGTATGCAGTCTGCCCTTGTAACTTGGGGCAGATCACTAAATTTCTCTTGGGTGTATTCTTTTCACGTATAAAAAAAATGGAGTTAATATTGACATCCTTTAAAGAGTTTGAAGGTTAAACAGAAAAGAGAAAAACATTACAAATATCAAATCGACTATGTTGCACACCCAGTACTAACTTTTAAATGTACAAAGATGACTGAGACTTTTTGTTGACTTCGAGCAGTTCACAGTCTGATCGATGAGACACAGATTGCAAACAAGTGGCCACGCAGTGTGTCAGGGGTGAACGACCATGCGGGCTTGCCTGAAATTGTGTGGTTTCCTGGGCATGTGGGACTTTCCATGCTGAAACAGGGACAGTCACACGTCATGAGGGACTGTCGGAAACCCTAACACTGGGTGCTTCCACTGATTTCTGTGACAGCACAGAAGAGGAGCATATCTGATTTTGCCAGTGGGGTTTTAAGGATTCAGAAAAGATGTCACATTTGAACTGAGTTTTTGAAGGTGAAGTAAGAATTTGAAGGAGGCAGGCTTCCTAGCAAAGGAAGAGGCAGGTGCTGAGCACCACCGATTAGACAGCATATCAGATAGATTGCAAATAATTTATCACTGCCACCCAGAGTGCTAGTAGCAGAGTTGGCAGAAAGCAACCTTCAAAATATGCATGAAGGCAGGCAAATTGAGGTCTTTTAAGACCTGCTGAAGAATACAGGCATTTGGCCTTTGGGTTATAGACAGTATTAACTAATTTTAACTTGTAAGTGACATAAGCAAATGGGTTTAAGGAAGATAATTCTGACATTAAACATAGGATGGATGGGCATCAGGCAAGTTAGAAGACTCAGATTCCTGTTAGAAAATGGTTTGCAAGGCATTGTGAAAAGAAAAGTAGGATGAATTTAGGGAACACCTGGAGTGGGTGTATAGTGTAAGGCTTAGTGACAGGTTGAATGTAGGGCACCAGGGACAGGAAGCAGATGAAGATAATGTCTAAGTTCTTGGCATTGTTAGAATGGTAGAATGGTGGAGCCATTCACAAAATTAAAAATATAGAAATATAGGGCACTTGGTATGGGGTTGGGGAATAGGTAAAGACAACCAGCTTATCATGAACTACACTGAATATGGGGTGCATGAGTGACCTCTACCTGCTCAGGGATGTCAGGCTGAGGCGGGAATGAAACTAAGGCGGAAGAGCCGAGCTTGAGGCTGGAAATGAAACTAAACATCATCTGCACAAAGTCATTGTTGAATCTGTGGAATTTGTGTGAGGTCCCCCAAAAGATTCTGAAGTTTAGAAGAGGCAAGGGCTGAGCAATAGATTCTAAGGGGAAGTTTCTCTCATTTGCTGTGGCTCTTTAGTTACTCGGTGCCAGGAGAGCGTGAGTCTCACCCATAAACATTGAAGGATTTTGACATACCTGGTTTTTAAGAAATTTTCTTTGATGCTAACTGTGCTCTGACTACTCAAATTCATTAAGGGACAACTTTATAGTCGTTACATCCACTAATATCCATAAAGAAGGAAGGAAAAAAGTGTTGATTAAAGTTAGTGCCGCTGGAGTAAAATAGCAACCAATTACCTCACACGTTCCTAAAAGATCCCTCAGTTCATTTCTTGTTATTTTGGGTATGAGTGAAAAGAGACAGCCACTGAAATCACCTTTATGTTACTTGGCTGAAAGCTCAGCTTCCTAAGTGTAACTGTAAGCATAACCCATTTTTGAGCCAAGAATTAGGCAATGAATTCAGCCATCAATTCCCATTGCATGTGATGTGTAATCTCACAGATTTTCAAACAAGCACTCTGGAAACAATTAGAAGTAAGCAAGCTGCCCTGATCAAAGACTGCTGATATTTTAACTTGCATTTTGGTCACCCACAACAAGTCTTCCAGAATGTTCCTTGCTCTGTTGGGGCCTGGAGCACAAAAAAAGAAAGTTTTCACTGTCCTGCCCAGTGTGAGTTTAAGGCTATGGGTCATTAGGAAGCAAACACATTAGGACTAAAAAAATAATTGTTTGGTTTATAGTCGCTCGGGGCCACAGCTTGAATCAGTCCTCAGCTGTGGTGTGTTAGAAATACATGCAATGCTCTATAAAAACAGTTTGCTGATATGTCACGTCAGAAGCATATGCGATATTATTAACTTCCCAGACAAACACGCAATTTGTACTAATTTCAGGAAGACAAATACTATCACATTTGCAAAACTTATTTTGGATTTCCATGCACCCCTGGGAGATATAAACAAACATGTTTTGTGTATTCATTCCAGTTCTGCAAATCCTCTCCAATTTGGACACAATTTGAAATATGGGATCAAGGGTGATCTTTATCTCATGGGTCAAGGATGCCCCACATTTGACAGGGTATGGCCAGGAAATGGGAGCCCCATTTCTCTCTGGGTCCATTCAAGAACTGTTTAAATGCTGTCCATGACTTTAGACAAGACCCCCACTTTGGTTTACACATGTATTTCTGGAGCGGGAAACTCTTAATATGATGCAACAATAAAATAAAGTTCTAAAAAGAAAGATGAAATGAGGCCTATTGGCCCACATCCATGTCAGTAAACATACACTTAGGCAATTGTAGTGATGGAAGGAAATGTAACTAACTATCCCAAACTCTCATTTAACAGAAAAGGAGAACATGGCCAAGAGAATTGGAGATAATTTGCTGATGGTCTCAGAGTTAATTAGTGGCAGATAAAGGACTGGATGGTGGGTGTTTGAATTTCCACTGACATTCTTTCCCCAGCAGCATTCTTTCCACAGCACCACATTGCCTACATAATAAAAAGATAGAAGGTTAAAAAAAAAGAGGTCTAAGAAATATTAGCAATGCTAAAAAATGTAACTCTACTGTGTGTAAGTATAGAGTTATATAACTATACCATAGTTGTATATAAGCAAATTACAAGCATCCGTGATTTACAAATTACACTGCATTATTACTTAACTTTAGTCTTCAAAGGTTCTTAATCATCCAACGTGGCCCCAAGCATTGTAACCATAAAATGGCCTCTTGCAATGGAACAGATTAAGAGGTAGGTTGAGTTAGTGATCCCAATTTTCATTTCCTTGGAGGAGTATTATACATCCACAGCCTTGCCATGGTCTTATGGTGGATCGAGTATTCTTTTCTGCACCTCAACTTCGAGCTTGACATCTTTTGGACAGTTAAGAGTTGTCCCAATGTTTGGATGTTAGCAGCTGTAATGGCAGAGACATGAAATGCACCTGAATAATTAAATTTGCCCTCATGCGCTCCTACCATTCCCATGAGAGCATATATAGTGTAGTCATAGCTCTAACCCACAAAGTCAAGTGCCAGCCAGGACCAGTCGAGATCAACTGAACCCCAGCTGGCTACACATGTGTGAGTGAAAGGTCATCGCTTATTGTGAATACCTTTAATATCTGTTGAAAGTTGGTTATGCAGCATTATTATACTAATAGTAACTGGTGCACACTATTTTTGCTGTGATTGCACTTGAGTGACACACTTCTTTCCTTCCTAAGGTAGATAATAAATGAAGTCTTAATTTTAGAGACCCAGAGTTGGATAGGAAATACTACCCAACTGAGCGATACTAAGGACTCACTTACCCCCCCTTTTTCCCTTTACATCCCTGAAAGATGAAGAGTAATGCATTTTCAAATCATGTTCACTTACTATTCTCTTCCCAAGATGATTTCTTAAGGACTGAGTGTTTGTGTCCCCCTAGAATTATACGTTGAAATCCTAATCATGAATGTGATGGTATTTAGAGGTGAGGCCTTTGGGGAAAAATTGATTCGTTTAGATGGAGTTATGAGGGTAAGACCCCATGATGAGGTTAACATCATTGCAAAGAGAAGATGAGAGACCAGGGCTTCCTCCCCCTCCCTCTGCCATGTAGACACACTGTGAGAACTTGCTGATTACAAGTCAGGAAGATGGCCTTCACCAGGAGCTGGATTTGCAGACACTTTGACCTTCGACTTCTCAGCTTCCAGATCTGTGAGAAATAAATATCTGTTGTTTAAGACCCCCAGTCTATGGTATTTAGTTATAGTAGCCCAAGTGGACTGATGTACAGTTCAGTGATGATCAAGAAGCATGATCCTTGAGGGCTTAATCCCACTGCCACTATTTATAGCTTATCAAATTGATCTTTCCAACCACAAAAAAAGATGCATCAGAGATTTTCTCCTATGAATTACTGTTCCAGTAATGTTTGTGTACTCCATTATAGATTGGCAACCAGGCTACTCAAACCCATAATCCCTTTCTGGATGGGTATCTGAGAAGGTGGGTGGAACCCAGAGATGAGGAACCCAGACTTATGCATAGAAAAGACAGGAGAGACTGGTGGTGGGCCTACTTAGAAAGTATTCCATGGTGAATCAAGACCTGGCCCGTGGAGGGTAACATGGCTATGATCAATAGAATAGCACTGGGGTCCACAAACATGTGCTGAGCACATATATATTATGGGCCCTGGGCTAAGTCAATGGGATAGGACTGTAAGTAGACATGACACCTCCCTTTGGGGGTATTACATCATCATAGTGATGACAGTGAATGGGGCATGGATGGATGGCACTACTATAATGTAATTGGTGATAAGACAGTGATATGCAGATTATTTTTCTAATTTGTTGTCTTTCTCCCCTATCATAACGTGAGGTTCCTGAAGATAGGAATTGTTGCCAGTTTTGTTTTTTGTTTGTTGTTATTGTGGTTTCAATGTTGTATAACTAACATCTAAAAGAATGCCCAGCTAAAAGTTCTGAAAACAAAAATGTCAAGTGAATGAATTCATAAGAAGTTCTGGATATGTAGATAAGGGTCCTCCTTGCCTTATTTGAGATTTTGAAGTTTCCCCAGACAGAATAACACATAAACTGAAGCTTGAAGCATAGGTAAGTGTTAGCCCAGCGTAGAAAGGAAAGGCATGTTCTGAGACAATCAACAAGGCCCGTTATGGGATGTTGATCAGCTCAGGACCAGTTGTTCATGTTGATGTGAAGGCAGATGTTTTTCATATGGTGTTTTAAGTCTGGACACTTTTTCCTCATCTGGATTTATGACAAGAGCAAGGAGATAAAGAAATGACATTTTTCCATCAGTTATTTGATGAAACTCTTTCACACTTGACATCCAAGAAGAAATCTTATGGGAATAAGGATACAAAATCAAGAATTCAGAGTAAGAATAGCCATTATCTGAAGTAATGGGTGGGGTAAGTGTTGGGTCCTGGAAAGCAAGATAGAGAAGCAAGGGATCATGATAGTCTAAGATCAGCTCTTTGGGCCGAGGTTGCCATTGGCCTTGAAATTGGAACCATGGGCAAAAGGAAGTCTGTACACCTTCAAAGCTGGGGGAGACAGGTGGTGGTGGCCTGGATCCCTGGAAGAGAAGCCACACATTGAAGCATGCATGAAAATGTCCAAATACAATGACTGGACCAAAGCTTATTATATTTTAATTATGAATGGGAAATAGTTTAATAATAACTCCATAATCATTTATTAAAAGCTTACTCTGGGCATATGTGGCCTCATTTGATCCTTGCAATAACCCCATGCGGCAAATTGTATTTTTATTTTTATATATTTCTTAATTTTTTATTAAGGTATTATTGATATACACTCTTATGAAGGGTTCACATGAAAAAACAATGACTTGACTACTTTTACCATATTGTCAAGTCCACACCCATATCCCAAAGCAGTCACTGTCCATCAGTGTAGTAAGATGCCACAGATTCACTGTTTGCCTTCTTTGTGCTACACTGTTTTCCCTGTGACCCCCCACACCATGTGTACTAAACATAATACCCCTCAATCCCCATCTCCCTTCCTCCCCACCCGTCTTCCCACCCCCTCTGCTTTGGTAACTACTAGTCCCTTCTTGGGGTCTGTGAGTCTGCTGCTATTTTGTTCCTTCAATTTTGCTGCATTGTTATACTCAACAAATGAGGGAAACCATTTGTCATTTGCCATTCTCTGCCTGGCTTATTTCACTGAGCATAATATCCTCCAGCTACATTCATGTTGTTTCAAATGGTAGGATTTGTTTCTTTCTTACGGCTGAATAGTATTCCATTGTGTATATGTACCACCTCTTCTTTATCCACTCATCTACTGATGGACACTTAGTTTGCTTCCATATCTTGGCTATTGTAAATAGTGCTGAGATAAACATAGGGGTACATATGTCTTTTTGAATCTGAGAAGGTGTATTCTTTGGGTAAATTCCAAGGAGTGGGATTCCCAGGTCAAATGGTATTTGCATTTTTAGTTTTTTGAGGAACCTCCATATTGCTTTCCACAGTGGTTGAACTAACTTACATTCCCACCAGCAGTGTAGTAGGGATCCCCTTTCTCCACATCATTGCCAGCATTTCTTGTTCTTAGTCTTTTGGATGCTGGCCATCCTTACTGGTGTGAGGTGATATCTCATTGTGGTTTTAATTTGCATTTCCCTGATGATTAGTGATGTGGAGCATCTTTTCATGTGCCTGTTGGCCATCTGAATTTCTTCTTTGGAGAACTGTCTCTTCATATCCTCTGCCCATTTTCTAATCAGGTTACTTGCTTTTTCGGTGTTGAGGCATGTGAGTTCTTTATATATTTTGGATGTTTACCCCGTGTCGGATATGTCATTTACAAATATATTCTCCCATACTGTAGGATGCCTTTTGTTCTGTTGATGTGTCCTTTGCCATACAGAAGCTTTTTAGTTTGATGTAGTCCCATGAGTTCATTTTTGCTTTTATTTCCCTGGCTCGAGGACATGCATTCAGGAAGAAGTTGCTCATGTTTATGTTCAGGAGATTTTTGCCAATATTGTCTTCTAAGAGTTTTATGGTTTCATGACTTACATTCAGGTTCTTGATCCATTTCGAGTTTACTTTTGTGTGTGGGATTAAACAATAATCCAGTTTCATTCGCTTGCATGTAACTGTCCAGTTTTGCCAACACCAGCTGTTGAAGAGGCTGTCATTTCCCCATTGTATGTCCATGGCTCCTTTATCATATATTAATTGACCATATATGGTTGGGTTTATATCAGCGCTCTCTAGTCTGTTCCATTGGTCTATGGGTCTCTTCTTGTGCCAGTACCAAATTGTCTTGAGTACTGTGGCTTTGTAGTAGAGCTTGAAGTTGGGGAGAATAATCCCCCCAGCTTTATTCTTCCTTCTCAGGATTGCTTTGGCTATTCTGGGTCTTTTGTGGTTCCATATGAATTTTAGAATGATTTTCTCTAGTTCATTAAAGAATGCTGTTGATATTTTGATAGGAATTGCATTAAATCTGTAGATTGCTTTAGGTAGGATGGCCATTTTGACCATATTAATTCTCCCTATCCATGAGCACAGGATGTGTTTCTTTTTATTTGTATGTTCTTTAATTTCTCTCATGAGTGTCTTGTAGTTTTCAGAGTATAGGTCTTTGACTTCCTTGGTTAGGTTTATTCCTAGGTATTTTATTCTTTTTGATGCAGTTGTGAATGGAACTATTTTCCTGATTTCTCTTTCTGCTAGTTCATTGCTAGTATATAGGAATGCCATAGATATCTGCATATTAATTTTGTATCCTGCAACTTTAAACGCAAAGACATGCACAGAATAAAAGTGAAGAGATGGAAAAAGATATTTCATGGAACTAATAGGGAGAAAAAAGCAGAAATTTCAGTACTTGTACCAGACAAAATAGACTTCAAAACAAAGAAAGTCGCAAGAGACAAAGAAGGACATTGCATAATGATAAAGGGGTCAATCCAACAAGAAGATATAACCATTATAAATATCTATACACACAACACATAAGCAACTACATATGTGAAACAAATACTAACATGTAGGGCCTTCTAATCTAAGAAGTAGCCCTTAAATGCTGAATTATTGCCAAGATGGTGCTCACCGGATGAGCATGGGGTGGTGCCCAGGCATTGGATTCTTTAGGATTTTTTATGTACAATATCATGCCATCTGCAAACAGGGACAGTTTAACTTCTTCCTTGCCAACCTGGATGCCTTTTATTTCTTTGTGTTGTCTGATTGCTGTGGCTAGGACCTCCAGTGCTATGTTGAATAGAAGTGGGGAGAGTGGGCATCCTTGTCTTGTTCCCAATCTTAAAGGAAAATTTTTCAGCTTCTCGCTGCTATGTGTAATGTTGGCTGTTGGTTTGTCATATACGGCCTTTATTATGTTGAGGTACTTGCCCTCTATACCCATTTTGTTGAGAGTTTTTTATCATGAATGGGTGTTGAATTTTTTTCAAATGCTTTTTCAGCATCTATGGAGATGATCATGTGGTTTTTGTCCTTCTTTTTGTTGATGTGGTGGATGATGTTAATGGATTTTCGAATGTTGTACCATCCTTGCATCCCTGGAATAAATCCTACTTGATCATGGTGTGTGATCCTCTTGATGTACTTTTTAATTTGGTTTGCTAATATTTTGTTGAGTATTTTTGCATCTATGTTCATCAGGGATATTGGTCTGTAATTTTCTTTTTTTGTTGTGTCTTTGCCTGCTTTTTTTATTAGAGTGATGCTGGCGTCATAGAATGAATTTGGAAGTATTCCCTCTTCTTCTACTCTTTGGAAAACTTTAAGGAAGATTGATACTAGGTCTTCACTAAATGTTTGATAAAATTCAGCAGTAAAGCCATCTTGTCCAGGAGTTTTGTTCTTAGGTAGTTTTTTGACTACCATTCAATTTTGTTGCTGGTAGTTGGTCTGTTCAGATTTTCTGTTTCTTCCTGGGTCAGCCTTGGAAATCTGTATTTTTCTACAAAGTTGTCAATTTCTTCTAGGTTATCCAGTTTGTTAACATATAATTTTTCATAGTATTCTCTCATAATACTTTGTGTTTCTGTGGTGTCCATAGTGATTTTCCCTTTCTCATTTCTGATTCTTTTTATGTGTGTCAATTCACTTTTTTTCTTGATAATTCTGGATAGGGGTTTATCTATTTTGTTTATTTTCTCAAAGCAGCAGCTCCTGCTTTCACTGATTCTATTGGTTTATTCTTCTCAATTTTATTTATTTCTGCTCTAATCTTTATTATGTAACTCCTTCTACTGACTTTGGGCCTCATTTGTTCTTCTTTTTCTAGTTTCGTTAATTGTGAATTTATATTTTTCATATGGGATTGTTCTTCTTTCCTGAGGTAGGCCTGAATTGCAATATATTTCCCTCTTAGCATGGCTTTCACTGCATCTCACAGATTTTGCTGTGCTGAATTACTGTTGTCATTTGTCTCCATATATTTCTTTATCTCTGTTTTTATTTCCTCATTGATCCATTGGTTATTTAGGAGCATGTTGTGAAGCCTGCATGTGTTTGTGGGATATTTCATTTTCTTTGTGTTATTTACTTCTAGTTTCATACCTTGTGGTCTGTGAAACTGGTTGGTGCAATTTCAATATTTTTTAATTTATTGAGGCTCTTTTTGTGGCCTAGGATATGATCTATTCTTGAAAATATTCCATGTGCACATGAAAAGAATGTGTATTCTGTTGCTTTTGGATGGAATGTTCTGTAGATGTCTGTTAGGTCCATCTGTTCTAATGTGTTGTTCAGTGCTTCTGTCTCCTTATTTATTTTCTCTCTGGTTGATCTGTACTTTGGAGTGAGTTGAGTGTTGAGGTGTCCTAGAATGAACGCATTGCATTCTATTTCCTGTTTTAATTCTGTTAGTGTCGGGGTTTTTAGCCTCCCCCAAGCCCCCTCCGAACCTGCGGAGAGAACGGGAAGGGGGAGACACGCCCCGGCAAGGCAGGACCCGGAAGGGTGAGTGCCGACTGCCCGCCCGATCACCAGCCTCCGGCCCCTAGGCCTGAACTGGAGACAAACAGACGCGACAGGGAGCTCAGTCAATGCAGGAACTTGTTTATTGCAGAAACAGCAGAGTATATATAACATTCATGGGCCAATCAGCATAAAGGTCAAGCAGTCATAAGCTCTTCACACAGGAAGGCACATAATGAAAGCAAACGGTGTCCACGAGCTGATCACGTTCACGGAAGACTCACACCGCCAATAGGGAGATACCTGGAGCACAAGTAGACTAATGTCATAGCCCACCAAAATGCCTGGGCACCACCCCATGCTCATCCGGTGAGCACCGTCTTGGCAATAATTCAGCATTTAAGGGCTACTTCTTAGATTAGAAGGCCCTACATGTTAGTATTTGTTTCACATATGTAGTTGCTTATGTGTTGTGTGCATAGATATTTATAATGGTTATATCTTCTTGTTGGATTGACCTCTTTATCATTATGTAATGTCCTTCTTTGTCTCTTGCGACTTTCTTTGTTTTGAAGTCTATTTTGTCTGGTACAAGTACTGAAACTTCTGCTTTTTTCTCCCTATTAGTTCCATGAAATATCTTTTTCCATCTCTTCACTTTTATTCTGTGCATGTCTTTGCATTTAAAGTGAGTCTCTTGTAGGCAGCATATAGATGGGTCTTGTTTTTTTGTCCATTCAGTGACCCTATGTCTTTTGATTGGTGCATTCAGACCATTGACATTTAGGGTGATTATTGATAGGTATGTACTTATCGCCATTGCAGGCTTTAGATTTGTGTTTACCAAAGTTCCAAGGTTAACTTCCTTACTATCTAAGAGTCTAACTTAACTCACTTAAATTGCTATTACAAACACATTCTAAAGGTTCTTTTTTTCTTCTCCTTTTTATTCCTCCCCCATTCTTCATATATTAGGTAGTTGATTTAATTTTGCATTTGCTTAGTCATTAACTGTTCTACTTTCTTTACTGTGGTTTCATTACCCCTGGTGACAGCTATTAAACCTTAGGAACACTTCCATCTATTGCAGTCCCTCCAAAATACACTGTAGAGACGGTTTGTGGGAGGTAAATTCTCTCAGCTTTTGCTTATCTGGGAATTGTTTAATCCCTCCTTCAAATTTAAATGATAAACTTGCCAGATAAAGTATTCTTGGTTCAAGGCCCTTGTGCTTCATTGCATTTAATACACCACACCATTCCCTTCTGGCCTGTAAGGTTTCTGCTGAGAAGTCTCATGATAGCCTGATGGGATTTCCTTTGTATGTGATCTTATTTCTCTCTCTGGCTGCTTTTAATAGTCTGTCCTTATCCTTGATCTTTGCCATTTTAATTACTATATGTCTTGGTGTTGTCTTCCTTGGGTCCCCTGTGTTGGGAGATCTGTGCACCTCCATGGCCTGAGAGACTATCTCCTCCCCAGGATTGGAGAAGTTTTCAGTAATTACCACCTCAAAGACACTTTCTATCCCTTTTTCTCTCTCTTCTTCTTCTGGTACCCCTATAATGTGAATATTGTTCCATTTGGATTGGTCACACAGTTCTCTCAATATTCTTTCATTCTTAGAGATCCTTTTTTCTCTCTGTGCCTCAGCTTCTTTGTATTCCTCTTCTCTAATTTCTATTTCATTTATCATCTCCTCCACTGTATCTAATCTGCTTTAAAACTTTCCATCGTATGTTTCATTTCTAATACTGTGTTCCGTAATGATTGGATCTCTGACCAGACTTCTTCCCTGAGTTCTTGAATATTTTTCTGTACCTCCATGAGCATGTTAATGATTTTTATTTTGAAATCTCTTTCAGGCAGATTCATGAAGTCAATTTCATTTGAATGTTTCTCAGGCACTGTATTCATAATGTTACTTTGAACCAGGTTCCTTTGGCGTTTTGGCCGAGAACACAGGTATAAGCCTCTGTGCTTTGCATTTGTAGTTGCTGTAGATGGAGCTTCCCTCTGGCTGGCCTAAGGCCAGGGTAGGATTTGCTGGTTTGTGAGCCAGGTGGGGCTGGCCCGGAGAAAGCTCAGTAGGCTGCTTATCAAGGAGGGGGTCCTTGGAGCTCTGTAGCCAGCCAGGGAGCTGGAGCTCCTGATGATCATGAAAGTTCCCAACCTGCTGGGCAGAGTGCACCTGGACAATTTTGTCTACCTGTCCTCTCTCCTGAGCAGTAATCTCTGTGCAATGATTGCCCCTTTAGCAGCCCTCTTGCTGTTAGGAAGTCTCTCAGACTACCCACATTTCTTTTGTCCCAGAGCAGCCAGATATGGATCCCTGCTTTCCACAAGTGGTTGGAATCTCAGTCTCTCCAAGTATTCTGCCTGTCTTAACTTACCAACCCCCTAATCACGAGAGAACCATGAAAACACCATGAAATGTAGGTTTGTACTCCTAGATCAGATCTCCGGAGTTAGGTATTCAGCAGTCCCAGGCCTCTGCTCCCTCCCTGCTCTGCTTCTCTTTCTCTCGCTGGTGAGCTGGGGTTGGGGAAGCGCTTTGGTCCCACTGGGCCATTGCTTTGGTACGTTACCCTTTTCTTTGAGGTCTGCCTTTTCTCCAGGTGTATGCAGTTTTGTGCAGTCCTCTTCCCTGTTGCTCTATCAGAATTAGTTGTATTAATTATATTTTCGTATTAAATGCAGTTTTAGGAGGATATTTCTGTCTCACCTCTCACACCGACATCTCCAAATTGTATTTTTAGATTGTCCCTTATTATGATAACAAAGCTAGAGAGGTTAACTTATCAAACATCACTCAACTAGAAAGTAGAAAAGTAGAAACCAGTTAATCAGTCTCATTTTTTTTTTCTCATTTGGTAGCAGGTAAACATTGAGCATCTACTAGCACTCTGCCAGCCCTGGGAATATATTGTGATCAAAACTGTCAAATGTTTGCCTTTATGGACCTAAAACTAAGTGCAGTCTAAATTAAACAGACTGTTGGACACTTGAAGACTGGCTTCTAGCTATTAAAGTATAGGTGGGAGGGAAAAGAAAAGGGATGGGTGGGGTGAGAGAAGAGGGAAGGAAGTAGCCATTAGTTCCAGTTCTCTATGCTGAAATGGACTGAGAAAGTAATTATTTACTTTGTCCCAACAGCTAGTGGGAATTCATTAATTTATTTAGTCCATTCATTCAACAAATATTTATTGAGTGCTTAACCTGCTGTGATTCTGGTCCTGATCAAGGTGTTGGGGATACAGTAGTAAACAAGAGCCTGAATGAGCAATTCAGTAATTTCAGGTGGTAATAGAAACTGATAAAGAGCAACTGTTTTTGTGAGAGCAGCTTTAGAACGGGTGTCAGCGGAAGGTGTCTTGGAGCTGAGTTCTGGATACCAAAAAAAAGGCATTCATCAAGAAGTTATTCCAGGCAAAGGAGAAAGTAAATAATAAGCTCTAGACGTAAAACATTAAGACATGCTTCAGTTAAAGAAGTGGAGTGTGGAGTTAAGGAGGTGTTTAAGGGGCAAGGAAGTGGCCTGGTATGACAGACTGGGATTAGCCCCATCACTTGCTCCCTCGCTGGTTACAGTAAGAGGTCACTGGTATGGGGCGATGATGGAATATTTTTCCCTTTAAATTATTGTGGTTTCTCTCTTTGAAGGCTCATTCCCCAAAGGAACTGTAACAGGCTGCATCTGACCTTTAGTAGATTAATAGAAACTCTCCTGTTAAGCCCAGGAGGAGAATGTACTCAGAAGGCATTCTTTTTCTGCTGTTGAAATACTCCATGTTTGTTCACTATTAGGAGAGCACACAGCACTAGCGAAGGCCAAGTGTTCTTTTTCGTGTGTTGCGCATGATTTTGCAATTGGTGATTACATAGCACTTTGATGATAAGATCATTAATGCTTTTTCTAGTTGTTATTAATTGTTTTTCATCCATTTATAAATTGCGTCTCTGAGAACCAGCCCCAGGGTATAAGCACAAAAATTGAGTTTTGATTATTATAATAAGTAAAGTATTATTAACGAAAGCAATTACAGTTAATAGCTTCAACTAAGGAAAACAAAATGATAGCCTTTAGTGCTTTCCCACTGGGTAAACCAGATTAAATCACTTCAGAAAAGAAAAATCTGTATTCTTGGTTCCACTAAATGTTATAACTAGACAGTGCCTTTTGATATTTCTGTGTCTTTTGTTCAGAAACAGAAACTAAGGCCTGAGCTATATAAGGCTGTTCTATATAGGTGCTCAGATGAGGCTAGATCACGGCATTCAGGGTTTTAATCTGGGTGTAATTTGTCCCATATTACAGATGAACTAACTGTGAACTAAAAGTCCACCGTCTGATCCAGTCATGTTATGTAACATTAAAAATTTCTAAGAGACTCGAAATGAAAATTCTTGTGTATTAGATTTCTCATTTACTATGATCTCCTATAAAATGCAGTGTTAAAGTATTCACCTTTGGCATGTATACCAGCATGATCAGAGAAGACTGAGAGTGGTTTTAGAGCTCAAATTTTCTCTCGGACAGTGAGGCTCAGAGAGGTTATGGGATTTGCATCTAATCACATAGCTATTAATGGGAGACTTGATATTCGAACTCAGATCTTTGTCTCCAAACTTTACTCTCTTGCCAAGAGAACTCAAGGCTGCTTTTTACAGAAGGCTTCTTTTTTCACATAACAACATGTTCATTTTGAAGGTAAGACCAACTCAGGGTATCTGCCATGAGTTTTGCTCCCAGATCTCTTTCGATGTAATATAATCTGTATTTCCCAAAGCTTGACCAGTCCTTGGCTGTTAATGGGATACTAATTGTAATGTAATAATTCACATTTTGTTACTTTTGCCACTGCCTGTTCACATAGTTCCCAGCAGAGTCTTCTTACTTATGTTCAGAAGTCCAGTTCCTGAGCTCATGAATGTGTCTGTCAGCTAGACTCACCTCTCAGAGTTTCTGTACCTGCTCCCAGGCCCCTGTGAACCTCTTCTGCAGTCTGAAGGTGATTCCCCAGTGCCACAGCTAGACATCCTCATGCCTGATGATCCCTGCCGGGGGCGCCCAGCTGGCAGGGCACTACCCTCTGTCCCTCTCTCCAAGTTCGAGCCTACAGCAATAATACCCATAAGGGGCCAAACAGGAATTATGTTATAAACTTAACATTTGGATTAGAGTATCTGGTTTTAACCCACGGCTGAAAGAGGCGACCTAATCCATTATTCCTATATTAAAAATACCAGGTACCCAATGAAGGACCGCCTTTATTACCCATAAATTTTAGGAGGACAAGTCTGAACAGAGGGCAGAAACCAGAAGCAAGCTATGCTCAATCTGCTTTCACATGGAAAATGAGTTCAGTGTGACCCCATCCCTCCATGAGTCCCCAGGCAGTTCAAGCCAAACAAAACAAAAACAGAAAGAAAAAGAAAGCAGAGAAACAGTGGTCCAGCTGCCTTTCAGTTAGAAACCGCATGGTGGGAACCACAAAGCAAGTGACACAAGGCTCTCTATTCCCACCCATCAGATAACTCCTTCTAACAAGGAAGGAAGTGGACAGGTGGTCATGGAGAGACACACAGGGGAGATTTACTCCTTATGTAGCCCTAGAGAGGGTTCAATCGCATCGCTGCTGGGAGTTCATTCTTCAGGAAAACATGAGGGCATTTCTAATGCTCCCTGTGCCCACACAGCGGCATTTCCTGCAGGTCTTCCTGGGCAGCTGTCAAACCCCACCCTCACTGAGTGGGAAGAGTACTCTTCTTCCCAAAGCATGGATGTCTTTCCATAAGGAGAGAATATTTGAACTGTGTTTTGAGAGAAGAGTAGGATTTTGCCTAGTGAGTGCGGCATGGAGGGAATTCTGGTTAGAGGTGAACATGTGCCAAAGGAGGATGTGTGGGAAGGCTCCTTCAAGCACTGTACAGAGTGGAGTGTGGCTGGAGTGCAGGCAAACGGAAAGGCATGGTGGCAGGAAAGGACTATGGGAAAAGGTCTGGGGCCAGTCTGTTAAGGATTCACACATATCATAGAAAAAGGTTTGTATTTCACCCCATAGAAAGCAGGGAGTTTGGAGGAACATTAAGCAAGATTTGCTTTTCAAACCATGACTCTGGTGGCAGACAGCGGGTTTTCTCTTTAAAAATCATGGAGTGGTGAGGAAGGACACATACATTTCTAAGGATTCTTTTCCCTTGGGGTGTGTCCATTTTTTTTGTTTGAGGATTGGCTCATGAAAGCCAACAATTCCTGACAGTCACCCTGGGTTACGTAAATGAACTAATCTTCTAGATATACTCGTGTTTCAGATTGTTTTTCCTCTCCTACCTCCCAAAATTCTGAGGGTTTCTCATCAAACTTGACTTGGTCACGCTGTTTCTTGCATTTCCTTCTTGGCAGGCATCCACACTTCTCGGTAAGCAGGAAGAGGTTACAATGTTCAGACATTACCCCTTCTTCAGAGTGATTCACATGAAAACGTGTTTTTTCTCCAATGGAAGTATTATTAGGCTAACATTTGATACAGGACTTGAACTACTGAACATTACTGGAACTCCGTGGAAAACAGAATGGGCTTAAACCTTCTCCACCTTACCCAAAGTAGAGGTGCCCTGACACCTGTGATGAGAACTTTTTCACTTCCCAGGTCTGTGTTATTCAATCTTGCTCTTTTTTTTCCTTACTGTATAGAGATTGACCACAGATGTATTGAGCTTTACTCATCATGCACAATGTCCCTCTCTGCTGGAATGCACCAGTGCTTCCAGAACAGCCCTGTCTTAGCAATATCAAATGCCATTACACAGTCAATAAACTGTGGGGAAAACACAGCGGGATGACCTCATTGATCATGTGCAGATGGACCCCTATGTCAGATAGCAATCTAAGTCCTACACGTGGCCCAGGTTAGAGTGTTTTCATGCCCTCCTGCATGGGCACACACATGTGTTTGGCAGCAGAAATGTGTGTATGGATGTCTTAATAAGGGTTCTTTCTTTTTCCACATGTTGTAGAATCCCTTTCTGTAAGGATTCTTAGTTCTCTTCCTATTTTGAAAAAGATGCCTTTACTTTCTGTGAAATCTTTCCCTTCCCACTGAACTCTGCTAAAGAAATAAAATGCAACAAAATACAAAAATATCCTTTTCTAGTAGGTGTTTAGTATGCAGCTTACAAGAATATTCATGAATCAGGCAGAAAATCTTAGTGTCATTTGATACTCTATTTATGGATATGATACTGTGATCACCTAACAAGGACCACATCTTCTTTTCCTAGTACTTGGTGTATGGATGAATATATAAATTCTCAAGATTTGATGAGTGAAGGAATTAATGATTTCCCTGACTCTAGTTTAGAAGGTAATTTATAGATCAGCTAACTAAACAGCCTACCCAGTTCTGGGTCTGTAACATCCCTCCCTGACAAAGGGTCGTCTAGCCAGCTTGGATGCCCTCAAGAGCTTTGGTTCATTAATTTCCCAGCTACAACCAGGATCTGGATTGGATAAGTATGATTGTTATAAAATTCTTGCTTATATTAAAGATGAGACCCCTGTGGTTTCCAGCCATTGATCAGGACTTTATGCCCTCACTTTTGATAAATGCTTAGCCTAACAATTCAAGTCAGTTACAAAAAATCAGTTCCTCGTCAGCGAAACAATCAAAGTAATCCATGATGTATAGACCCAGTATTTGTATTTCCTTTGGGGTGCCCTTATTCTCATTGCTTTTCATTAATGGTCACTCATGTCTATTAACAGTTTGGAGATTATCTATTTAGAGTATGAAATATCTTCTTGTCCTTAAGATTTGTTTTTTTTTTCTGGATATTATATATATGTACTATAGTGTCTTAGCCTTTGTTTGAGAATAGCAGTTTTATATTTTCTACGTGAGGAAGATGACTCATATTTTTTGTAATCCAACATCCCCACGAGAGCATGATAGCATATGAATTTTTCTGGGTAGTGTCATTGGCTGTAGTTACCTTGGCAAGCCAAGAGAAGCACTGGGGTGTAGAGATTAAAAGCTGCAGTCCGGTCTGTCTTGGCTAGAAAACTGGCTTCACCTCTGTCTGTCCAACCTTAAGTAAGCCATTTTACTTCTCTATCTCTCCATTTTTTAATTCATAAAATGTTTAAAATCAACTACTAGATCCACATTGTGAGCATTAAAAAATTTAATTCCCATAAAGTGCTTTTAAGAGTTGCTGCTCCAAACAAAGCAGTCTACAAATGCAAGGTGTTACTTAGTGCCTTGGCTAAAATCCCTTTCTGTCATCTGTCATTTGTACTTCTTTCCATAATTCTGCAATGTCTAGACTAGTGTTACTACTAGGAGACACAAGATAACAAAATCCTCTGAAATCTCTATCCAGCCTTTCTGTAATTCACTCACTGTTTCTTCTTGCCTTCAAACAGAGGACAGTTTCTTATGAGGAATCCAGGTTTCTACAGGATTAGAAAAGGGTTCTCTTCTATCCAAAGTCTCTCATGTAATGACTAAGCCAAGCTGTAGGCCTCCATTAAAATGTTCCCAGACATAAGTTATACCTATTTTTATGGCTAGTTACTATATGTTGGGTACCAGGGTGCTACTCTAGGTACTTTTTGTGTGCTAACTATTCTTAAACACCTCTACAGATTAGCTAATATCACTCTCCCCATTTGATACATACAGAGCAGACTCATACTGAAGCAAAGGTGATTACCTAAAGATGACTGCTGATAAGAAGCAGAATTTAGATTTGGACTAAGTAGTTTGCAGAGTTTGAGCGCTTAACCACTCCATTTTCTCCTCCTTTTCACTGCCAAAGAATTAGGTTATCATCCCATGAAAACATGAGCATGTCTCTCAGCTTCACAACTATATGCCCAATGCTTTTCACAATGTCCAGCACGCAGCGGGTTCTCTGTACATGTTTACTGAATGAATGAGCAAAGCAGGCATCAATGCTTTTGAATTATTTTGTCGGATGAAATAGTCCATATACAGAATGAAGTAGTCCGGATACAGACTCAAAGAGCATGATTGGATACTCCTTGAAATTGATTTGGTGAATGAAGGTCAGGGAGAAGAGTAAATCTTGAATTTCTTGAAATTCTAATGGGCTGTAATCCCTGTGTTTGACACTTTTATATTCATTATGGTTTAATCCTGAGAAATGCATGGAATAACAAACAGAATCCCCTTTTTTACCATACCAGTCCTTTATTGCCCTTGGCTTATTTTTCTCCCAAATAGAAATGAGAGTAACACAACTGTGTACTTTCATTGAAGCCTTAAAACTACAACATGACCAATTGCATCATACTCTGTGTGATTGGATAACAAGAACAACAGAAGCACTAAGCAGCTATGTAGCTATCAAAGTTTTCCAAACCAATTTAGCAGCTAGGATGGGGTGAGTATAGATTTTCCCAAGGGCGTGACTGTTTATAGTTTGCAAAGAAATAAAGTTAGTTATTTAAAAGATTATGCAAAGGTCTAAGACCCTTCTTTCTGACACGTCCCCTTTGCCTTCTCCCTTGCCTCTCCAGCCCTGATGGGTAACTCATCCCTACTGGGAACAGAGCATTGAGAGTCTGTGAAGTAGATAAAGCAAGACACCCCAAATCAATGGCAGGTCCCTTTTCTCCTCCCTTTTATTATTATTATCTTTAAAATTCTTTTTTGACATTTCCTACAGTGAGACATTCCCTCCTTCATATAGGAGATCTGAGCATGCTTCATATTATACAGATCCAAAAATGCTATTTATATCTCTGATTAGAAAAAAATACTTTCAACTAAGAGGATTTAACACAGTGTAATGGTAAAGATAAATGTGCTGGAGGCTGAAGTCATACTGCCTTATCTCAGTTTGCTTCCCTACTAGCTGAGTGACACCACATGCCCAATTGTACACACTGCGCTCACACATACACACACACCCCTTACTGTCTGTTAACTATCTATCATCTATCTGTCTATCTATCTATCTATCTATCTCTATCATCTATCTATCTATCATCTATTTATGCATTTTTAACTGTGGGTATCAGTTTCCTCCTTTGTACAACTATATGGTTGCTTTAAGGCCTCAATAAGCTACTTCATGCAAAGCACTCACACCATTGCCTGGCTGCACTAGATAAAGTTTAGCTATTGTTATTTTTGAAGCTGTTATTTATTACTATTTGCAAAACAAAATGATGAATTATGGCTCTTAGTTCATGTAATTAATTAATTATGCAATTAATGTAGAACTTTTAGTTCTTTTTTTTAATGAATTCCCCCTTACTCAGAGATGCTAGCTAGCTAATGTGACTCTTTATATCTAGTTGGAGTTCCTTGCAATTAAACACTGAACTTTTTTCTCAATCATTGTTCTTTGAAAATTTCACTCTGCATATACTCCTTTGTCTATTTATTCCTGAGCTATAGCCCTCTGAAACTTTTTTACATCTTCTATCCATAAAGGTTTCTTTTATCTGCCATAAGCCCCTCCAGTCATTAGAGCATCCACTAAGCCATATTATAGAGACTATACTGGTAACATTGTATGGGAGACAATGTTCCTGCCTTTGTAAACACATGTATCTATCTATCACCTCTTGTGGGTAAAATTGTAATATTTCCAGATATCTCTCCTAGCTTTAGTGCATCTGCGTATCAATAGGCATTCCTCAGGGGTGGAGACAGGTTCATCTCTATATCAATGGGTAATTACCTGGGCAACCTGGGGGTTATTTGAACCCGAGAGGTTAGGGGGAGGTCTGATTTACTTTGGCTGGAGCATGAAAGAGATGGCCCCGGACTGCAGTTTGTAAGCAAAAAGAATGGTTTCAAACTTTATTTCTCCCTTTGACTGATTTCGGTTTTAGAGGTATTTTGTCCCCGGATTTCTTCTCCCAGGACTTACACCTCTCCATGTCTATATATCTAAATATACACACAGAATATTGGAATCATGCTATATATAGTTTTATATCCCATTGCAGGGAATATTGTTAATATTGTATTCTCAATTTATTTTACCAAGTGTTTGCGGACATAACTTTTATCAGCTATATAATGTCCAACCACATGAATCCCAGAATCATTTGACTGATTACCATTTAGGTATTTAAGTTGATCACACTTTTTTCTTGTTATTAATAATATTGTCATGGATACCTTTGTATATGATTCTTTTGGTTCATCTTAGCAAAGGATATGCATTATTTTAGGCTTTTAACCTATAATACCATATGTAATTGAGGGGGGAAAATCCCAGGCAAATACCTTTGAAACTGAAATCAGTCAAAGGGAGAAATAAAGTTTATTTCTTACAAGCAGTCATCCACTTCTGCTCCCCCATGTCTCTCACTACCAGGCTGCCGAAGAAGAGATCCCCACCAGCCTCTCAGGTCCAGATAAGCCCCCCCCTTGCCCTAGTAATTACCTATTCATATGGAGATGGACTACTCCTCTCCACCCCCTGGAAATACCTATTGTATGAGATGCACTAAAGCCAGGTGAGGGATTCTGGAAATATTGCAATTTTACCCACACCATAGTAATTATTAAAATATGTAATTAACAAATATTCATTCTGTATATTTTTTCCCATTTCTTCCTTTCATATTTATTTTGGATTTTTGGAGGTGCAATATTTGGGAGTCTATTTATAAATCCAGCAAATTATCCTTACACAGGGTTAAAAGATGGATCCTTAAAAAGACCATGTCAAGGTTAATTTAGCAAATTATGTTGATTTCAGACTCCATTTGCTATAGGTTATCTGAAACCAGGGAATGAGGAAATGGACTAAGTTCAATTAACAGGAATTTCTCATAATATTATAAGATATTTTGAAATAAGTGACTTCTTGCTTAGTAATTCTACTATGTTGAATGTGCCCTTTAACTCAAAAAGGATTAGCTTTTATTGTAGGTACTCAATTTAGGACTCTTCCTTTGTCTGACGTGTTTTAACATAGCTTTTGTTTTGTTTCAGGCTAGATTCTGAGAAAAGCTGGCATAGCCATAAACACTTAGGGGAAGCCTCAAATTAATTTTAACTACCTGTTAGAGGTCTATGACAAAGCAGTACAACCACCAGTTGTCTGGACGGCCCTTAAACACGCTTGATCTTACCCCAGATGTTTCCTGTAGCCCATGAAATGAATGTCTGGTAAAGAGTACCTTTCAAAAAATCTCCCTTTGCTAAAAATTTAGGTGCCAAACATTCACATTCAGTGCAAATGTAGAAATCAAAGTTCAATTGGTCATCCTGGTTGCCCCCCAAAGCTGTGTTTCCTTGCCAGATGGCGAGTGGGTTACTGACATTTCAAAGACTCCTTTTCTTTCCTGCTTTTCTTAGGCTCTGATCAACTTCCATTCTCTTAATTTCTGGCAGCTGCTTTTACGACGTCTTGAATCAGGCTTTGAGAAGTTAAGAGATGGATCACCTTGACTTTTCCCTCTCCCATCCTCCATACCAAATTGCTGTGGGCTGACATGAGGCAGGAAGAGTACCAGGCCAATGACCAGGGTGTTTTCTAACTTCTGCTTAAGTACTAGCAACACCCCTAAGCCTGGGAAAACACGTGAGATACAATGATTTCCCCTTCCACTGTCGGAAACCACGAAACCCACACCATTTCCTCTCCAGGCACAATCATCTCATTTTCAACCTCATAATGCTTTGGGAAATGGCAAATGAGATTTTTTGGAAATTCCCAACTTTCAGGGCTGAGTTTCAGGGGATTCACTTTCTTTTCTCTCACCCATGAGAGGAGAAGCACTTTCTGTTCTCCTTTCCACCACACCTACCACTCTTTCATCCTGACAGCTGCTTTATATGCTATTTCTAGTTTGATTTAAAACACTTTTCTTGAAATCAATATTTTATCAATGTAATATTACTCAGCATAGTGTTTTTTAATGTGCTGTAGACCATTTGTGTTCTCTTAAAATTTATATGTGGAAATCCTAATCCCCAAGGTGATGTTATTTGGACATGGGGCCTTTGAGAATTAGATAATGAGGGCAAAGCCATGATGAATGGGATTAATGCCCTTTTAAAAGTCACCCCTTCCAGAATGGGAGGACACAGAGAGAAGACAGTTATCTGTGAGGGAGTGAGCTCTCCCCAGAATGAATCAGCCAGCACCTTGATCTTGGACTTCCCATCCTCCAGAACTGTGAGAAATAAATGTCTGTTGCCTAAGCTAGGCAGTGTATGGTACTTTTATTATAGCAATCCAGACAGACTAATACATACTGCACAGTATTCTTCAAGATGTGGAAAAACAGCTCGTGTCTAGTAGTTAAGGTGATACCATTCCACTTGTATTTTTAGGTTGTGCTAAACAGCAATATACTTTACTTTTAAAATTTTTATTATTTAAATTATCTACTCTTTTGGTAGATAAAGTATCTTTTTAAAAAAAAATTGTGTTGTTCTAATGCAGTGTGGTGACAAGAGAGAAAACAGGTAGATACCGGAATACCTTTAAAACTAGCATCTAAAACTATGAGCTATCAAGTTTCTAGAATGTAAAACTCCTCTCCATTTCTCACATCATTTCCCTCTTAAATAGATTTACTATTCAACTGGTTTCTAGCTACATGAAGAGCTTGGCAGGCTGTAAAAAACATAGATGTGTAATGAGACTCATCCATGCATTTAGGTGCCTGGGTGGCTTATCACACTGGACTAGAAGAATGATATCACAAATACCTGTAACCCTTTACACTGGAGGGCTGTTTAAAGAGCAGTGAGATTGTCCTTGGGTATTTTTTTATTCTCAGTAAAATAGGGTCAAAGCAGTGATGCCAGCATCTGATTAAGTTGTTCAGTGTGGGTATTCTGGCTGAATAGTTCTCGTTTCCAAATGGCTGTAACCAGGTCTGATGCCTTTATTGATGAATTTAAGTGGGAAATGTTCATTGCTTCAATGTGCTTTTGATTTTGACTTTATAACCTGAGGTTCTTTGAGCAGTGGGAGTGAATTCAGGGATTTTGACTTACCTTCCCAATATTATTTTTCACCATGCATTTAATCCAACTGTTCTTCTCCTACCAATTACTTGAAAATTTGTTTGCACAGTTGGTTTTCTCACAGTTTTGTTCCAAATGCCATTGCCTCTGTAAGACCTTCCCCTGTTAATTTTCACAGACTCTCTTCCCATACTGAGAAGGTAAGGGGCATCCTTTATTTGAAATCAATGGATAGATACTATTTGGTACTGCAGTGCTTTCAGGCTCTGCAGATTCATTTAGTAGAAGCTTTGATATCTTTGGAGGAAAATGATCCATTAGTTACTCCTTCCTACCTGAGCTCTCTTTGTTGGCAGATGTAAAATGTCACTGGTCAGTTCGGTTTTAATTTGTTCAGGCAACTGAGTTTCCAGTGCTTCCCATGAGAGATTAATCTCTGTGCTCAGTGACTCAGTGATGTTCCTGGCAAAAACTGTTTTTATGATGAGTGTGTGTGTGCTGTGTATACATGTATTACCCTTTTTTCTTTCTTTCTCTGCGATATATACATACCATATACTTCAGACGATGTTGAATGGTTTTCCCACTCTTTTTCCTCACTGGCTTACAGGCTATGTATACCTAACTCTGTTTCTCTGTTTGGAAGTCAATTCCAATCTTATCCTTCACTAGATACACCATGTAGTTTCTTCTGTTCTCATGGAATTTCAAATTTACAAGGCAACCAGTGAGCAGCTTGCCAGAGGTAAGAATTTGCATGCAGAAATGAACAAAATTGACCATTGGTGAAGATGAATTCTAGATAAATTATTTTAACCATTCCTCATTAAGGTTATTTAGAAGATTTTCTAGGTCAAATATTTTTGACCAAATAAAATTGTCATTTAGGTAATAAGTAGCTTGAGATAGAGAGTCTTTTTGTTCATTGGCATCTTATCTGGGAAGTAAAATATAAAATCAGTGTTTAGAGTGAAAAATGAATCCAAAATTTCTGTTGAAAATGCCATAGATTATCTACAAAGCATCTGAGCTGTTGATGCGCAGGTAAAGGCCATAAAATTATTTGTCATAAATATTCTAAACTGCATTGATTATGTATCTATTGTATGATGGTTATATGATGAATTCAACACTCTTGGATGACTTCCAACAAGAGCAAATGATTGAATTTGTGCAAGCTAAATATGGTTATTATATTATATAACTATTCTTATTTTACAACCTGCATAACAATTAGCACAGGCAGGAAATTTTAAAGTCTGTATGCAAGTGAACACATTCCCTTCTCATTGTATCAGTTTTACTGTAGTAACAAATAAAAATGGCTTTCTGTTGATTCTCTGTCTTTGACTATAGTGTGAAAGGTCTCCCTGCTAAACAACACTGGTCACTTAGCACGAGTAAAAAATACATTGTATGTTAAGTCACTGAAACTTGGGGATTACTTCTTACTTCAGCATCACATGGTATACCCTGATTGATACAATGCTCTTTTAAATATTTTCTTTCTCCTTTAAACTTTTAGCACTCCTACTCTACCTGCTCAGCCCAGAAGATGGCCTGCTTTTTTTTCACAGTGAAAATAAGACTTAGAAGATTACATCTTTATCCTTCCACCTATTCTACAAACCCACTTGCAGAAGTACTCATATATTCCACATTATTTTCTGTTGAAATGTTAGAATTGTCATTATTGTTCAAATGGAAGAATTGTCTAAAGAAGAGCTGTCATTTCATGCCCTCTGATGTACCCCAGACCCTATTTTCCTTACAGTAATAACTCTTCCATTATCATCAACTTTACCTTCTCTGTTGCATTATTCCTGCTGGTCTATATATGTCTATAATATTGTCTAAAAGCCTCCCCAGGCCAGCTGCTTCTTTAGGTATACCTTCATCTCTCCACACATAACTACAAGTAGTGTTTTCCTGTGCTGGCTTCCTTCAATTTCTTATCTCTGATTCTCTTCTGTTGTTTCTTTACCCTCATCAGTCTACTGAACCAACAAAATCCAATACTGCCATCTTGCCAAATCCAGTGGTCAATTCTTATTCCTTTTTTTAACTAATCTTTCACACCAACAGAAGACATAGTTGATAAAGCTTTCCATCTTGAGTTGCTCTTTTGCTAGCTCCAAAATACTCTTCTCTCTTGGGAGAACTTACTGGCTACTCCTCTTATTTTTGACTTCTAAGTACTGAAATAACCCAGGGAAGCATGTAGTAGATGTTTAATAACCTTTTTTTGGGATAAATGAATCAAGGAGCTTTGATGTTTGTCTATTGCCATTTTAATAAACTGGAAGCTTTTATTATGTTATTGACAGTAAGTTTGTCAGAGAGTATTTGACCTACTGAAGGAAAGGTGTCATATATATATATACATATGTATACTTAATTTATAGTGTCATTAAAACATTTGTCAACCATACTGTAATCAGTAATTCACTACTGATCTTCCTCAACACATTTTAAGCTCTTCAAGTGTCTTATTTTTCATTTTCCTTTGTCCATTAACTAGTATGCCTGGATGAATAAGGTAGTGAATGAATAAATAAATAATATCCGCTTGATTTATGCTGCATTTAAAGAAACCAAATAGCCTATGCCCTTCTCACATCAACTACTGTTGAACTATAACTATTAGCTGCATTATTTGAGAGGTTGCTTAACAAACCTAAGTATAAAAGTTTATATTTTTCTGATAGTCTGACAAATTTTAGGTTGTTTTTCTAGCCATAGACTTTTTAAGACTCTCAATTATTTGGTGCAAGGTGTCAGTTATTTCATATTTGATCAAACCAAAAATGTACTATGTTTGCTTTCTCTGCCATTAGCCAAGTAACTTAGGAAAAAATGTTGACTAGAGGAAAGCCAAGGGCAATTTGTTTTGGGTGTTCTCTTAGAAATCCCCTTTTGTCTTGAAAATGGGACATTAATCAGTCCCATTGACAAACTTAAAATAAGTCATCCATGTAGAATTTTGGAACCATTTATGCCACATTGGCTTTTAGGTCCACTGCCTTAAATTAACATATCCTAAACTAAGCCCAATGTCTACTTCCATTTTTATCTTTTACAAAATTTATACAGTGCTTTACTCATGTGAAGGGAAAGGTAATGGTTGCATCTAACAGAATATTGACTAACAGTGTGTAGAATAACCCAAAAACAAAGCAGTGGGTTGACTGCAGGGCTCATTTAGTAGTCCAGTCAGGACAATAGGCCCGACTTTTCTTACCATTTTGCTCAGTTATTATGATCATATTGCTTCTTTTTCTTCATCCAAGTCACGATACATGGCTGCAAGAATAGCTCTAAGTATCATGTTCTTAGGCTGTTTTCAATGTAAGAACTAGGAGCTAGGAGCAAAGCATGTTTATTTTTATCAGAGGAAACCATGCTCTCCCTCATCATGTTTCTGCAATTCTCTTTGGCCATAACTAGCTCACAGAGCCTCCTCTAGTTTCAAGGGAGGATAGACCTATTGGGTAAAGGGAATGGAATTGCTCTGATTGACTTAGAATCACACTTTCATCTTTGGGGCTGGCCACAGTGAAGTCTCAAACAAACCAGGATTCTCTTAGCAAGCCTGCAAGCATAGCAACCAGTAATGCCTGCCATCCACACCCTCTAACCTTTCCTGTCTATTCCCAGTAAGGCTTTCTTATTTGAGAAAGCCCCAGGACACCTTGAGATTACTGCAAAAATACTTTCTCTTTACTTTCTGAATACCAGTTTCTCCTGCCACAGATCAAGTCCCCCTTACTTGTGTTATAATTGCCTCTTCTTTGTCTTTTGCACTTACCCCATAGCCTTGCTGTTACCTGTTCACATATACATTTCTGGAATCATACTCAGTTTTCTCCTTCCTCAGTACCTGGCATATAAAGAATGATCAATAAATATTTCTGCAACAAGTGAATGGATGGTTCCATGGTCTTCAGACACCATTCAGAAATACAGCGTTTATCATAGCATTACCCCCATTCAAATCCACAGTGCCTCCCTTTTCTCTGTTGTGAGATAGACCAGTGCTTTGACCTTCCTTTCAGAGCTTCTAGAACACAGACCTACTCACTTTTGACTCTCATTACCCTTCAATAAGCCCCTGACATCTGGCCCCCTCTCAGTCTTCCCACAGTCCCATATAAACTACTCTATTTGATATTTCACATGTGAAAGGGATTCATATATTATAAAATGATATAAAAGTGGAGTGATGATTTAGTAGCTTCACCTCCATGTACGTACTTATGCATCTATCCTATGAAAATCCTTTTCTTTTCCTCTTTGCTTCCCCAAAATCTTTGTCTTTTTGGCCCTCTTATTGCTGACTCCATTGGTGACCCACTCACATTTTCACAGCATTCATCTCCACATACTAAAGGCTGATATTTTTAACATCTGGAACTCTCTACCCAAGAACAATTTTTTGCTGTGTGAGAGAGCAAATTTCAAGTGTATACAGGCAACCAGTAGAACTGAAGAGTTAATGCTTCTTGAAACAGTCCTCAGCTAAAAACAAGTGGAGATTTTGTGAATAAGTATCTTAACTTCCTTACCCCTCAGTTGGGTAACTGTGAGGTCTGCCAGAATTCCCACTGGGATGAAGTCCATCTATCCACCATAATAACTTATTATTTTGCAATATATTCAATGGTTCATCACTTTTTGCTTTCTCTGGCTCTCTCCCTTTTCCTGCCTCATTTTCCTACTTCTCTATCATTACTTTCTGGGATCTTCTCTCAAATAGATCCCCTGAAGTCAACTCCTGTCTCAGTGTCTGCTTCCAAAGGAATCCAGACTAATCTACCAGACTAACCCATACTAATACGCAGACTAACACAACTCCCTAGAGTGAGTGACCTCATTCATGTGACTTTCATCAATATTCAGGCCAGCATTCGTTTTCTCTTCTACTTATTGTTGTTGATGGTCACTCATTTTTTTTTCTTCTGAATATTTTAATTGCGCTCTTATAAGATTCTCAAAATGTTGCTTGTACCATTGTTTATTCTTTCCAGTAAGATCCCAAGCTTCTCAAGAGAAGTCACTCTGTCTTAATGGAAATACTCCATGATCTCAAACTACCTGGCATAGGCCTGGCCACTGTAAAGGTACACCATAAGTGCTCTCTGTTTGGTTGATTGCCCATTGTAAGTTCATGAGATGCTATGAACTGATAATTCAAAGGAAGCTAGAACCCTAGACTTTTATACAAAAACTGTTGATTTCTAATGTAGCTCATTGATGTTTTCAAACTGTATGAGTTTGGATGCTGACTATGGCAGCTAATGTTTGGCTGATGACTTTGGACTTTTCACTTCTCTAAGCCTCAGTTTCTGTGTTGGATAAATGGAGGCAATTGTCTCTACCACATAGAATAATTATGTCATCAGAGCATATATTAAAAGTCAAAAAGGACGGATGTGATAGTTGATGGGAAGATAGACCCCCACCATGTTAGACTTAGGCAGTGCAAACCAGGCAGTCAGTGTGACTGGCAACATTATAGAGACATATAGTCAATGAGGTCGCTGAAACTAACCCATATAGAGTAGAGGCCTTTACCAGGTTAGGGAGTCTAAAACTTCTTTTTAAGGTTGGTAATCAAAGGAAAAAATGTTATCCTGAGAGAAGTCCCAGCACAGTAACAAAGTTTAGCTTACAGGCACAGAGGTCAGAAGAAACAGAGCAAGAACAGCACAGTGGGGCAGGCGGGATTATGATCAGAATAACAGGTCTTAATCTGCTTGATCAGTCTCTGGGCAAAGCATGAGTTTGAGAGTCCCCCTAGAGAACTGGGAAGTCTAGTGATGTGAAGACAAAAATAAAGACAGGGAACACAACCAGCACTGGGACCAAGACTCTGCTTCCAGCCACCTGTCTCAAGAGTGAGGAAATATGGGTGCATAAGCAAGACCACACATGATTAAAGATGTGTGCGAGTTATTATAAGTGTGCTACCTATACTTTTAAAAAGCATAGACCCCTAGGCTATTTAGTTTATCTCTTTGTCCTATATTTTTGCCTATTTAGTTCACAAATACTTAAGGTAAAGAAACATTTCAAGGAAAACAGATAACTGAATTCATTAGTCAGAACCTACTTCCTCAGAGGAACTTTTGATCATTTTGTTGGTCCTTGATTAACTCTTTAAGGCACTGTTTACAGTCTCTGCTCTCACTAGGGAGACTTAGCCTTTCTTTAGAAAATCTATGGGGACTATCTCTTTTCCTACTTCTCTACCATTATTATGAGGAATCCCTTAGTGTCTCATTGATGTTAAGCATAAAAATTTTGTTACCAAAATTGAAAATATAGCAATATGATAAGTACATTCTGATGATGTTGGCATACACTGATCAGTGAATACCAGTTCCAACTAATTTGCTATTTGAAATCGGTAGAAAATTTAATGAACATTTGTGACTGAAATTCCTTTTTCTTAATCGTTATCTTGAAAACCACCTTCCAACTGAGCAGTATTATTACAATGCTTTCTGTTAATTTGTTGTTCAGAAAAATTTATTTTGATAATTCTCTACAAAGGGACATCTGCTTTCTCTGTGTTCTGCTGGAGCTAAATTCTGATGACCTCCAGGGCCAGTAAGTTTCTGATATATGGTGGCTGAGATGGGAGAGGACTTTAATTGCATGGCTAGAGGAGGACTGCTGGGTTACATTAGTGAATATATTCGGATTTTATGGAAATGCAAAAGCATCCAAATAATTTAGTTCACAGAAGTAACAGAAACAAACGTTTTGCTTCAAAATCACCCTGGTCATTTGTGTTTGTTGATAGTCAGTTGACTCCTAAGCTCTTTGAAACAAACTGTTATAAAACATTTTGCAAAAGACCGATGAGTACAGTATAATGTTAACTTACAATTAAATTCTGACATATCAAAGGAGGAGAAATACGTCTTTGAAAAGAAGAAACTCTGAACTATTTAACATTAACACTCTCCTTTACCCAGCCAAATATTGTGTATTACTATTTAGTAGATACAGTGTAAGATACATGAGATATATAGAACTGAATAAGACACAAAGTCTTGGCCAAAATACTCAGAACCTATTATAGCTGGCAGATTTTTAATAATTGTAATGTGTGATAAGTGCATTGCAAGAAATGGTAGGAGTGATCAACTCTGTGGTATGGCAGTAAAGATGGATTTTGAGAAGTCTTCTCAGCCAAGGTGACATTTGGGCTCTGTCTTGAAGGATGACTAGGGGTTCTATAGGCCAAAAGATGATACAAAAGACAAACCTGACAGAAGACACAGAAAGTATGGATGAGAGCAGAGCTCAGGAAACATTTTCTGCAAAGAACCAGTTACAAAATACAGCATCTGTTACAACAATTCAAATCTTCAATTGTAGTGTGAAGGCCGCTATAGATAATTTAAAGAGTGTGTGTATGGGTGTGTTTATTGAGGCTATATGTAAAATACAGGCAACAGCCTGGATACAGTTCATAGTTTGCTAACTGCTGCAATTAGTGAATTATTTCCCAGAAAACATCTGTACAGGTTTTTCAATAGTACCAATTCTTCAATGTCAAGCTGTAGTATAGGAAACTTCATTAAATTTTCCACAGGAGTAGTAATTATTACCTGGTACCCACCTATTATCCCCATAGAATTTCCTGCCACCTCCAGGGCATTAGATTTGTCCATATTCAGAGCCCCATGTTTCCTTTTGGATCTTGGAGATCTCATAGTTCTTGGAAAGCCATACTTCTCTCCCAGTAGTGAAGCATCCTACCTCCCTTACTTGTCATCTCAGTTGTTTCAATTTAATTACCTGATGACTAGAGATTTTATGAATGAGAATCCTTTTAGAGTTGGTCTTCCCAGCCCAACAACTCCAATTCATCCTTACACATAGCTCTTTTCTTGTCCTTGAGCCAGATTTCTCTTCTCCCTATTCTTGGTGCATATAAAGAATACCTGCCTTCAGGTATCAGCTGAAAGTCCTCTTTATCAGACAGGTCTTCATTGACTCCAGTTAAATGTATGTCTTCTGTGTTTTTCCTTTCTCATAACATATTATGCATTTTTCTTCATAGTCATAATCTGTCTAATTTTTATTAATAAGTCTATATTTGTTGGATTCCGGTCTCTCTTGGGCTCTTCTGTAAGTCAATGAGGGTGCAGATCTTTTTCATTTTCTTCCAGATTGCCAACCCAGTGGGCAACACATTAGCTCACAATGGGCATTTGACAGATATCCTGAGTAGGATATGATGGATCTGAGCTGTTGACATAAAATAAAGAAGATATTATGATTTTTTTCTTTTAGTGATTAAAGCCAAGTCAATGTCGGATATCAGTGAGCAGAAAATATGAAAAGAAAGAAGGCTAAGGAGAGAACACAGCCAATCCAGTGTGATAGAGAAGAAACCGAGAAAGCAAAGCTAGGGAGACAAGTGCGAGAATAACAGAGGAGAGGAGCCCATTCGGATAAGAAAGGAAAGCATATTAAGGGAAAGTAGGTGGGCAAATGGACGCCTCAGAAAAGTTAGATGGGTATAGATGACTATTGATCTTCATCACATATGACATTTTGTTGGTGGGGGAGATTAGAATAAAAGAAACATTTCTCCCTTTAAATGAATTGATGTTACACTTGCATCTATATGTGGAATGATTCTCAGTTCTGCACATGGGTTGCTAGAGACATATGCTGCCATTTCCCATGGCCATGGTCTTTCTGAGGCACTATTATGACCTAGTGTCGATGCTACTATTATGGAAGTGCACCTCCCAAATACTTTCCTTTGTCCATTTGTTACATGTGGTATCCTTTCTGTGAAAATTACGCTTCTTGTTTGAAATGTCAATTTCCCTTAGTATTATAGGCATAGGTCATTCATTCAAAAACCTATACATAGTGCTCATCATGTCCTAGACATGTAGCTTCTTACTAGAAGCATAAAAAAATAACAAAAAGATATGGTCCCTGACATTATGAAGCTTATATTCTAGTGTATCCAAGGTGGAAATAAAATAACTACAAAATGAATTATTTACCTTCAATTATAGTAAATGCTATGAGAGAGGGATATAGGTTAAGGAAGTATCTAACAGGAAGATTGGGACATGGGGAAAGAAAAAACAGGAGTGGACCTGGTGACATGAGAATAGGTTGAAAAATGTGTCTACTATACAGGAAAGTATCTCTAAGTCATGGAGGCAAGGCATATTCAAAGAACTACAAAAAAAAAAAAAGAATGACAAATGCAACAGAAAGTGAGGAGGAGTGGTATGAAATTAAGCTAGCATGGTAGGCAGGGGCCACATCATACCTGATAAATCACAACCATATAAAAAGATCAATCTCTTTCCTGTTCAGAGAACTGATCAAGGTGTATGAATGGAAGCAGAAGAGCTACCCGGACACTACTGAAATAGTTCAGGTGAAAGGCCATGCTGGTGGTGGTAGTGGAGATGGGTTGATATGGATAGATTAATATGCATGAGAAGGAAAAATTAAAGGGCCTGATGTTGTTTTAGGATTAATGACATAATACCTAAATTCAATGATCGTCCTGGCACAGAGTAAGTCCTTGATAAAAGTTAACAAAATTGTAATTATTATAATCAATGCAGGATCCTGAAGCATATTGACCCACTGAATATGAAACTGTTCCCAGAATTTGCTGCCAAGTGAATAATTGTCTCCTGATACCAGGACAAATGATCCACTCGATGGTTCCTGGGCATCCTTCAAACCAATTTTGAACGGCATCCTTTGCAGGGTGTCTCTCCTTCCTGCTGAACTTGCACTCTGCCTCTGCATCAGTGTGACCTTTCACAGATGGAGCAGGGGCTGCTGTGTTATGCTGATTTGCAGATAATGTGTTGGATGCATTTCCTGGATCCAACTGCTGCTGTTTGTAAGAGCCCAGTGACTTTGTCTTCAATAATGTATTTATAAGAGAAGCTTCCCCTCTGAATCCTTTGACATGCAGTGCCAAAGTTTCATCAACAAGCGTCAAATTTTGTTTGGGCAAAAGTGCCTTTAGGAAACTTCACTGTATGTTCTGTGTTACAGCTGCACCATAGGTGAATTAACTAACAAAACTTACCTATGCAATGGTGTATGGACAACATAGCTCTAAAAAATAACTGGAAACAACCATAACAAAATTTGCATTAATCACCTAGGAAATTTAAAATTTTTAGTAATGACTAATGTCCATGGTAGAAAGGAAACTTTGGGCAATTCAACAATTTCTTTATAACTTTCAGTTTTAAATAAGGCTGAGCTTGTGAGAAATCTTAAGTGGGCTTTATAAATGAAGGCCTAAAGTGAGTGCTTCCTGTTAAGACTGTGCTGTGTTTGCTGGAGATAATGTGATTGGAAGGACAGAAAAGGAGACGGAAGGTCAAGGGGCACTAAAAGTCTTCAATGGGTAGCTTCTGAGCCTCTGACATTTAGCCTGATTGTACATATAAATCTTTGGAAATAGGCTTATAGACCTCAAAACCTTAAGAATACTACAAGTCAAATTCCAAGGTGGTGTTGGAGCATGAATTTATTATCTTCTATCTCCAGGTTTGCTTCTCAATCAGATCTCCTTTTGCTCTTGCCAAGATTTCAGCCATTGTGTGTTCTGAACAAGTCATTTCCTAGATGCTGAATGTTCCAGAAGTTGCTCCCTGAGTGTGATCAAGGAGTTGGGGGATGAGCCCTCCTTTCACAAACAGTTCTTTATTGAAGTCAGCGTGACTCAGAAGGGCAAAGCGCTACATTGCTGAAATCGATTGGGATAAAACTAGTAGGAAGAATGAAATAAATGTTCCATATGTTCCCTCATTAAAAAAAAAAAAAGAAACATTGAGCTTTGAGTTTCCTCAATGTTACAAGCACTATCTAGCTATCACAGATGCAGCAGTAAACAGAAGAGTCAAACTTTTCTATTCTTTGGATCTTGCTTTCTAGTAATGAGAGCCAGGCAAAATAAATAAATAAATAAATGTCTATATACCAGGATTATCAGAGAAGGCCTTGCTGAGAAGGTTACAGATAAACAGAGATTAAAAGAAGGATCAAGCCATATGGATATAAATGCCTGAGGGAAAAGGCTTATGGGAATAGAAAATGCCAACTTTAAGGCTTTGAGGCTTTGACGAATAGCTGGGGGAATCAGTGTAGCTGAAGTACTGGGATAATGGGAAGTTAGTATAAGAGATGAGAGAAATAACTAGAGCCCTTACTGTGCAGGTATTTGAAGACCACAATAAGAATGTTGCTTTTTACTACAAATGAGATGGTCACAAAATCTTTGGCTATCTTTCCATGGAGAGGTGGGGTGTATGTTCCCTTCCTCTGAATCTGGGCTTTGTGAGTGCTTGACTAACACAACACTAACAGCAGTGGCTCTGTACCAGTTTCTGGCCCAGGTCTTAACAGATTGGCAGCCCGTACTTCCTGTGATTTGGTATAATCATTACTGGAGGTCACCATGCTCTGAGAAGCCCAACCCACATGAAAAGACCATGATAGGCAATCTGACTGACAGCTAGCTGAGCTCTCAGTCACCTGCCAGCATTTCTTTCAGCCATTCAGATGCATTCTCTTGAACATACAGCCCAGTTAGGCCTTTAGATGACTTCAGCTCCATCACTCTCTGTTAGCATTCAGCACTTCCATGAAAGAACGCAAGCCAGAGTCACTCAGCTGAGACCAGTCAACACAGATTCATGAGAGATAATTTTTAAAATTGTTGTTTACAACCATTATATTTTGATGTGATTTGTTATGCAGTAATAGCCATAAGAATATGTATTATTAGTTTCTGAGTAGTGTCGTGATCTGAAGTTTTAAGAGGATCACTTTTCTTGTTATATTAAGATGAGAGTAAAACTGGGTAGACCATTTAGGAGGCTGTTATAATAATCCTGACATGAGAGGAGAGCACTTGGACCAGGGAAGATAAATATGAAAGTATTAAGAAATAATCAGAGTCAGGATATGCTATTAAGGTAAAGACAACACAATTTTTAAATGGATTCGTTGTGGAACATAAAAGAAACAGAGGAGTCATGATTCCAAAGGTTTTGTTCAGGACACTGACAGAGCAGATTTGGGGACTAGCATGTGTGATGGATTTTTTGGGGGGAATGTTAATTTTTAGATGCCAATTAGGCACGTACATAAACATATCAAGTGAGAAGTTACATATCTGAGTCTGGAGTTAGGTGAGCACACCATGGCAGATGCAGACTTGGTAGTCCACCGGTTACTGCAGGAGATCATCAAGAAAGATCCACAAATGAATAAGAGAAAGAGTCAAAGTATTTTGCCATGGGAAACTCCTACTTTAAGTGATTGGAGAGAGAACAAACCAGAAAAGATGAAGGGAGGGAGGCCAATGAGAGAGAAGTGATGTGAAGAGAGAGTTCAAAGAAAGAGAGTGAATAAAAGATAAAATAGAGGGCAACTCTCAAATGATGCTGGTGGGTCTGGTTTGATGAGGACTAAATTGATCATTGGACTTAATAATATGAAAGTCATGGTGACTGTGACAAAATAGCTTCTGTGGAGCAGTGGAAACAAAAACATATTTAGTCTGAGGTCACAGAAAAATGGAGAAGAGAAATTAGAGATGCAAACATAGACAGTTCTTTCAAGGAGTTGAACTGTTATCGGGCAAGAGAAAGAGGGAGTGCTGTTGGATAAGTAGGGTTAAGGGAAATAGATTTTTGTTTTGTTTTTATGGGACAAGTAGCAGCATGTGTGTATGCTGATAGGCATGATCCAGTAGAGAGAGAAAACCTGTTGCAGGACCGAGGGGCAAATTGCTGGGGCAATATCCTTGAGGGTCAAGTTGATCCATGGTAGTAGGAGAGGTGACAGAATCTGTTGAACTGGTACCATGATGTGAATAGATGTAATGGTGAGACTTTTTCTGTTTCCTAAGTGAAATAAGAAGCAAGTTCATCAGCAGAAAGTGAGACTTGGAACCCATATGTTGGATGCTTGAGGAGAGGAAAGAAAGTATGGTATAATTGTCTGGGAGAGAGGGAAACTAATTTCACTGGACAAATGTGTTCTGAACGTTGGGCAGCATTATGGCCCACTTGAGTTTCGCCACCATGAATTTAAAATGAGATCAGCCAGCTGAGCTCTGGTCTCCAACCATGCTCAGCTATGCCGGTGAAGATGCAAAGTACAAGGGCTAACATTATAAATTGAGAATGAAGAAAGAGAAGGGGAAAAAGTTGAGATTATGTGCAGAAGAATGATTATAATGACTGTCCATGAAACTGAAGCTGGAATTTTACTAGTGTGGTGTCAAAACATTAAAAAGACAAAACCTTTTGTTATGGTAATAGACCTCGGAATATAGATTCTACTAAGTAGATCTCTCTTTGCCAGACCATTGTCTTTCAGCAAAACTCCCAAATTAATTTAATTAACATTTGCTGAGTACCTGGTGTATGGATGATAAAGGATTATGGGCAGAGCTTCTGAGAACCATTATGATACAAAGGCAGGAAAGGCTGGTTTTTGACAGTGGTTACAAAGACAGGATCTTACCCTGGGAATTCTTTAATACTCATTAGAGAGACATTTTCATGACTCGGATTTAGCATCCACTTAGCATTCATAGTGAGCTAAGAGCTTTATGGAAAATATAAACAACATTGTCCTGCTTTTATGGAGTTTTATAGGTCTACCCTGAGCTCTTGTCAAGCACCTAATAAAGACAAGAAGAACTTGTTCTAAATTGCTGTTGTAACAGTGCAAGAACTGGGATTCTGTTACTAGAAGTTCAAGAAGGACTTTGCAAATAAATTCAAATCTAACCAACATGTTCACTTCTTAAATTATCTTGCTTCAGTGAAGGTTACTTTTGAGACATGCTTTCTTGGAATCCCCATAATGCTAATGACTCCCCCATTCATCATCCCTAATTCCTTACCAGAGGCAGATTGCATTTTCTTCTTATAAATCTTTATTCTGATCAAAGAGCCAATTAAAGAGAGATTAATCTTCTTTCTAGGTAGGAAAAATTCTCATTCTTCAACTTGAATTGTAATTCCGGTTTTACTTTCAAATCCAGTAGTAAGTAGATCCTGGAAAAAAATTCGTATAACCTACATAATACCGTTACCAACACAGCAATTTTGTAGTGGAATTTAATAGTAACAATGCCCTAAATAACTCATATATTCTCTTTCTTTCTCTGTCTATGTAATTTGAATCTCAGTGGGATTTTTTTCCGTTGAATAAAGAATAGCTGAGGTTCTTTACTAAACGTATAAATGTCTTTTTCTTCTATGAATTTGGCTGTCTACTTTGTATTGTATTCTTAAACTATTTTACTTGCAATCCTTCCTGAATTGCACTGTGACAGTTCTCAGACTTTGGTGTTGTTTTGAAGACATGTTCTCTCTTGTATAGATAGAAATATAACTTAAAAGCAATGTTAAAGCCTGTTTCTACCTACAAGCTTTGAAACAAAAATTTGAAAGTCTGTTATGCAACATCTGGCTGAGGAGCTCCCTTTTTTTAGTTATACTAACACAGACCTTGCAAACCAATGTTCCAGTGTTATTTAATGTCAGAACCTAAATTCTGTTGTCAAGCATTGTCAAGCACCTCCTCACTGCTGTTTCCCCAAAATAGAGTCTTTTAAAGTGTTTTTGTTTGGACTTAAAAGAAACCTTGGAAGAAATCTTAGAGATTTTGAGTTCAACTCTCTAATTTTTCAAATAAGCTGGAATTTTGAGACTTGCCCGAGCTTATAAAGCTAACTCAGGGACCAAGAGGCCCTAATCCATCCCTTAATTTTCACTTCAATGTTCTTTCTGATACCCCAGACCAGAATGAATAAATAACCACACCACTCATGTCTGTGCATTTTAGAAGTCAAAGGACACTGAGGCAACTAAAGATTATACTGATACCCGGGCTTTTGAATACTGCCAATTTATGTGGCAATGGCTTAATTTCAGGAACATCTAGAATGGCTATCTGTTCGTTGTTTCCTGTTAATCAGAAATGCCTGGTATGCCAGTTGGCCAGGATTGGTGGTGCTAAAGGTGGCAGTTTGGACACTGTTTAAAAGAGGGATGAAGAAGCTGCCCAGGAATATCTTATCCTTAAGAGAAAGTCAAGAGGTATGAAAGGTCTAACAGTTGTGAGTCAGAATAAGACAAGGGTTCTTAGAACTGCAGATATCCAGCATTCAGATTGGTCTTTGAGCCAGTCCGTTCACAGTGATTTACAGTAAGAGAGCATTGCCTGGGCACCTCAGCCACGCCTTGGAGATGCAAGGCAGCACCAGCAATGCAGAGGAATGAGGAGGCGGCATCAGTGCCTTGTCCGCCAGGGTGCAAACCTTGGACATTGGGTGTTGGCAGCTTTGGCTGAGACAACAATGCCCTGGTCATGGGCTCTCTTGGGCATGGCAGTGACCTCTCTCAAAGAAGAGAAGTGCAATAGAAGAGAAAGAAAGGGGCACATCAACTCAGTAATTACGTGGACACTAAAAGCATGAGAACCACCCCCATAGGATGCTCAGAAGAACATTGAAGAGGGCTCATATTTTATAACTTGTGGGGAGCCTGGGTCAGACAAATTTAGTTATGAATCCAATTAGGCTGGTATGTCCTAAAAGAATGTGAGTTATCCATCTCCATGATTTGGGACACTACTGGGTTTAACTAAGGGTTAATGAGAACTGGTGAATTTGAAATATCTCTGAAGGGTATGGCTGGAGGGTCCTTACCTATTAGGAAAAGAGAGAGCAGGAGCAAAAGAGGGCCACTATTTTTCAGTTTCCACCCAGAGGGCTGACTTAAGAAAACTGTATATTTGCTTCCAGGTGGAGGTGGTCTGATTCTGAAAAGCATGTTGTAAAATTAGGATAAGTTTTTAGTGCAGTGGGTGTATCTAACAATCAGGTTTTTCCTTTCTTAACATATATTATGTTTAACTGATGACCAAATAACTTCATCAACTGAAGAAAAAGTTGGAGGATCCTGATATACAGAGTAAGAAAATATTATTTCAGCATGCAGAGATAAGTATGTTAACATTCTTCTAGTCATGTTTCTATGTATGTATACATTCATCAATCAACTTATATTTTAATTTCTCTCATTTTTGATAAAAACAGCTTACACCTTTAATACAGGTACTATTTCCCTGTACATGAAGAAATCTTCTTCCATATAAAGAAATCTAGTTGCCTAATAGTCTAAGTTGCTACAGTCTTTATTTATATGTCTCAAAATAACTCTGGTCTGTTAAAACGTTGAGACAGTGATTGTGCCACAGCCACTATTGAAATTATAATAATAACAATAATAATAGTGATTGTAGCTGATGATTATTAGGACTCACTATGTACAAGGTAATTTATCTATACCTCATACCATTTGATAATTACAACATTATGATACTGTGAGTGAAAGGGTATTCTAATTTCCATTTTACAGAAGCACAAATAAATAAACTTGCCCAAAGTTACAAACATCCAATAGGATTCAAATCCCGATTCCAACTCAGGCTCTCCATATGTAATGGTGTGTTACTACAAATAGGCTAATTCCAACTTGAAAAAAGGACACTACAGAGAAACTAAGAGGATTAGAAGCTATTTCTGGGGGATGGTTGTCTTCGGAGAGAGTTTCTGTGAAGGGAGAAATGTCCTTCCAAAAGAATTCCTTCAGAATTTCTATGGAAAAGAAACTAATTATTTTGAAAATCTATAGAAGAGTTTCATTAGTGTCCTCCTGTCTTTGTGGGTATTATCAGATCAATGATGAGTGACATGTACTATGTTAATAACTATTAATACAGACGTTCCCAATAATGCTTCATTCAGTTTCTAATTTACTAGTTAATTGCCCATTAAGCCACATTAAAAATGTTCAAAATAGCTGTTGAGCTGGAAACTAAGAATATTAATCAACACTTTCCAGGTTTCTAGGAGGAATTTCCACCAGTGAGAACACACACAGAGGATAAGGAACCACCAGAATCCAGCTCAGGTTCTAACCTCTGAAGTAGAACAAGGCTTTTACCCATCTCAGCAGTAACCATGAATGAAGAGAACCTATTCCTAGGCTAACTTGAAAACTTTACTCCCACTGCAACACAATTGCTGGGAAACTATTTTCTGAATAACAAAATCTCACTCTCATAATTTACTTTCCTTACATCTAATGGGCACTGCCCACCCCACCTACAGTCCTTGCACTGGTTAAATTTCTTATATCCAGAAACTTGGTTTGAAATACTTGTCCTAAAGTTGAATATGAGAATACAAATTGTTTTACTTGCTCCCAAGTGAAAGTGAAGGAGATCTATGTACTGCTTGAAGAGCAAACAATAAGCCTAGTGAGATCTGTTTGCTCAGAATGAAAAGTCAGAGGGGAAAAGAAAGAATGAATAGAAAACTTAAAAACCATCTAGCCTAAAAGGAGGGGAGCCATGATCAAAAGATGAAAAAAGAAAACAGGAGTTATAACATGAGGCAGTGTTAACACAGCTCTCAGTGGGATAGTTTTGTCCTATATAGGAGCTATGAGCAAATGGTCTCAATAGCCTTCCTGCTTTTAGGATTTTGTTTCTCTTTTCCCTAAAATGTGAAATTTCTATTGATTGATTAAGCTAACTTACACTTGAATATTAATATATTAACATTCAATATTTGATATTAATATTTTGTTATTAATCTTACTGAAATTATATTTTCTGGGAATTTCTTAATTCTTTAAAGGCCAATCTACTTATGTTTCTAAATTAGTAGTCCATCCCTGGCACCAGTGACAGGAGGTATAATCTGACAAATATCAAACAGGCCATATTGAGATGTAATTCTGTCTTCACGTAGTGGCAGAACACTTATGCTATCAGAAAATTTGGAGGAAATACATGAGAACTCCTTATCTAATTAATTATTAGTATTGGAAATTTTACCTTAACTTGGGGTCAACAAAATGTGTCACAACTGAGTTAATCTTTTATCAAATGCCTCTTCTTAGCCTGCTGAAACACCCTTTGTGGCAGATGGCATAACACAGAAAGGTCAAACGTGGTATATTAAATTGGGAGCTTGGAAACATCTGGAAGGTTAAAAAAAAAAGGAAGAAGAAGAAAAAGTCAATGTAGGTAGTGTCATTTGCTCTTTTGCCTATTAACATGACAAAGTATACTTCCTTGCAAGTCAGCCAAGGGGATTTTGATTTTGATAGAATATATCACAAGAGAAGACATTCCCCCTTTCCCTTTTATACCCACACAGACAATTTATTTGTTGAACCCTCAGGCAATGAGCAGCCTGATGGCTGTGGAAGTCATCAGTATGCCCACCATCTGTGCAGGAGTTAGGCTAATGAGCAAAGCAGGCTGACAAGAGACTGGAAAAGTAAGGGAGAGGGCAAGGTGCCTAGGTTTAACTCCAAGGAATCCAGAGGTGGACCTTATTATAAAACACTGACTCTCAGCCATGGCTGTTCATTAGGCTTCAAAGGGGAACAATTTCACACTTTCAGTGCTCTAGTCCTGTTCCAGATCAATTGATTCAAATCTTTAATGATGGGGTCTAGACAGCATATGTTTTTAAAAACTTTCCAGATTACTTTTATGGGCACTCAGTTATGAGAACCACTGATAGATAAAGTAATTTGCTGAGTTCACTGGGCTCTGTACATCCAGGTTTGGATTCAATGCTTAGGACATTGCTACTCAAGTGTACACCAGGGGCCACCAGTATCAGCCTCAACAGGGAGTCGTTAGAATGGAAGAATCTTAAGCCCCAAAACCTAGACCTACTGCAGTTTAATGAGACCCTCAAATTATTCATATTCATATTACAATTTGAAAAGCACTCATTCAGAGTGTTGCTTTTTAAATTGTGGAATTGGAAAAATTGTGAATCAGAAGCATTGCCTCTCAAATTATGGAAAATCTATGGGACAATTTTTAATGTAGAAAGTGTTATATAATTCATGATTTTAATTATTCAATAAAAATTCATAGAATACTAGAAAGGCACTATGGTAGACTCCAGGAGCAAAATGGTACATCCTTACAGGTAGAGTCCCTACTCCCATGTGCATGTATTATGGTCAGTTATGATAAGGGCTAGGAAGAGCACCTTTCTCCACAATCCCCTCTTCAGACCAAGATCCATCAGTGGGTTACTTGATTGCTTAGAACCAAATCTTTACACACCTATGTCAGGTCTTTATGACCTGGTGGTTATTGCCAAATAGTTACTTTTCTGTGCTTGAGACACACTAGACTTAATTAACATTTTTTCAGTCTTGCTCTGCTCTTTTCCTAGTCTTCAGGTCCTTTGAAATGCTTCTTCCTCTTTCTCATCACCTCACATTAGTAGCCTTCCTAAGAATTCTTAGTAATTCCTTCTCATCACCCCTCTTGATAGATCAGTCTCCTGGATTATAAGATCCTTCCTTTCAAGATTACTTACTTGAACTTAATTAAGCATCTTTTTGCTGATATGAAGTCCACCTCTGCCAATGGAGATACACTCCATGAAAGAAGGATCATGCCTATTTGTGCTCACTGCTTTATTTAAGTGACCAGCATATGCTACATAGTCAATATTTACTGGAATAGTTAATATACACCTAGATGAATAAATGAATCGAGACACCTTAGGAAAGAAGGGTGACAGTGTCAAATATTCCTAAGCTGTCAAATGATATGAGGACAAAAAATATCTATTGGATTTAGTGACACATGGACATAACATCAAGAATGCAACATATTTGATTTTCCTTTTGTAATTTGGCAAGACTTCTTAGCATTCTGACAGTACCAGGAAATACTGTGGTAAAGGTATACATGTAATTTATAGCATAATGATAATTAATTTTCCAGTCAACTATAATCCTGGTAGCTAGTGGTTGAGAAGCCCTGAATTTCCATGGGAAGCCCTGATCCCAGTGCATGGAAGCATTTGCTCTTCCCCTGGCAGGCTGGCTCTGAAAGCTTTTGCCTAGAAGTATCACTCCCTTTCACACTTCAGAGGGTTTGATGTCAACAGAGAAGGGACACGCCATCTTATATGTATCCAAAGGCCTACAGTCAACCAAATATTAGTAAGCTGACATAATGACTTCCAAACATCTTGATCACTTCAGACACACTCATCCCTTAAGATGTCACTAAAATGTCTTTCTTTACCTACCTTCATCTCTGCTTCCATATGTGTGCTACCCACGTGACTCTGCTCATCTTTGGACCAGAACTTCTACTATGATGAAATACTTCTTGCTTGACTGTACCTTCAATAAAGGCAGGACTTTTTTTTTTTCCTCCTGAGCTAGACCAATGTTAGCATGAAGATTCCTATAAGAATTAATTATTTCTAGAATGACTACATTAATTAACCCTCTGTTTTCTTCTCCAACACCATCACTAAATCTTTATACAAATGAGTGAAACTACTTTCATTCATTTACCCAAACACAGCCTCAGTTCCCTTGTCTCAGAAGAAATGTTTCCAATCATAAAAATACTATCTGTAAAATCAACAAATCCAGGACTTGATACACAGAAGCAAAATAAACATTATTTTCCTCTCTTTTAAAACATAAGAGTGAGTTTGGCCTGACATAAGTACAAGGCAATCAATTTTTTTCACATAATATAGGAATTTTACTCCTTAATTATTTCACTAGTTATTAGCCTCCAATAAAATAAGTAACAGACTTATCCCAAAATAAATGTAATCTTTTAAGAAAAATTATGGATACACTTTGATAAACCATATGTTATTATATAGGGTAGTGTGATGATTTTATTGAGTAACACTAGTTAGTAAGTACTACCCTGGGTGCATATTTCCTGCATGAGTTCTTAAATATATAGCTGATCAATTACATGTGAAGAACGCTAGAAGCTAAGACGAGAGAATTTTAAAAAGATTAAAGTCTTAAGAAAGAGATCTCTTTTACTTGGGAAGTCTAAAAGGGGTTGTTAAGGATATCTCCTAGATCTTTATCCTTCCCACCATCCAATCTCCCCTTTCTTTGAAAATCACATCTGTTTTCCTTAGGTGACTGTCCTGAATTGATTGGATTGTCCATGTCACTCAGGACAAATGGACAACATTCTTTTTGTCCAATAGTTGGTAGGTGATCCAGGCTTAGTTAAACATAGCCAATAAGACTTAGAGTCCATCCTATTATTTATGGATCCCACACTTGTGAATTCTCCTACTTGCTAAAGTGTATTAGCAATTCCAAATCCCAATGATTCCCAGTCATCCACAGACATGCACAGAATGGCAAAATATTTAAGTCGTCCAATCTACATGTTCCCAGCTAAGGTTGTACACAGCGAAGCTCTGATTTTTTGTTTCAGTTCTCCTACTTCAGGAGGTCTGTTTAGTGACAAGATTTTTTTCACATTTTTATGTTTTCTGTAGGCGATTTTACTGTTAACAATGACCCCAAGCAATAGCTGACGTACTGTCTAATGTTCCGAACAGCAAGAAGGCTGTGATGTTCATTAGAGAGAAAGTATGTATGTCAGATAAGCTTCATTCAGGCATGAGGTATATTGCTGTTAGTCATGAGAACATAAAACAAGGTTATGTATTGATAAGTTTGTGAGAACGCTATGACCAGAGGCTTACAGGAACTTAACCCTGTATTCCTGTATTTCATTTAGGAGCAAAGGTTTAGTATTTGTCAACTCAGTGTTTGTGGCAACTTTATAAGAATATAACTAATGCAAATAAAGAGAAGCAACTGTATTTCCATTGACTTTTGTTTGAGTTAAACAGGAACAGCCCTTTTTTTGATTGTGTAGCTGATAGTATTGGCTATCTCTCGATTTGTTGGTAGTCACCTTCCTCAATTCAAAGAAAACCTGTCTGAGAATGGACACAGAGAGCAAAGCAAAGGCAAGAGATAGAGGAAGATAGGAATAGAGGAAAAGGAGAGAGAGAGGGAGCAAAGAGAAAGAGAAAATATGAATGAGAAACAGAGGCAGAGACTTGATACACAGGAACCCCTGGGTTTTAGCAGTACCTACAACAAATATCAGTTCCATAAGCCAATAAACCACTTTTTACCTTTATTTTTTCTTTTCCTTAGACAGTTGGAGTTGGGCTTCTGTTTGAAAATGAGAGTCCTAAAACGCAAGATGAATGTCACAAGACATTGACCACAGAGAATGGTGATCACATTTTCTTCTTTCTTATTTGTAAGAAGGGATTGACTAATAGTTTATTAAGGGTTTAGAATGATGTGTATATAAAATAGATTTAGCAACTGAGCAGAAAGTAAAAGCCATAAACATATTTGAAGGATGTTTCAGAATAGTTTTCCTTTAATATTTTTAGAAAAGAAATACTAATCAGTGTGCCTGTGATGGGCTAGGAATAAAATTTTAAGTTATCTTTTTTTTTTAATTTTAGTTAAGAATGGTTCATTTCTAATTAAGTCATTTAATGAAAACATTGGGAGACTAGGGTTAACACATACCCAGATTTGAGTCCTGGTCTCTCCATTTACTGGCTCTCTGACCTTTATTTTTCCAGGCCTCATTTTCTTCATATACGAAATAGACATAAAATATGTACTTATATTTTTACATAGTAGGCACTCAAATTTCTCTTGAAAGAATGAATAATTGAAGGAATTAGATGAAGTAATATAAACAAAGAGATTGGCATAGAGCCTTGACCATAGTAGGCTTAATAAAAAGTGGATATTATTATTTACAGTGTTCCTTTCCTACCATTTATCCCATATTTAAGAATATATATGCAATTAGGTAATGAAAAGTCAGAAACAAAATGTATGAATTTATCATTTGGCAATAAATGTTTATTTTGTGTCATCTCTGTGTTGTATTTGAGATGATACAAAATAAAAATGAGACAATCCATCTTCTCTAGGAGCTTGTCACCCAGTAGAAAATATACATCTGTAGATAAATATAATTCAAGGCAAATTCATTTAAGTGCCATCCTTGATATACATTGTTACCGCATATATTGGGTTTCTAGGGAAGGAGAGACCTCTATATGGAAGAGGATGTGTTTAAAAGGGGGCTGGGAAAATGGATCAGGATTCACCAGGTAAGAATGCCACAGGAGGTCCAGGCAGGGCTGTGGACTCTAGCTAGGCAATTAAATGTAGCCCAATAGCACTGAAATGGAAGAGCCATGAGATAGCAAGGTAGATAAAACTTTCATTGTTGCTCTTATACTAAGAAATTAATGGAAGAATCTGAAAACTTTCAAGCTTCATAACATAAGCTGATTCATGACATGCTTTGCAAAGTCTTACTCAAAAGTATGCATTATCACTTTCAATTCTCATTACAAACAGGCATGATTTTCTCGTAAAATTTTCCAGAATCATCTTCTAACAAAGCCCACCCCGTTGGATTCCTCTGCTCTGTAAATTAGCATCAATTTTCAATTTGCATTTCTTTTCAGTTATTAAGAAACCCTTGAATTATAATGCATATGAGCATATATGTTTTGATAACATCTACTTTCTTCTAAAATATTCCCTCTTTGTGATTTAGAAATTAGAAATCAAAACAATTAATGTTACTCTGGTACTTTCTCAATGGTTGATTTTTTTTTAATTTTACTATCTAACCCTGGATGTCTTTCACCAATATTTTGTTCCCCAAATTCACATTATCTATTTAAAGTCTTCTTCCAACTTTCTTAAAGTGTTTATAGATTCTCCTTTTTACTCTCTCTCTTGATTGGTATTGATCTAGAATATTACAAATAAGAAAATGCCAATAAGCTCTAGATAGTCATTTTAGAGTTTTTTTTTTACTTCCCACCCTGCAAAATCTCTCAAACTAACTGACAGGTTTTATTGAAATGTATTAGGCACTCAGTATTCATCAATTTCTCTCTTATCCCACACTACCTTCATAATCCCTTTTCACATGCATACATCAGAACAACAGGATTGCATGAAAGGAGCCTAATTTGGAGGCGATCAAAACACTAAATATAAATTACAAAAATTGCTGAAGAATGCTTTATTCACTCTCAGAATGAAAATATTTGAAGGCAGGATGAGGAGAAGTAGGAAATCTGGTAGAAGAAAAATATGGTGGAAATGATAGTTATTATTGTATTTATTAGCACCCCAATCTCACTTTTGCCTAGACTCCAAGTCTCATTACCAGTGAGATGGTGGCTGAAATGCTGCACACCTATATAAATTCATTTTTGAACTTCATTTTTATAATGAAAATAGTAGAAATATATTAGGAGGAACTAATCCATAAAATGTGTATCCAATGTCCTCTAGCTGAGCTACATGAAGGAGGAATTATTTTTACTTTTTGAGAATCCCAAATGAGTTGCAGAAGGATCTAAACAAAAAATAGAGCAGGTACAACTTACATGCTTGAAAGCCTCTTTGACAAACAACAACCAAGAAACATGCACTCTGTGGACATCAGTAACAGATAAGAAAGACAGCTGTGGGGCCGGCCTCCTCCCTTCCTTTGGAAAGAGGCTGCCAAGGGAAGCACTCTCCTGCAGACGGCTCCCACTGGTCAGGTGGACATCGAGCTGTGCAGGCATCACCATGGGCATGGCAGTAAATCAGTTAGCATCTCTTCTGGAAGAAAGCCAAGCTGCCCTTTAGGATGTTAGAGACAGCTCCCTGGTAGCTCATAGAAAAGAGATCTGTTTCAATCATTTCCGTGAACACTACTCAAAGCCAGTATTTTTTGGCAGAATAGGTTGGGTGTTGGAGGAACTTCCTACGGAAGTTATAGAGGGAAAATGTCCTACACTCATTTCTCCAGACTCTGATGCTGTTGGAAAACAGATTTGGGACCATGATTCATACAGTGAGGTCTGTTTTGACTTTCACTTTCTTCTCCTTTCTTCCTTGCCTTCCCTTGCAAAGCAAAGTATCCCAGAATTTGTAGTTTATCAAAGAAGATGTAGTAAATTAAAGCAAGATTTCAGGATAATCGGCAATATAATCCATAGTGTTCATCTGACTGAATCAATGGTCTCTGCGGCAGAATAGATTCCCAGGTAACTCTTTAAGTGTGAGCCATCTATGTAGTTAACATTGATGTGTAAGAGGAGAACATCAGGGCCAAATTATTGGTTGCATAGTCCTATGGAAAATCATGGACTTTACTGGCTGACAAAGTCCATTTTGCCATACAAGATAACATATTAACAAGTTTCCAGGAATTAAGATGTGGACATCTTTTCAGGGCCATTATGCAGGCCATCACAGGTACTGAGCACAAGTTTTTGCACAAATAGTCATGCAACAAATTTCAGCCCCTGCCTTTTCTCCTACCAGAATTGGAGGCAAAGTGGACCTAATTGCTCTTTTCCTTAATTTACAACCACCTTGAGCATTCCTCTCAGAGGTCCAAAAAGAAATGCTGAAAGGATCCTCTAAGATTAAAATAGAAAAGCCTTAAAAGCCATAAGAAAAGTGGAAGTCTTATACTTACAGTGTATGTTTGTTTTCTTCTTTGAAGAGCATTTTAGGGCCTGGCGTGTTTTATGTATCCCTGTTACTTTTAGAACGCATCTGGAAGGAAACCAAATTACGTAGCCAGTTGTAGTGTAAAACCATCATGAGTGAATATTTTCACTCAATGTTTCCTGAAACTAGTTACAAAAAGCATTTTGGATTTCTCAGAATCAGAGAATCATCTTAGTTTTAGAGTTCATGAGAATCTGGGCCTTGCTGTATGAGGGAGTTGGAACTGCTAGGTATATTCAGCCACTGATTTAATATTCTTTCAAATTACTCTGACATCATAATCATTTATCTTCACAGAAAGCAGAAGGAGGCCAAATAGTTTCACTTTTACTCTATTTTAATGGTAAATTCCTATCCTTTTGCTGATGTCTGCTATAAAGTGATCATTCATACTGCCATCACATGAAATGAACCAACTAAATCAAAATATTTTTCATACGTAAGTAGCCTAGTAAAGTGAAAGAAACAGGATGTTGGAATCCTCCTGCTGGGATATTTTTGGATGGCTTTCTTTACCGATCAGTTTAAAGCTAACTTCTACAACAAAGCTTTCTTCCACGAGGCAGAAAATATGCAGAACCCACACATACTTAGCAAAACTGGTCAGCTGACTGCACCTGACTTAGCTGTACAAAATATGGATGATTCATGATTTATTAACTCATTCATTTGTGCATTTCATCAAAGATCATCTGCAAACTTACTATTTTTTAATTCAATCATTTAATCGTTCCTTCTTCCATCTTCTCAATCGATCTGTGTATTCATAAATTCACTCATTCAACAAAATACACCAAAAACCTTATGTATGTTCATATTGTGTTGGGTCTTGGGGATGCAAAGATTAATTACAGACGTATATTCTAGCAACTCAACTCATCTATTGTTCTATCCGTCAGTCAGAAACTCTGAGAAGAGGACATAGGAACAGAATATTTTGTTGGTGATCCACTGATGATCACCTTAAATATAGGCTGGTAAATTGTGATAACAGAGAGACTAATTTGATCACTGGTAATCTGACTTCAGACTATCTAAGTATGTAGGGCTGCATCCTCAACTATTGCATCTTTGTTTATCAGTACCAGGCTTAGTGGAGAGTTTGTGCTCAAAATCTGTGCCATGTATATTAATCTATATTAAGAACTATGTATGTTGCTAGCTCCAGAAAAAGATGGATTCTTCCCAGCCAACTTGTTTTTATCCTGGTCAACACCACTAGGGAAGACATTGTATAACGTCATCTCATACTTTATTGGCTAACAAAGTGTGAACACCAATCTGGTTTGAAAATAGGAGTACATGAATTTCTCTGGGCTCCTGAGCAAGGTCTGAGTAACCGTCACTAAAATAACATGGTCCAGCTTTGTGTTCTCAAGGTCAGTCTTCACCAGAGTGACATATAGCTAGGAGAGCCTGGTCTTCGGCCCTCCTCATCAGGCCACCATTCCTAAGACCCGAATCACTCCTATCCCAACCTACCCGCCCTCTCTATGGAGTTTTTCTGCTGTTCCTCTGTACTCAGATTAAGCCATGAAATTTCTTCTTTCCTCAAATAGTTTCACTTTCTTTTCCTTGATCTTATCTTGAGAAGCCTATTTTTTTCTTTCCCCTCATCCTTTCAGTGTTCCTGGAGAATAGCATAACTAATAATATAATTTTTAAGTGGTTGATTTATCATTCTCCTTCCTGCCCCACACATGCATATGGTCATCTAAAAGCTTGCTAAAGTCAAGAGAATTATCTTTCATGGTTTTATTTTCCCATTGCTCTGACCCTAATGTTGAATTGATGAATGTATGAGGAGACTGTTTGGAAGCTTTTAAGATATCTGGTCAGATACCTCCAAGGCAGTGGACCACTGATTACATTACAGAGTTTCTAGTTCTCTTAGAACTCCATCTCTAATGCTAGAGTGCCCCTCCCTACTCACTTTACTCCTCAGTTCCTCTTATTTGCAGAAAATACTTAAACTTCTGTGTGAATCTATTAGTGGATTTTAACAATAGGGTGTGGTAAAAGGTGTGTTCTTGAGGGTGTGGTAAAAGGTATGTTCTTGAGGGTGTGGTAAAAGGTATGTTCTTGAGGGTGTGGTAAAAGGTAAAATCCTCATTTTAGAAATAAGAAAGTAGACAGGAACACAATGAAAGGAAATGAGAACCCAAAACAAAACAAAAAAACTGAATTCCTAGGAATATTGCATTGATAGTATATAAATCACATCCCAGACACTTCTAACTACTTCATGTAAATGAACTAATTTAATTATCCTAATAGATTTATAATGTAGGTATCATATTTCCATTGCAACATTGAGACACAGAGGTTAAGTTACTGTCCATGGTCACCTGGCAAGTGTGGACACAGCATTAGGACTCAGGTATCTGACCATGGATGCCATGTTCTAAACCATTAGGTGATATGGCCATAGAGAGAGAAAGTGGGATATCAGGATTATTATGACCATGTATAGAAAGACTTGGTGTGAGAATGGGTGTCTGTGTGAGTTATAGGAAGGTAGGTTATGGGAGAATGGGTATTGGTATAAATTCTTCTTTGTGTTTTTTACAAAGGTAGTATAGAGAAAACACTTAGTTCCAAATGTTTGAATATCTAATTCAGAAAAAACAGAAATGAATGATTGACTTCCAGTGATCTTGATTTTGAGACTTTGACACCACCCCTGACTTGCAGATGGATGTGATAATGAGACCATCCATTCCATTTGGAAAACCTGTAATTAGGATAGAGGACAAATTGGTCACTAAGAATTCCAAGTTGGAAATATTTATGGTCAATTTTAGCCTTAAAGTCATTGAATTTTAAGTCTGGACAAATATATTTACCTAGAAAAGAGAGTACCTGTTTTCAAGTGAGGTGCAAGGTAAGAGGTAACAACAAACTGAAAGAAATAATTGCTAAGGCATTTCTCACCAGTTTCTGCAAATTAAGTGTGTGTGTGTGTGTGTGTGTGTGTGTGTGTGTGTGTGTACACATGCCGTTCATCTGGAACAATTATCTGGGTTTTGGGTTCTGCTCTGGAAGCTAAGGAATTTGTTGAGTTTTGGAATTCCTTTTATGTGGAAGGAATCCAGTTCCTGAGGACTGTTGACAATGGACACACACTCTGCCTGGAAAGACTGTAATGAAGATTCCATTTTTAATTTGCTTAAATAGGTCTTCATGGAAGCCCCCAGATGCAGTGTTTTCTATGAAAGTATGACAAGAGTTTCTTGGGTCAAGACATAAGCAATTAACATAAAGTCCTCTTTAATAAGTTTAAGTGTATTTTCCCAGGGCACATAACTTTCTAACCAGTCTTCAATGTTTTCTTCTTTGGGGAATCAGATACTGTTTTCCTTCCTTTGTGACCCAATTGCACTTTCTACCATAGAAATGCCATGAAAACAGAAACTATGTTACAGTCATTTTTATGTTATTGGCACTTATTGATACCTGGTGATGGATGGAAAGATGGCTCAGTGTATAGATGCCTGAATGAATGATACATAAGCAGTATGCTTTTGTCTAGATTTGGAGTGAAATCAGTATCTTTTATTAGATTCAGCAGCCCCCAAATAGTCTGTTTTCATTTTAGGTGTATATTAATTTTGTAAACATGGTTTATACATATTGTTGGGGAAGGAAAAATATTTGAATGTTCTATTTCATAAATGATCAGAATAGGAGACAAAGAGTTGGTAATTAGGAGCCACTGTGACAAGAGTAGGGGTGGATTGTAGTGGGCACAGAGAAAATTAAAATAGAATTCCATTTTGTTATTGTTTATTGTGTTTCATTGTTTTGTTTCATTTTGTTCCTTTTAAATTAATATTCCATCACTTTCCTACTCAAAATTGTCCAATGGCTTCCCATGAATCTATAATAAGATCCGAACTCCTTAGGCTGGCCTAGAAAGCCACACTCACTCTGGTTCCTGTCCACATCACTGGATTTTTCTCAGTCCATGTCCTTCTAAGCTCCATGATTTCTCCTTAAAGTTTCTGCACTTGCTCTGCCTCGGAGTCTTCCTCACCTTCGCTTACCTGAATCCTTCTCCAGCTTTAGGTCCCAACTTAATTCCTCAGGGATGCTTTCCTGGAGCATTTTTCAAATGAATCCCCCAGTCACTCAGTATCACAGCAACTTATTTTAATTCTCTGCATAAATCTCAACATGTTGGAGATGCCACAGATTCTCATCCAAGCTGTGCCTGTCTGGGCTTCAGCCACCTACTAGGTCTGATGCTAAAGAAGCTATCTTGGAAGGGCAATCTCCAGCCACAGCTGTTCTCTATTTCAGGTGTTCATATGATCCCATGGAACAAAGAACCTCATCTTTTATGCCCTTACAGAATGCCCAGCTTCATGGAATCCCTGTATTTGTTACAGAGCAACAGATAAAACTCCTATTCCTTGATCACAATCTGAAATTATCTTGTTATTTGTGTGCTTTTAAAGTCTCTATCTCCCCACAAGAATGTAAGTTCCATGATGGCATGAACTGTTGTACTTACTGGCATAACCTGCAAACCAGTGCCTGGCAGAGTAGGTATCCTATAAATACTTGCTAAATAAATTACCTTTGTGGTTAGATGAGCTGGATAATTACGGTTTTTTCAATCTATTTGAACCTACTTGATGATTCTGTATAATATTATCCCCATTTTACAGGTGAAGAAACAACATTAGAAGGATAGTTTTTTTCAGGTGGCAAGGTAATAAACAACACAATCATAATGTGGACTAACTCTAATTTGGGCTCTTTTGTCATAGTCTTACAAAATAAATTGGTGGATCAATCTGCTCTTCATCTTTAAAAGGCTGTGGTAGAATGCTTAAGAGCACAGACTCTGGAGCCAGATAGTCATGGTTTGAATCCTCCACATTTCTGTTGTGTGACGTTTCCTTGATTTTCTAATATTTAAAATAAGAATCATAAATTCTGTCTAATACCCAGGATGGTTTGAAGATTGACTGAGTGAAAGTATGTAAAACACTGACACTAGTGCTTGGCACATAAGAGCTCTGTTACTGCCTATTGATTATCATCATCATTGTTATCATTGTATTATGTATTTATAGATGCTCAATATCTCTCTCATAACTAGATATTATTATGAATAAACTAGGTTTCAATATTTTATATGTAAAATACTTATCATTAGATAGGTCAACCTATAGATGTATCCATGTTATCAAGTGAATGATTGTCAACCATGAGTATAGGTGTTCCATTTTCTGACACATGTGGCCTATGTAAGTGTTGTGAATTTTTGTTATTGTTCTTTATAGCCAGGAAAAAAATTCTTACTGAAATTAAAAGTTATATTATTTATACTTAGAGACTACCTTGGAGATTACTTCAGTCAATTCTCTTATGTTTTAGGTAAAGGGCCCTCTTGACAGCAGTGGTGCTATTTAAATTCACACAGGCAACAAATTCTTGAGCCAGAACAAGAGGCGAGGTGGCCTGAGTCCTGTTCTGGTGCTTCCCAGACTCACCATGCTGCAGCAGTGCCAACATGTCATTGTTGATGGAGAAGGTCTTCCTTGTCAAAATGTGCACAACATCAACTCTATGCAGTGTGGAACCAGCAAGTGCTCCTCAAGAGCCCTACATTCTATTCTCCATCAGTAAAAATTATAATGATTCCATAGCAAGAAAAGGAAATGCCTGATTTTTTAGGTTAATCTCAGGTCATGAGAAGCAGCCCATACTTAGAAGAAATTCAGGATATTGAAGGATATGAGATAGATTTTAAATACTGTGCCTTCTCTGATGCTTCTGAAGCCATAATTAGTGGCCTGAAGCTACTGGCCATAGCAGTCTAGGTCTTCCTACAGCAAACAGCTGTCTTCCTTTTTTTAGGAAGAGCTATATAAGGCTTGCAAACCACATGGATTTCCTTTGAGGCAGCTAGAACTTATGTCAATATCATCTTTTATCTTTCTTTCCCTTCAAAGAATCAAGGGAATCAGAGAATCAAGGGAAGCTTCTGGTGTTACTATTTCCCAGACAACTTTCTGGAACTCTTAAACAGGGAACCAGATTCCTGACAATTGTGATGTGGTTTTCCCCTGGTGATCTCTCCATAATGTCTTCAGGCTGTGTGGACAAAAGCCAAACAGAGCTCTCACCTTTGCCCTGTGTTTTCAGGAGCTGAAGATCCATGTCACCCTTATGAACATACAAATAATGCTTGCTCATCTTCTTTCCCTGTGGCATATTTAAGAACTCATAAACACAAAAAGACAAACTACCTCTCTTTCTCCATTTCCAGAACTCTAAAACCCATTCTACTTTCACATAAAAACTTCAAAACTTTCTCTTGAAGTTACTTCAAGATTCTGGATCAACTTTTAATTGTGTATCATGAAGAAGTAAATATGGCAATATTGCCAAGATGGTTATTGTCAAAGCTAAATATGGAATTTTCATGTGATAGCATTATACAAATAGAGCATGATCCAGGAAAATGATTTTCTCACAGATATCTCACTTTTGAACTTAAAATGAGTCTCTGGTGTTTTTGTTTTGAAAATGTAAATCAGTTTAGAGATGGATTTTAATCAGGATTTTTGGCTGTATTCAACAAAAAGTTATTCAGGTTTATGTGCGAAAAAGTAGTATTGGAAAGAATGAACAAGAAAGCTTAGGAATGTGGTTCAGTCCAGGTGCATACCCACAGGAAGATAATAATGGCTCCCATGGATAATGCCAGTGAAGACTTTCCTATGTGCCAGATAATGTTCTATGCACATTAACTCATTTGACCCTTGAACTGGTATCACGGGATAATGATTATTTCTCTATTTTATAGATGAAGCAACTGAGGCAAAGTTGTTAAAGCTTTTATCCAAGGATATTCATTATTAAATGGCAGAGATGAGACAGCAGTAAAGCCTATGCCATAAACACATGCTTCTTAGGCTGCCCCTCTTGCTCCGTCACTCTCCATACCATGCTTCTCTCACCACCATCTTTTTTTGCCACGGGACACTGGCCACTAGCCTGTTACTTTGCATCACTTGTTCCAGATTCATATCTTGGATATAGATATCTCCTGTGCACGTCCTGTCTTCTAGGAGATTAAGAAGCCAGTGTCCAGCTTTTGATGCAATAATGTATTTCTTTCAAAACTAGGAAAGATGTTCAAATGCTAAGCAGCCAAAAAAGCATGACACTCCCTTCTCTCTATTGCAGTAACTATTAATAACCTTGGATCAAAGTCCTACTTAAAGACTACCATGCAATTTAGTAAAATTGCAACTGTGGGTAACATTAATTGATTACAAATGTAAATGACCTTGTTTTTGAAAGATGCCATTTTTAATTCTAACCCAAGCACAAACAACTTATAATAAGTGAAAAGAAAAACTGAAGAGAATAATTGTATGCTTTGAATAAGTTCTTTCAAAGCTATTGAGAGCTAATACTATGGGACTTTGACTCTAATTCATAGCAATTTCTTCCAACATAAACTTGAAAGTGAGATAATGCAAGAAGCAAATGGAGGAAAAGGGCTGAGAGAAAGAACGAACGAGTGAGATTTCTACTGCAGAATGCTTTTGACATGGTCCAGTTACTGCGTCACGACTTCATGTTTCTTAATCTTGGCAGTAGAATAAAGTCCTCAGCAGACGGACTTTTTTCAAGTCCAAAAACATGACACTTCAGAGCTCCAACCATAACTTCTCTTTTTATGTTACGGGATTTACAGTGTTTGCAGATGGAAGTAATTTAATACCGTGGTGATCTTTCATCTAGCCTGTTTCCTTTCAATGACCTTGTGTTTACTATAAGAAAACACCAACAAGGTGTCTGATTTCTTCATGGAAAAATGGCAACTATTTAAAACAAAAGGATTTTGTCCGACAGAATCATAAATCTTTCACTGTTTCTGTAATTTAACAAAAAAGGCTCATTTGTTCTGTGAGGAGTGTTTGCCTGCGAGACAAGGCTAATTTAACTTTCTCATAAAAAATGCATTTTTTGAGGTGGGGGAAGATAGCAGTAGAATAAAAAAGTCACTGTTCTATCTATGGCAGGAGAATCAAATCTTTTAATTTCCATGGCTTTGCCTCAAACTGTCCAGAAGTTTTCATTTTGAAAGAAACCCCCAGAATCCTTCCTGGCATTTCCCAGGATGCTTTGAAAGTAATAGCTGGTTCTTTGTGCTCTTCACACATCTCTGCTTCAGCAAGTGCAGTTCCTGCTGATTTTAAAGCCTATTCTGCACCCCAGAAAGCAGACTCTTCTTGGAATGAGAGAAGTTTTTGGTAACCACAGTAACACACCTTTCCAAGGAATCTTACCATTGACATTTAATAGGTCAGTCATAAATAATGGAATGAAATCTTTCAGTAGAAGACCAGAAGATGCAACTGGAACACTCAGGAAATGGGTAACAACTGCCTTTAACGTGGTGAGATGCAAGATGCCCTCTATATTGGAGACAATTATTCCAATAAGAGAGAGAACCTGAATCTCGAGTGTCCATTCTGTTTGCACCATAGATTAGGGAGATGAAAATGACAAATATTCTTAGGAATGCAATGCTATATCCAAAGACATATTATAGATTCTAATATAGAGTGTAGATTTAACCTCTGTGTAGAAGTAACTCATGCAGAAATTATTTATAAATATGTTTTCATGATATTGAGGGGGTCTTTGAACAGGGTGAAATATATTATTTTAAATAGCAATTACATATTGAGTATCTAGTGCATGCCCAAGTGTTCTTATGCTTGGAAGTAGAATAGGAAACAAAGCACATGGGAGACACAGACAGGAAGAACCGATGTGTAAGCAGGTACTTTAAGCTTCACTAGCAAATAGTTAAGTGAAAAGTGGGAAAATAAGGAGAGGTTCCAGGCAGGCAGATGAAATAGCTCAGGCAAGGACTGAGATGCAGAGAAATCATTGTGTATTTGAGAAATGAAATTGCTTCAGTATGTTGATCTCTAGCCAAAATACATATTCATCCAACATTTCAAAAAGTCTATTTTTTGTTCCTATGATATATCAGGAAGTGCTCCTGGTGGTTAAGGTATGATCATCAGCAAAGGAGAGAGAGAAAATTTCTTGTCTTTGTGGAGCATATCACACAATTCATCTTCATTGTCCCCTCTTCCCTCCTCTCATACTCTTATTTTATAAGTAAAAATGGAGTGGTTTTACTGCAACATCAACCACTATGAAACTATTGTCTTAAGGTTTTGGGGTGGTAGCAAATTATCCACATTTAATTTGTCTCAAAGGATGTGTAGCATCAATAAAAGTTAATAGGCACCTAAAATGTGCCATGTACTGTTGTGAACCTGGGCAGTAAAATAATGAACTTGATCTATAGATTCAATGCAATCCCAATCAAAATCCCAGCAAGTTATTTTGCAGATATTGACAAGCTGATTTTAAAGTTTCTATGAAGAGTTCTCAGAATGTCCAACATAACAATGAAGAACAAAATCAGAGGACTGACACTATAAAACTTCAAGACTTACTATAAAACTATAGTATTCTAAGCAATGTGGTAGGGTGAAAAAATAAACAAAGAGATCAATGGGAAAAAAAATAGAGCCCAGAAATACATTCACACAAACATTGTTAACTGATCTTTGATAAAGGAACAAAGGCAATCCAATGGAGAAAAGACAGAGTAGAACAACTGGACATCCAAATGTGAAAAATTAATCCAGGCACGGATCTTACACCTTTCACAAAGATTACCTCAAATGGATCATAGATCTAAATGCAAAATGAAAAACTATAAACTTCTAGAAGATGACATAGGAGAAAATCTAGGTGACCTTATATTTGGTGATGACTTTTAGATAAAACACCAAAAGCATGATCCATGAAAGAGAAAGACACTTAGTTGGACTTCACTAAAATAAAAAACTTCTGCAAAACATAATTAAGAGAATGGAAAGATGAGCCAAAAGGTAGTGGAAAATTCTTCCAAAATACATTGTCTGATAAAGGACCATTATAAAAAATGTACAAAGAACTCTTAATACTCAACAAGAAGACAAAGAGCGCAGTTAAAAAATGGGCAAAATATCTGAATAGACACTTCATCAAAGAAGATATACGGATGACAAATAAACATACAAAAGATGTTTAACAGCATGTGTCATTAGGGAATTGCAAATTAAAACAAATGAGATAGCACTACACACTATTAGAATGATGAAAATCTAAAACATTGACATTACCAAATGCTGACAAGGATATGGGGCAATAGGAGCAATCATTCATTGTTGGTGGAAATGCCATTTTGGAGGACAATTTGATAGTTTCTTATAAAACAAAACTTACCTTTATGAAATAATCTAGCAATTGTGCTCCTTGGCATTTATAAACAAATGAGCTACTATATCACACTAAAACCTGCACATGTATGTTTACAGAAACTTTATTCCTGATTGCCCAAATCTGGAATCAGCCAAGTTATCCTTCAGTAGGTGAATGGATAAACTTGTATATCCAACAGTGGAATATGATTCAACAATAAGAAGGAATGAGCTATCAAGCCACAAAACCATACAGAGGAAACCTAAATGCATATCGCTAAGTGAAAGAAGCCCATCTAAAATGTCTACATAATGTATGATTCCAGCTGTATGGCATTCTGGCAAAGGAAAAACAATGGAGATAGTAAAAGATCAGTGGCTGCCATAGGTTCAAGGGTGAGGAGAAAAGATGCGTAAGTGTATAGTAGAGGGGGTTTTTAGGCAGTGAAACTGTTCTGTATGGTAGTGTAATGGTGGTACATGTCATTAAATACTTGTCAAAACCCAGAGAATGTATGACTCAAACAATTCAGATTGAACCCTAATATAAACTATGGATTTTGATTGATAATCTTGTGTCAGTGTTGTCTCATTAATGGGGATTGTTGATGGTGGGAGAGGCTGTGTGTGTAGGAGTTGGAGGTAGGTATAGCTGTGAACTCTGTGTTTTCCTCAATTTGCTGTGAACATAAAACTGCTCTAAGAAAAGTTTATTAAAGAAAAAAAGATGAATAAACAGTTATCTTTGATCTTAATTCCTGGTGACTCTGGGTACTTATCTATCATATCTCTCTCCCTCTCTCTCTTTCTCTCTCTGTCTCTCTATTTATCCAGCTAACCTTTCTAACTACCTTTCTACCATCTATGGATCTCTTCATCTATCTGTTAAAAGTATGAATTGTGTTCTAATAAAGGATATTTATTCTATGTGAACATAGGAAGCGTAGGTCAAGATTAATTTCCCTGTGATTTAGTGGGTAAATCCAACACAGAGCTAAGTAGAAAAAGTAACATTTGTATTGGACCATGAAGGAGGAATAGAAGCCCACCAGATTAAAAATAGTAGAAAGCAGAGAAATATCCTTAAGCAAGGTGAGGAGACAACCTGGAAAGTGCAACTGGAACATACTGATTATTAGTCTGGAGTCAGACTGTAAAAGGCCATCTAACTTCTGTTCACTGAGTGCCTAGTCTATACTGGCACTATCCCAGGCCCTACCTATGCCTCAAGACAGGTATTGTTAGCTTGATTTTACTAAAGAGGACACTGCTCACAGAAACACATGAACTGGACTGAGTCTCAAAGCTAGTAGATCTTTCCTTTGGTGAGGACTTTGGTGAGCTCATTGAGGCTGACGAAAGGAAAGGCTGGGGTTAGCCCTGAAGAGGAGATCATCCTAGGGTGCTTTTCCAGACACCTGTAGAATTGCCCTCCATGCTCTTATTCCAACACACCAAGCAATGTCCAGGCCTCCCCTTGAACTAGAATGCCATCTCTATAAGTCACTGTTAAGGTGACACTTATTCCCCAGATATTGAGGGATTGAAAATAAACAGAATATCAAGTCATATAGGCAACAATCATATTGAAGAGTTTTATATAGCAGTGGTAAAGTAAAAACTTGTATCTTAGAAAAATCACCCCTGCAATTGTGTGTGTGTGTATGTGTGTGTGTGCTGGGGAAATAGACTTGTCAAAGAAGTCACACAGGAGAGGACTTGTGGTAGCTAAGTGTAAAGACAGGGAGAAGAAATGAGAAGCACCCCTTCCTCTGAACACCACCCCATCCCATGGGAGCAGTTGGTAAGGATGGTTATCCTCACCATTCAGAGGATGGATAGGTGTTTGGTTATCTCATAAGGTGACATTGGCACCTTCTAACTATACAAATAATGAGCATTTATTTGGTAAGCGTTTTCTGTGTGCCACACATACACTTAAATTTTTACAAATGAATGAGATGGAACAAAACTGAGACTCTACGTAATTCAGGTGATTCAATGATGAAGAGGAACAAAACAGAAACACAACTTCCTGACTCAAGACTTAGTTATTCTTAGACACCAACTTGTGATGTTGGATCAATTTAGAAGTATTTTGGTGGTTGACGTTTTTTGCTGAATATTTCATTTGGTATTAATTATTTTAGGAGGTTTTGCTGAAATTATTCCAATTGTAGGATTGTTTGATTGTGCTTACACACACACACACTCACACATTTAATGAATAATTCAGAAAACATTTACTTGGACTCAGAATGAAATGCTTGCCTCCTCCACTGGTTTGTGAGTTTCAGCAGCACAAACAGAATGTATAAATAGCTTGTAGTATCTGGTGTATATTAATACTTAATAAATGTTTGTTGCATAAATTACTGTCCCCTTACAAAACAGTGTCCTAGAAGCTATGTAGATGTCAACCAATAATAGCCTATGGTTACTGTCTTTTAACGTAAGTGGAGACAACAAAGCAGGCAAGATACAGCAGTTATAATTTGTCACTCTGTCCAAGAGATCCCACTTGAGTATCTTGATTACAATGTTGTCACTTTTCCTAACCTAGAGCCTTTCTCTCATCTGGCTTTTTTCTGTCCCTGTTTCCCTTGTAAACTATTTTCCTTTTCTTTTTTTCTTTCATAACTTGATGTAGCATCAGCTCCAGCTGCCCTTCACAAATCACCTCTAACCTTCATTTCTTGTGTTCTCTCTTGCTTATTACACTCCTGGCTCAATGCGTATGGCCCTTGGATGCTTGTCCTTCTAATCCCCTGGATTTTAAACCATTCTCTTGGGCAACTGGGATTTTTCAAATTGGTTGGGAAATAAAGATGTCCAGACAGCTCCACTGCATGGGGCTTAATAATACAAATGTGTTCTTTTTATTTATAAATACATGGCTTTGTCACTGAGATCCCTTAGAGAAAAATATTTATACAGTTATGTCTAGTTTTTAGTAGGAAATAATTTTATGACTACTTAAGGTATGAGTTCTTTAAAGACTCATAGTCTGATTCTTAGTTTTAAAATGCTTTCAGCAAACTTTTAGTTGTATATGACTATTGTTTCTTGTTTTAATACTACTGCTAATTTTGTGACTAAGACAAATGGCTTGGATTTTATGGAAGTTATTTTAAAGTTGCTCATTATTTGTTAAGAAGACCTAACTTTTTATTTAGCATACAATTATTCAAATAACCAAGTGAAATGTATAGATGTGATTAATGGGACCTTTATGAGAGCTGTTTCTTTCTGTGAAAATACCAGAAATACAAAGAGTTGAGTCTATTACTGATTTAGAAAACATCTTCCAAGGATATAAATTATTTGGATAAGATAATATGCATTCGTTTTTTCTCTGGGAAGCCAGACCACTTTGCACAGAAAACAGATTCTATGGCCATCAGCCCGTAGAAGCTCAGTGGGCCTCTCGGGCAGGGCATGAAGGAGTTTGATCCTTGGTCTAATTAGGCATACCCCCTCCGGGACTCTGCTTAGAAGTCAAAGTTAAGGTTTGCCTTGTTTCCTCACAGCAATAGGGAAATCCACTTCAATTCAGCAACATTCCCTTGATTTGGACACATTTGGGGACTTGGAAGCATAGCAGAACAAGCTCACGGGTTATACAGTCTGGAGCTGCCAGTTAGCAGAATTGGCAGGCACCCCTCATAAGTTTTTGGTCTGAAAAGCCTGCTTCCCTCACAAGAGGAAGGACAGAACCATATGGCTCAAGCCCCAGGTGGCTCTCCTCCACGGCTTGTGGTTTCCCTAAAACTTATTCCCCAAGCTTGAGACCTGCCAGCAATTCTGTGATGGCAAGCATACAGCCTGGTTTTGTAGCTGGTGGGGAAGATAGACATTTAATTCAATCCCAAAGACATGGGTGGTGTGCCTACTATGTGTCAGATAGCCTCCCCGTGAAGGAGGAGATGAAGATGCCATTGTCCCTACCCTTAAGTAGCTTGCAGTTTTACGGCTTATTCTCTGTCACTGTTGATCTACTCTTCATCATACAAATGGAAGGGAAATTAAGCAGAAATACTCTGATATGACAGCATTATAGAAAATTAGAAACAACACCAAATTTGGAGCCATGGTTCTGTTTGACCCCTGGTTCGACCACTTATGAGTTATGTGCAAAATAATTAATTAATTAAACACTTTTTGAACACTGTATATATTTTGTTCAGATTGCTAAGTTTTAATGATACTAATATATGATCACTGTTAGATGTTTATTCTTAGACCATCTGAGTTTGTTTCTCATCTATTGAAAATATCATTATAATAATTACTGCCCGTTCAATCTCATTAAGCTGTTTTGAATATAAAATATGATAATATACATGAAAAATATTAATCGTAAAAGATTGTACAAATATATATGGTAGATTTATGTAGTTTATTATGCTTAAGTAAATTTCAAATTACTTAATGGTAATGAACAGTATTCAAACTAGTTTATTTAGGTATAAAAGAAAAAAAAAACCTCTTTGAACATTTAGACCATTGTTTCTTTTCTTACAACAGGGATTTTGAAAGTGTGACCCTGGAGCAGCAGTATTTGCATCCTCTAGGAACTTAGTAGAAATTCTAATTTTTGGACCCAGCCCAGAGTTAGTGACTAGAAATTCTGAGGATGAGGTTCAGCAATCTGTGTATTAGCTAGTCTTCCACATGAATCTCATAAAACCTATCCGAATAGGGAACCATTATGGACTGTGTTGTCTTTCCCCACCTAAACCATCAAGCCTTTCCAAGGTTACTCCCATTTAAGCCAGTAAAAGATGTCTTCCGGTGTTTTGGGTCGGAAAAAAGATGGAGATTTAAGGGAAGTCTGATTCATACAGATGATAGTTTCACATTGTTTCATCTTTTCGTGATCAACAAATTTATCCATCGGCCATTTACTGATCACCTATTATGTACCATGTTTTACACTCAATTCTTTTTCATAACTCTTTGTTGCCCATGTGGCCCTGCCTTATTCAAATGACATAATATATTAAAAATATTTTTTTAAACATATTCTGACATTGCTTTTAAGGCCTGGAAGATAACTTTGTTCATTTTCTACTCACTCAGAGATCCATTTCCTCTTTTGTTTTTTCCTGTTTTTTATTGCCTTTCCCTTCAATAAAGAGCCAGAGAAGACAATGGGGGTAGTATGTTGATGCATTTTCCTTGTGTACATGGAGACTTTATTGAGAACTCTCCTTGGGAAGCCTGTATTTGTTTTACTGCAATTCCACAATAACCTGGCGACCTTGAAGAGGCAATTCTAGCTAGAAAGCTGAAACATCTCACTGCCTGCCAAAAGCAAGAGGGACCTGCCTTTTGGGATTTGGGGAGATTTGATGTATTTGGAGGAACATTCCCTTGATTATATCCTCCTCAGAGACCAGAACCAAGGCATTCAGAAACAGCTGTATGGTGGGAAGCTGCTAAGGGTAGATGGGTAGATTCTTCAGGTTCAGTTAATGGGGCCCCACACAACCCTTTCTGAGAGGAAGCCATCAGAGCAGTGGTTAAAACATGGAAGCTGAGCTTCAAGTGTTCCTTTGGTTTAGAGCCCTTTGTCATTTCAACACACACTCTACAAGAAAGTTAACATGGAGAAAATAAATCAAAGTCTTACTCTGTTCAGTTTCCTCTTTCTCTATATCTCTATATCCTATCTGCTTTTCCTCTCTTAAATCCTCAGTGATTTTTTTGGAGATCACAATCCGGTGAAGTTGACACACACCATAGTGAGCCTGGCCTAATAGGTTTCCCTCCCATGATATCAGGTTCATATAATGGCCATTTATAAATAAACTTTAAAGAATCCCTTCCCATTTCTAGGGAAATCAGCTGGAGAAGGTAATGACTAATGCAGAAAAACATAAATATAGTCGACATCTTATATCATCGTCAGTGAAGGTAGAACCTATTTTACTACAGGGCAAAGGGATGATAGCTTTTGGCTACCATTAAAGTTACAGAACAGAAAGGATAATAGAAACAAAAATGAAGGTTTAATAGCACACGTGTTACTGCTAAAAAGCAAGTTGTCTTCTCTAGATTTCAGTCTCATCTGAAAACGCGAGTAACAAAAGCTCATTAGGTACCGTTCTAAGCATTTTTAAACTATCTTCAAACTCAATGTATGTCACAACCCTGTGATGGCCTGATGGTTCATTTTGTGTCAATTGACTGGCCCATAGGCTGTTCAGATATTTGGCCAAACATTATTCTGGGTGCGTTTCTGAGGGTGTTTTCGGATGAGATTAATATCTGAATTGGTAGACTGAGTAAAACAGATTGCCCTCCCTAATGTGAGTAGGTCTCATACAACTAGTTGAAGACCTAAACAGAGCAAAACGATTGAGAAAGGGAGAACTCCTGTTTGATGTTTTCATCTGGGCCGTTGGTCTGTTCTGGCCTTTGGATTCAGACTGAAACACTGGCTATTTTTGTGTCTTGAACCTGCTGGCTTTCATAGTAGAATTTATACCATTAGCTTGTCTGGTTCTCAGGCCTTCAAACTCAGATTGGTGCTATGCGCTAGCTCTTCTGGGTATCCAGCTTGCCAACTGCAAATCTTGGGACTTGTCAGCTTCCATAGTTACGTGAGTCAATTCCTTATAATAAATCTCTCTCATTCTCTTTCTCTCCACACACACACCCTATTGATTCTCTTTCTCTGGCTAATTCAAACCCTGTGTCGTAGGTAATATTCATACTTCCATTTTACTGAGAGGGAAACACACACTAAGAAGTTAGGTCATTTTCAGTGATGATTTAAAAGTTTGTCCATAAATTCTTTGATACTCCCCTCCCAAGAGATGGAGCTTAATTCCTTTCCCTTTGAGTTTGGGCTGGACTTAGTGATTCATTTCTAGTGAATAATATATGGCAGATAGGATGAGATGTCTCTGTCAAGACTAAGTTATAGAAACACTGTGACTTCTGTCTTAAGTTTCTCTCTGTCTGTCTGTCTCTCTCTGATCTCTCGCTCTAGGAAAGCCAGTTACCGTGCTAATGTGCAGCTCCATGAAACAGCCTGTAAAGTAAGGGATCAAAACCTTCTGCCATTCCCCACAGGAGTGAGCTTGCCGTCTTGGACTTTTTCAGATGATTCCAATCTCATGAGAGATCGTGAACCAAAATCAGCCATCTGAGGCTCTCCCAGATGCCCGCCCTTCATAAACGGTGTGTGGTAAGTGTTTGTTGTTTTAAGAAGCTAAATTTGGGACAGTTTGTTACATGGCAAGAGATAACAGTGACATTGCCAAAGCTCACACGGTTCTCAAATGTCAGAACCAATACCCCAAGCCAGAGAGTGTTTTCCAGAGTCGATGTTTTTAACTGTGCCTCCTGTTGCCTGTCTTAATGACACAGTATCAGAGACTACAGACCTAGCATTACTGTCCCTACTCCCAAAATAGCCCCGATAAAAGAGGAGGTCGAGCCCTCCGTATCTCATTTAAAATAGTTCCTTTCATGGATTCTCTTTAAAAAACCAATAAATCAAAGTAAAGGGATTTTATTTTCTTCTTTGTCAATGAACCACAGAGATGTTCTTCTCAAACCTCACAGAGTAGATGAGATTGAGGCTCAACTGTACCCTAGCCCAAGAGACGGCCTGAAAGAGGGTTGAATTCTTGTCATTCTCATTTTCTCATTTAAAAAATAATCTTTTGTGGGACACCTTCTGACTAATTGAGGCCTCTGCTTAATTGGAATCTAATTTAATAACTTCCTGATATCATTTTTCAAAAAGTAAAGTCAGGGTGACATACTGATGCCCGCTTCCCAGAGAGGCTTCTTATGATAGTCTGATAAGCTTCATGATGGGTTGCAGGTCCCTAAACATGCCTTGCTTCTCATGTCTGGCCTTTGCACAGGCTATGCTCACTGCCTAGAAAGCCCTTCCCCCACTGGCACTCTGCTGATCTACCATAAATCCAACTGTGGCCTTTACATTCCTCAAGACTCAGCTAGTACTCAGTGCCTTCTAAGAGTCCTTCATGTGATCATTTTACCCACCACTATCCCTTGGGTTCCGAAAGCAGTTTGGATCCATGATGCAGATTAAAAGCATTTGTTCTGGAATCAAATATATACTGATTTCAGTCAAGCTTGTGGTATGTACTAGCTGTGTGTCCTTGCATTAGTGTCCCAAAATCACTAAGCCTTGACCTTTTCTCTATCCAATGGAGATATAATCATTGTGAGGATTAAAAGACTATATAATTGGGAATGGTGCCTGGCATATAAAAAGTCCTAAATAGATTAGGATTATTTGCATTAAGTTTTTGTATCTGTAAATTATTTTTATTAAATACCTAATAAGTCAGCTATTATTTGTATTGTGTCAAGTATATACCAAAATGCCTGCAAATTTTTCAAGTACTTTATCTTTTAGATTGGTGCATTTTGAATCAATGGATGTAACTTTGGTATTTTTGTCTTTATAGTAGTGATGGCTGATGCTGAGGCAGTGAGATAAATTCTTGTTCATTTTTCCTCATTGTCACTTCATTGAAAACATTTTCCCAACTGAATTCTCTACATTTTCTATCTGATCATCTTGCCACATTTTTAAGTCTTAAACCTTGAGTCATAATAACCCTCAACCCTTTATTCTGCTCTTTTTTAAATTATTTTGCAAATATTTCTTACTACACCTTTTACTTTTATTCGCTTTTCTCCACTCCCAGGGCGTCCGAGTTAATCCAGCATTCATTTTTCTGGTTTTCCACCTTCAGCCACCTCTGGTGATTCACAGCTTCACCTACCTTTGGTCTTTTCATCTCCATCTACTATTCCCCATGTAGATATATTTATTTCTCCCCAAATAGCTCTTATCATATTACTCTCTGCTAAAAATAATTTACTGGCTGCCCAAGTCTTAAAAATGGGAGATTTCACGTATTTGTCACAGGCTGTAGTGAAGACACATTGCCTATCTTTACCTTATTCATTTACTCTCCTCTATTGAAACCTTATGGTGCTTGTTTCCACTATATACCCCATGCTTTCCTATCTCCAGGCTTTTAACCATTCTCTTTCCTTTTCCCAGAAAGCCCTCTTGCCCCAGCTTTGCCTGTGGAAATAAAGTTGTCTTGCAAAGACTGTCTCAAATGTCACTTTCTCTATGAAATCTTTCCTTATTACCTCACCCTTTCCCTAGGTCCAGGCATTGCCATTTCTCCTAGCTGGTATCTCCATGGACCTTTGTTAACAAAATTTCTCTTATTTTTTATGTAATGGTATTTATGTAATTTGTCTCCTTCCCTTGCAAATGCAAAATTTTTTATTTATCCACCTTGATAATCATCTTCCTTCTGAAGTTAAGAACCATGCTTTGCATCAAATAAAGACTCAGACCTCTAATTGTACTATATAACCAGTTAAAATTCCAGGTAATGCAGGTATGATTAGAATTATATAAATACAGTTTAAAATAAAATAAAATCATTTCCCACAGATTTTTGGTAAGTGACAAACACTGCTGCTGTTTAGGCATCTCTAGCATAAATACCTTTTACTTACATGTCATTACAATGTAGATAAATTGTCTTCACATAAATGTTTGGGATTGAAAATTCTGTCTGTCTGCCTTCCAATTACTGGAAGCCCAAAACTAACCATCTCAAGATAGATTTTTAACAAGATACTTCCCTGTAATGAAAATTGCTTGTGGTCCTCAAACTGACTTATTTACTAGCTTTTTAATTTGGAAGTCATTTCTTTTTAGGACCTGAAGGATTTTTACACTGCCTGGGGAGTTGGGCTAATGCCTTTAATTAGAAAAAGGCCAAGATATTCAACATACACTGATTTGTGGTAGTTGTGATAGGGCAGGGATTAGGTAAGGAGAAAGTGTGGGTTGGAGAAGGGTGAAATTAGTCACTTTTTACCTTTCTTAGGCTATTTTCTGAGTCAGTGGGGGAAAGAAAAGCAAAGAATTCTGATTTGTATTCGCTAAACACAGGAAGCTGGGTGGACTCAATGGGTATGCTACCATGATTGTTAGCCAGCCTAGAAAGTATTCTCTGCAGAGCTATGTGAAATTTAAAACTGTTCGAATGAGGAACAAATGATACTAAGGAAGAAAATATTTTTCAAGTACCTATTGTTAATTATTTTTTTTAATTTCGGTTTACATCCACATTTGATCCAATAATTCTTAACCTTAATAAAAACGGCATGTTGCAGAATTCCCACCAGAAAGTTGAGAGGTATCTGGAACACAGAAGACAGGTTTGGCTCACGACACAGAAGGCCCTTGACTCCCAGAGGCAATATTTTTCTTTGAAAATTATTAAGCCCTTCAAATTTTGCTAATAAATCTGCTTGAAGTAAAAATGTGAATTGAGGAGTCTATGCCATTGCTAGCCACCAACTAAAAATGATGCCTAATGTTGTCTACATATTTTGGGTTTATTCTTTATTATTTTCAGTGTGTTTAGTAAATTTATACAAAAAGGAAACAGGGAAATTCAATGACCTGGAAATCTCAAGTTATCTTTGAAATGCAAGTTATTTTTGTAAAAAATTGAAAATTTCAGGGATTGTGAATAAGCAACACAATTGCTCTCAGACAGAAACATATATGCAAACACAGATGTTAACAAAGAAAAAAGGAAATTGGCTTTTCCCCATCTCTCTAGAGACCTGGGAATATTACCAAGGACTGAAATAATTAATTGTCACCAAAGGACACACTTATCAAATATCATTTACATCAAATTTGTGGTTCCTTTTTTTCTATATTTAATAGCCAATTAAGATGTAAGAATATGCCTGTTAAGTAATATAACAGCCATGTTAATAGCAAAGCAACGTTATGAAAGCTAATCCAGGAGAGTATTCTGAATTTTCTTACAAAGGAAATTAGCATTGATAACAATCTTCTGGATGCAGAAGAAAATGAAATATATCATTTCCATATGTGTCTATAACACATAAAAATATATTTGAATTTTAAAGGGTTTCTTAAAATACTAACTCAACTTTACAAAATTGTCACATCAGGAGAAAAGTGTTTGCCTTAGAACATCAATATTTATTCCACCAATTGCTACTGTGTCTCTAAACAATATATTCCTAACTGTGTTTAATAGTTCATTTTAAGATTAAAAAAACTATGGAGGCCACTGAATGTTTAACCTATGATAATATAATACAACTACTATTTTTACAGCTTTCAAAGTATCTAATTCTGTGGACATTAGTTTTCTTACTTTGCATGGTATATTGTAGTAGTGGACTTCCTAGAACAATTGTGTTCTATGAAAATCTTTAGAGAACACAGATTAAGTTTTCACTCTCTTTTTTCTATGAGAATATATATGTATGAGTATACACACACACATATACATACAAATACATATCAAGTGTGTGTATATACATATACATACATATACATACAATTTATTGAGGTATAATTTACATTCAACAAAATACATTCATTTAGGTGTGCAAATTGGTAAATCTTGAAAAATGCATAGAATACTGTATCTCCCACCAAACAAAATATATGATATTCCATCACCCTAATAAGTTCCCTTGTCCTCCTTTTTCTCAGTCTCCACAATCTCATTCCAGATGAAGCAGAGATCTGCTTTCTGCCACTATAAATTAGCTTTGCCTCTTCTACAATTTCACATGTATGGAATAATACAGTATGTACTTTTTTTGTGTATTTCTACATTCACCCATCATAAAGAAATTCTTACATGTTATTCTCTTTATTTTTTGAATCATACTTGGATCAAATGAATAGCAGTTTGTTCACCTATTCACCTATTGATAGACAATTTGGTTGTTTCCAATATGAAGCTATTATGTAAAAAGCTTCTTAAACCTTCTTGTAGAGATATTTGCAGGGATATATATTTTCATTTCTGTTAGTAGATATGAGAAGTAGAATTTCCATCATTCAGGAATTGTTTATTTAAATTAATAAGAAATGCCCAAAATAGTTCTTAGATACTCCACAAAGTGGTCTTCACATTTTAAACCTGTTGCATGCAGTAAGTTAGTAATGTGAGTGGTTCCACATCTTTACCAAAACTTGCCTTGTCAATCTTGTTAGTTTTAGCCATTGTAGTGAGTCTGTTGGCATCTTCTGTGGTTTTAATTTTCATTTCCCCTATAGCTAATGTCGTCAAGTACTTTTTAATGTGCTTATTAGCCATTGGTGTGTCTTCTTTACTGGTTCATTGTTCAAGTTTTAACCCATTAAAAAAATTGAATTGTTTTCTTATAATGAATTGTTTATGTAGTCTGGATAAAGTCTCTTGTTACTAATAAATTTGCATGCATTTTCTCCTAGTACGTGGCTTATCAGCTTTTCATTTTATTATCGTCTCAGTGTCTTTCAAAAAGCAGAACTTAAAAAATTTTTATGACATGTACCTTATCTACTTTTTCTATATATTTATTTTTTTTGGATCTCTGTCCCCAAAAAAAGTTGCTTACCACATGATCACAATGATTTCCTTTGTTGCTTTGTTTTAGAACTTTTATAGTTTTAGATTTTGTGTTTAGGTCCATGTTCCATTTCAAATTAATTGTATATAATGTGTGGTGAAGAGTAAGATTATTATTATTTTTAACTGTGGATAGCACCATTTATTGAAAAGATTTTCCTTTCCTTGTTAAATTGCTTTGATACTTTTGACAAAATCAGTTGGCTTTTATGTGTATTCAGTTTCTGGAACTTACACAGTTCTATTATTCTATATGTCTATCCTTTTGCTAATACAACACAATTTTTTTTTCAGATTTACATTTTCTCCTTTTCTTCTGGGACTCTTATCACATGAATGTTGGATTTGTTATTTTTCTAGAGATCTCTGGGGTCTCTGAGGCTCTGCTCAATTTTTCTCTACTTTCTGTTTTCAGATTGGATCATTCATTTGGACAGATCTTTTAGCTCACTGCTATTTTCTCCTATCATCTCCATTTGTTTATTGGGTCCATCCATTAATGGTCTGTCATTGTAGTTGTTACTGTTTTTTTCAGTTAAAAAATTCCATTTGGCTCTACTTTATATGTTCTGTGTCTTTTCTGAGCCTTTTTGCTTTTTTCTTTTTTTCAAGATGATTTGCAATTGCTTACTGGAACATTTTTATTATAGTTGCTTGTCTTCACCTGTTTGAGCTTCCATAATAAAATACCACAAACTGAGAGGCTTACACAACAGAAATCTAATTTCTCATAGCTTTGGAGGCTGAAGTCCATGATCAGGCTGCCAGCATGGTCAGGTTCCGGTGAGAGCTCTCCTCTGAGCTTGCAGACAGGTACCTTCTGGCTGTGTCCTCACATGGCAGGGGGACAGAGGTAGAGAGAGAGAGAGAGAGCTCTCTGGTATTTCATCTTAGAGGGGCACTTATCTCATCATACTACTATGTTATGAGACCCTGGCCCTTTTCAAATCTTCTATTTAGCAGGCAGTAAACCTGTTTAGGTCCAGAATGCATGCCCTGGGCCATTTTGGGGAGCTGTGATTAGAATGTCAATTTAGTCTTCAAAACCTTTGAAGTGCTATTTTGGTCTGACCAACTTGGGTGTTAGTCCTAAAGGCAAACCTGAAACCTGGATGGTGTTTCAGGTTATGGTTCAGTTCTCAATTCTTGCTGTGTTGTTTCTTGTCAGTTTCATGCATGGGCCACTTAGAGGTCTGCTCAGGAATTCATAGGCAGAGTTTGAAAACCCCTTTATGCTACTCCCTCCTTTCTGAAATCCTCCCCCAACACTATTGTTAGGGAGTAGGGGATGTGCATTACCTCCTTCTTGCACGGTTGTGAACAATGACTGGGCACTGCCCACAGCCTCTGCAGGTGCAGAGAGGAAATACCACTGGGTTCCTCAAATCCCAACACTCCTAGGCAATCTTCCTTTTTGGCAACTTTCAAAGTGTTTTGTCAGTTTTGAAAAATTTGGTTCTATGATTTTGTTTTATGTTTTATTGTTGTAGTTTGTGAGATGAATATGGTGAGATAAACTTACACTGTATCTGAAACTAGAAGCCCTAAAGATCTTTTCAAGCTGTGGTTTTATGACTTTGAAAGTTAGTAGATTTCTCTGTCCCATTTTTTTTCTCTCTGCTCTACTTTAGGACTCCAATGACATATATTATTTCTTCTCACTGTATTTCCTATGTCTTTTCTTTTCTTTTTTTCATTTGTCCATCCTTTTTTGATTTTTTTTCTCTTACCTATCATCTACTTTATTCTCACTTTTTCTGGGTTAAGCCTTCTGTTAAACCAGTCCACTGAATTCTTAATTTCTGGTACTGTGTTTTAAGTTCCAGGATTTCTATTTGTCTTTTTCATTTAATTTTTTTTTTCAGCTCAGTGTCAAAATTTTTCAATTTTATCTTTTATCACATTAAACATACACAGAAGAGTTACTTTAAGACTTATGCCAGATAACTCCATTATCTGGAATCCTTTTGAATGTTTTCTTGTGTTTATATTGTCTTGTTGTCTTCTGTGCCTGATGATTTTTTATTGACTGTTGGACATTGTATGTGAACAAGTTGTAAAGATAATTTGAGACTTGGGATAATGTTGTATTTCTTTAGGAAGATGTGCCCTTGTTTCTGCCAGGAGTCTAGCTAGGGGCGTGGGTGATTCCATATGACCTAAGTCCAAATTTAGGGAGTAATATGTGTTGAGGCTGGTTTCATCCATGCCAGAGGTTTCTACTACCAGTTTTCCTTCCCTCTTTAAGCATGTAGCCTTTCAGGATTTTATCATACCCCAACCTATGGCAGGCCTTGGGATCCACATTTTATATCTCCTGGTTCATGAGGATCTCAAGACCTCCCAGGCTCTCAGAAGTCTCTTCTGCAATTGCCAGTGCTCCTGGAGCAAGAAGTGGACAATCCCTTCCTAAATCCTGTTCTGTCATCCTTACTTCCGTATTCACTTCTTCTTGACTCCGAACAAAAAGCTCTTTTGCCTGTCCTTTTTTGTTATCCCCAACAGGCGTTTAATCTAAATTACCTAGTGTGTCTTAGTCAGGGTTCTCCAGAGAAATAGAGCCAATATGATGGAAAGAGAGAGACAGAGATAAGAGGAAATTTGTTACAGGAATCAGCTCCTGTGGTTATGGCAAGCTGGGAAACGAAAAACGCCAATAATGTGATTTCGTCTTAATCTGAAGGCCTAAAAACCAAGGGAGCAGATGGTGTAAGTCCTAGACTGTGGAAGCCTTTGAACCAGGAGCTCGGTGTCTGAGGGCAGAAGAAGATGGTAATCTCAGCTCAAGAAGAGAGACTAGGAATTCACCCTTCCTCCAACTTTTTGTTCTACTTGGCCCTTCAGCGGATTGGAAGATGCCTGGGAGAGATTAGAGGGCTGGACTTCTTTACTCAGCCTACTGATTCAAATGCTAATCCATTCCGGAAACACCCTCACAGACAGACCCAGAAATGATGTTTTACCAGTTATCTGGGCATCCCTTAGCCCAGACAAGCTGACATATAAAATGAACCATCACACCAGTTATACTAGTTACTACTGGCATCTGAAAGTCTCACAGAGGATACTCAATTTGTCTAGCTAGAAGAGAGAGGAAAGAGAACAGAAACAATTTTAAATTAATTTAAGCATCCCGATATTAACAAAGACTATTACGTGTCTTGGTTTTGCTCTTTATCAAGAGAATATATAATTCATATGTCCACATTTCTATCCTTTTTTGACTCCTATTTTTAGTCACTCTCTTCCCCTTTCTCCCCTCAGTAGTAATTCACCATTTTATCTGTTACATGGTCTCAACTTTAGAAGGATCTCAACACGTACTATTTGGCTCTCTAATACATACATTTGTATAAATCCTGTTTAGAATTACCAACACTTTTTTTTTCTTTATTTCTTAATACCTATTATTGCACAAAAAAATTAAGAAAACATACATTTAAAATAAAATCATATCTACGAGAGTTGCATATATGGGTTTGCTGGGAGAAAAATACTTTCTATAATCAGAAAATAGATAATCTGGGGTCTGATCATATGATTAACTTCATCCAAATTAAGACTCAGTATTTGTTCAATATTCAGTGGATATTTCACTTTTGCCCATTTCCTCAAAATATCACCTATAACCTGATGACTCCAACATATCTAGATCCTGATTCTAATCTCCAGTTTCTAATTATATACTGAATATATCAGTGCTGCCATCCTTCCTTCTAGTTATCATTATTTTAGTACTTATGCAGGGAGTAAAATTCTATATTTTCCTTTTTCCCAAAAAAGCCTGCTGAATGTCTTGTTTATCCTTATTTCTGTAACACTTGTGCTCTTGGGTCATACATTTATGTTGTATTAATTAAATTGAATAAATTACTATGTTTAAAAAAACTTCAGAGAGAAAATTCTATATTTTTCCTTACAAATGTTTTATGATACATATATCATATGTGATGGTATATATATTAAATTTGACCTTAATTCCTCATATTTGGCTTTAGCATGACTTCTCTCCTCTTTGTCTAAATGAGAAGAAAGTTAATATATTCATTGCCTCCATCTGTATAACATCTCTTCCAGAACATAAAGATTTATTAAGCACCATTTCCTCCTCACTTCTCCCTGGCTTCCCTGGTATTCCTTTATGACTTACTTCCCCAGCTTCTAATTACTTCCATTACCTTCTGTTAGGCACTTTCCAAATTATTCACATCTCTATATCTGCTATAAACTATATGGCTACAAAATGGAACAAATACTCATTGTGCTTTTGAAAAAGTGTAGTTAGCTAAAGCAGTTTGAGGAAGAGTAAGAAGACTCTGAGTTGAGGTTAACTTTAAGGAGATTTACAAAGCTTTTGCCCACATACGTGGGTCTCATAAATAGATCATTAATCAAAGATTCCAAAACATTCACCCAGAGTTTCTGTTCCTGTATACCTACCACTGAAGCCATGTCACTAAACATCACTAAATGCTAATGGACTTTCCAGTGGCTCCTTTATTTACCAAAGTCCACATGTAAGGTATAGGTTTGGTCTTGAAATTATGACACTCAGCACTTAATCAATATTATTTGAACATTTTATGGTATCCATGGTTGAAACCACTACATAAATATTGTCATGGCTATAAATAAGTTAATATTACAGGAGAAATAAGGGTGTTTGCTTGAGGACCCAGTACAAAAAAATGATAAATGAGGAAAGTTGGTGAGAAAAGCATTTTTCTTGGACTGTGGTCAAAAACAAAACTTTGAACAATTTCAGGGAACTTTCTGTAGATGTGTGCTGGGAAGCAAATTTAGCTAAATATAAATCAAGAAGTTCTCTTTATCATAAATCAAGGATGCCACAATACAGGAGGCAAGGAAAATTGCCAGGAAAAGAAACAAATATTTCCCTCCCAATAGAGAAATTTTTGTGAAGCATGGGGTTTTTCACTTCTATTCTTACAACAATGCCTACGGAGGGGTATTGTAGAGCTCTGGCTAAGATAAGAACATTACCTCTGGGGTCAAGTAGCACTGAGTTAAAGCTCCAACTTCACATCTACCTGTGTGCAATTGAATTACTTATGCTGTCTGTGACTCAGTTTTCTCACCTCTAACCTGACTATAGTAATAGTATAGATTCCATAGTATTCAGTGGTTAGCACAGTACTTATCCCAGAGCAAATATCCAGTAAATGTTACCTTTGTCATTATTTTATTATTAGATATTTTTCAAAATCCATTCCCATAATAGCAATGACTTTCTGGTTGGTCCTCGTTTATTTTATAAGCTTATTACCAGTCACTCACTCTTGCTTGGGCTGGTCTTGGGAACTACACATTTCCCTGATCCTGGTGGGTTTTCATCATGTATTTGCATATACACACTTTTTCCACATATTTGGTCTGATAACTCCCACTTCTTATTTCAGATGCTATTCCAATTTCTTTCTTTCCTCAAAGCTGAGTAGATTGATATGAATTCTTTCTGTTATCTGTTCTCTTACATCTTTTTAAAATTTTTTTACAATGATAACCTCTTACATTCTTTATAAGACTTTTCTCTAGCTAAAACATATATTCTTCAAAGACAGGGACTATGTTCTATTCATTTTCAGGACTCCCGAAAACTTAGTGCTTGGCCAGATACATAGGAAGCACTCAGTAAGTGTGTTTGATTCCTAAATGAGTTGAACATAATAGACAATAGGGCAGAAACATAAAATAATGGAAAAATTAGAAATATAGAAAAAATGCTTATTTAGGTTCATAGAAAATAAAATAGGGAAAACTTTTTATGACATAAAGGTTAATTTTTATTTAGTGCCAAAATGGGTCTCTAAGAAAAGATATTAAAAACCATGTTGACACTCACAACTTACATTTTTTAACTGAATATGATATCAAGCATATATATTATAATCTAAATTATAAAAAAATATAAAAAATGCAGATGAGCAGTACTCCAATATAAATAGAGGTGATAGAACTTGAGGTAAGTTTTATTTTATGTTTCTCCATAGTTCCAAAATCTATAACAAAAGTGTTGATTGTTATTATAAGTAGAGAAAACACATATATCTGTTTACCCTTAGATAATGTTATATAATAAGAAATTCATTAGGACCTTTTCAAACACTATATTCAAGGAATCATCAGTTAGTTAAACCATCATGTGAATAATCAGAGTTTCAAAATATTTTTAGGCTATTTTTTTTCCAAACCTAGAAACAATATACACATATCTTTAAAACCATCTATACATTATCCTGTCTATGATATCTGTTCTTACATCACAGTGTATGGTACCAGTTCCAGCTGATTACCCAATAAACATACGCATTTAATGGGCAAGGGGCTTGGGAAGACAGATAAAGCACAGTCATCTTCCCATCGGAAGAACAGCATACTTCAAAAACCCTTATCTTCTTTGTAGACATTAAATTGAATTTTTAATCTATAAGGCAAATTGCAAGTTATAGTCCTTTATATATACAGATTAAAAGGCCGAAACTCAGGGAAGAAACTACACGAAGTCGCACAGCTAGTCAGTGGTACATTTGGGATGAGCTTGACAATCTGTGACTCTTTCTGCTTCTCCATTTATGAAACATCCTAGAATTACAGAAAGGAAGAGGGATTTTAGAAAGCTTTCCCTACAACCACCTCATTTTACAGGGGGATAATTGAGGACTTAACACAATCCCATATTTTCCTCTAGATCACATAGTTTTAGAATTTGGCTAGAATGAGGAGCCAGGGTTCCTGTATTCCAAACCTTATGCTTTTTTCTTCAAGAACAAGAAGTTAGTCTATCACCTATACCACAGTTTTTACCAGCAGTATTGAAGAAAAACTTCACACAATACTTACATATTCAAATATCAATCAAGGTGTAATTTTGTCCTCACCAGGGAAGAAAAATAACTATATACCAAGAACATCCACACTTCATTTCTTAGTGGGGTTCAACATCTTTTCTGAGAATTTCTCAGATTCTTATCCATTTGTTTTCCTATGAAAAATGACCTATGACAAAGCCAATGAAAGGCTTAAAACTTCTCATTCATATATAGCATTGAGTACATATGTATTTGTGTGCATGTCTTATATAAAATGTTTTTCCTAAGATCTTGAAAGCTACAAAAGGTAAAGTATGTTTTTGCTTGTTTTAAATCTTGATTGACAGACATAGGCTACGATGGTCATTTGACTCTTATTCTTCACATTAGCAAGGAAAGACAAAATGCTTAGAAGAAACTCATCAACTAATATGGATGACCCTAGATTTTCATAAAAATAAAGCTGGATAGGCTATGTGGTATAGTGGAAAATGTGTGATATAAAAAATAGAGGACCTGAGCTCTAATTATATTCTTGCCTGAAATTAGCTGTAGTATCTAGAGCAAGTCCTTCTGTGATTCCAGATATTAATCTCTTCACATGTTCAGTAAAGGAATTTCATGGGAATTTATATATATATTTTTACCACCTGATAACATCCCCTTAACTTTCCCATGGGGACACTTTCTAACAGGCAGATGTTTATCAAAGGACTTTAATCTTAAGCAAGTGTTGCAGAGACAGAAAATACAGTTGAAGGCCAGATGGACCAAGGAGGCAGTGGTATATGGAGAATCAACCTGTAGGGGCATGATTCCTATTCTAATACCTTGTCTGTGCTGAGAACCCTGAATATACAACCAGAACATTTTCTTTTTGCTTCAGAAACTACCTGGTTAGGATAGATGATTTTTATGACATATGACTGAGTGTTTTTTCTTTTTTCTTTTGATATCATTAATATACACTCACATGAGCAACATTGTGGTTATTAGATTCCCCCCATTATCAAGTCCCCACCACATACCCCATTACATCACTGTCCATCAGCGTAGTAAGATGCTGTAGAATCACTACTTGTCTTTTCTGTGCTATACTGCCTTCCCTGTGCCCAACCCCCTACATTACGTGTGCTAATTGTAATGCCCCCTTTTCCCCTTATCCCTCCCTTCCCACCCATCCTCCCCAGTCGCTTTCCCTTCAGTAACTGTTAGCCTATTCTTGGGTTGTGTGAGTCTGCTGCTGTTTTGTTCCAACAGTTTTTGCTTTGTTCTTATACTCCACAGATGAGTGAAATCATCTGATACCTGCCTTTCTCTGCCTGGCTTATTTCACTGAGAATAATACCCTCTGGCTCCATCCATGTTGTTGCAAATGGTAGGATTTGTTTTTAATTGAGGAAAAGTTTTTGGAATTATCAATCAGTTTCACAGAGAAAAGAGTATTTGCTAGATTAATGCCTATCAATTAAAAGCCACTTTTTTTTATTGTTAAATGTTAAATGTAATTTGGTGAAAAAGAAAGATGAGGAAAATATATGATTTCATTTTGGAATCTACTCCGGTGTATATAACCACCAATTGTTTTGATATTATCCATCTGAAATAACCTTTGCTCCTTAAGGAACATGTTAATTTCCAGTCATATCACTTATCTGCTAGTCACTCTGCCAATTACTTTCTGGTGCAATCTGAATAAACCCTTCCTATGGACATAGAGACTCTCTGAGATCTGGGCTTTGTCTGTCTGCATCTCAGTTCTCATCGCTCTCAACCTTAGTGTTCACTAGGCTCCAAGCCCACTGGTGTCTGTTTATCTCTTAAACACTGCAAGCCCTTTTCCACATGAGAAACTGTGCTAGTATCTGCCCAGAATGCTGTCCCCTAAATCTTTGCCTAGCTGATTCTTCTTTGTCATTCAGGTTTATGTACAAATGTCACATTCTCAGGGAATCATCCCTTGTTTATGCCATCTAAATTTATGTTCCCTCTCTGTTCATCATTGCGTACCTATCACGTCATCCTTACTTTGCGACAGTTCTTATTACTAAATTAGAGTTATTTGAATTGTTGATTTATTTACTTTATTACATGTTTGTGACCCTCATCTTAACACACAGTAAGCTCCCTGAGGGCAAGCCATTATCTTCCCTGTGCATCTGTGTATCTGTATCACTTACAACAGCCTTTCACAAAGCAGGAGCTAGATAATTAGCACTGGACAAATGAGTGAATGGATGGATGAATGAATACTATTGATATAGATCTGTTGACTGGAAATGCAATGGAATATATTAATACTCTTCCACTTGAGTATCTTACAAATGTACCAAGTATTAATCATTATTAAGGCCTGTAGCCCCAGGACAAGGAATTAATGCATGTGACATTATCTACAATATCAACGGCTTGAATGTCATGCACCCCTTGATCCATTTACAAAAAACAGAATACTAGAAGTAGCAAATGATAGAGGCTGAGGGTAAGAAGGAAAACAAATTTCACCTGGGTCCTCTTTTTTAGCTTCTTGTTTCAATGAACTTTCTCTTGAATTTACGCCACAATATCAGGTTTTGTTTGTTTTTATGTTTCTTGCTAAATTCCATCTAACATCCTTTTTCTCTCTGCAATATGCCAACCAACTAATTCTAAATTACTTCTTCCATTCTGTAGCTGGACGTTTTGCATCATGGAAGGAGGCTTAGCTGAACAGTACAATCTAAGGCCTACTCACATAATTAGAAAAAAGCCCTACTTTCTTCATAAAAAAATAAGGATAATTTTTTCACCATTCTTTGCTTTCATACATACTGAACCCCTGATGCTCAGTAAGGCTGAATTTTCAAATTTGTAACAGTTCTTCGGGTCTCTGGGTTTGATTAATAATAATTGCCAGTCTATTAAAACGGATTATGATGATTCCCAAGGAATTGGTTGTTAACATAATTAACAGCTGGCTTTACTTTCAAGACATTAATCAAAAGAGCAAGTTGCTGGAAATAACCAGGTTCTCACAAATGTTGCTAATTAGCGAAGTCATTGACGTTGTGTGACAGTGATTCCTATGTTGTTATCTGCATGATTATATCACAGCTTTAAATACCTCCAATGTGATATGTTTCCACAAGTGTTATTAAACTAAAATGCATTTGAATAAATTTAATTTAAAAGAAAAAAAATTGATATTTTGACTGGTTACTTTTGGACAGAATGGGGCATAAAAAATTTGCAGAAAGAGCATGAAATACAATATGTAAATTTCCATTGATAATCGGTGAATACATTTCATATCTGGTATTCATCCCTGTATTACTCCAGTGTAACCTAACTAGCTCTATCACAAAAATAATATTTCTTTGAGAAGCAGGATACACTTTACCATTATCTGCTCATATCACATATTATTATATCTGTGTATAATGAAAGCAATATAGGAAAGAAACTAAGGAAGGAGAGAAAAATAGAAAACTTAAAACATTCACCCCTATTCCTACCAAGGATGTGAAACCTCTTTGACATTTTGGATGATTTTCTGCCAATATCTTTTCTCCTATTTTGTTTTTGTGGCTACAATTATACTTAGCAACTTTACATTTTGCTTTCTCATAACTTTGTCCCATGAATTTCTTCTGTTAAATTAGAGAATAAAATAAGGTTTTAATTGACATGTATTATTCCATCAAAAAAATTTACATTTTACTCAATAATTTCCTAGGGTGAGAGCCAAAACTTTCACTTTTAAATACAACATTGTTAGTTAAGTATCAAACTTAGTGAAATAACTGTTTTAGGTACTATGGTACTTTTGTGTCTAGATCAGAAACCAGGGTTACTTACTTCTATGGCCAGAATTAATAAATACAAATATAAGACATCAGTTGATGTTCAATTTCAGATAATGGATTTTTAAAATGTAAGTATATTCCATGTAATATTTAAGATATACTAATAATGAATAGATCATACTTATACTAAAAAAATATTGTTTATCTGAAATTCAAATTTATTGGAGCATCCTGTATTTTACCTGGCAACTTTCAACCAAGATGTTTCTTACATATTGTAGGAGCTAGAATCACAGCCCTCCAAAGACACCCATATTCTAATCCTCAGAAATTGTGAGGTTGCATGGCAAAGGGGAATAAGGTGCTAGCCAGCTGATGTTGCTATGTGGAGATCATCCAGGTGGACTCAAAGTAATCACAGAGTCCTTGTAAATGAAAGATGGAGACCAAAGAGAGACTCAGAAAAATGGAAGTGTGTGGAAGACTCAGCTCGAAATTGCTGGCATTGAGGATAAAGGAAGGGGCCCGAGCCAAAGAAAGTGGGTGACCTCTAGAATCTGGAAGCCAAGAAAATGTGTTCTCCGTTAGAACCTCTGGTAAGAAATTCAGCCCTTACAATTTCATGATTTTAGCCCAGTGAGACCCTTGTTGGACTCCTGACCTACGGAAAATAATTTTGTGTTGTTTTTAAGACACTAAATTTGTGGTTTTTTTTAATGGCAGCAGCAGGATAGTAATTTTCAATGTTTTTATGGAGACACTGGTGGTCATTGAGCTAGAAGGTAGCTGGATCTTCTGAGTCTTGTACAGTGATAAGTTCATAAAAGCATTTCAAAAACCTGAACCAAGACCTGGAAAAGGCCCTTCGTGGTGGCTCACCGGGCTAGGTCCCTGCCCACTGCCATTCTCGGCTATTTAGCCTAATCGTGGGGATGGAGAGGGAACACTGCACAGAGTACTTTAAATCCTGGAAAGCTGACATTGTTCTTTGGTTAGTGATTGCAGGTGAATGGCTTGAGGAGAAAAGATACTTTAACTCAAACAATCAGCATCTTGCAGCATTAGTCATGAAATGAGCTCAAATCACAAGATTCCACGTGGGAGTCAAGCTGCCGAGCACATTAAAGACAGCTGAGATAAGCAAACAGTCTTCACAACAAACTTTCGGAATCTGAGTGGATGGTAGGGCTGAACCTCAGAACAAGTTTACAGATATTCAATGTGAAAACTCAATTGTTAAGTGTGTCATACTTGCATGTGTTGTTATGGGGGAAGGTACACTGAAAAATGTTGCTTTGCTACATGGCTGTGAAATACAACAGAGACAGCTCCTTGATCCTTGAGTGCTGTAGTCATTTCTCTTTTCTGGGAATGCCTCACAGCTCACAAGTTTGTCATGAGGGGAGGGAGCAGTTTATAGGCCAATTAAATTGTGCATGTTTCACAGAGAGTTCCCATCAAATCAAATTTAGTGATGTACAGTGGTTAAGACAGAGCCCTCAAACTCAAGAAATTCCAAGTCTATAGCAAAGATTAGCTCATAACAAAAACGTAGCTATACTATGTGATAAATGTTCATACAGAGGAATTCACAGGCAGCTGGGAGAACCCACAGGAGGGAGTAATCAATGCCCAGAGGCTTCCATGAGATGGTAATTCTTTATATGCCAGTTAAAGGATGAACAGGGATTTTTTTCAGGCATCCTGCAGCCTGTGATAAGTGGGTAGGGATTTTTTTAAATGAAAGACTAAATAAGTGAGTTGATGTGATCCCGAGCCTCTTTACATGGTCTGAAAGTTAGGTATGTATGTGTTGTCTATCACTTAAACTTAAAATGGGTTTGGTTCTCTTCATTCCTTTAGAACGTATCTTTCATGCCTTATCATTGTTCAGCATTTTCGGCCAGGCAATGTGTTAGGTAATTTCTATGTTGTTGCATTCTCAGATTAGTCCTACAAGTTTCAACACCCAATGGATGCCAGCATCTGGCTTGGAACCCAGGGGGGCTCGGGTTAGTCTTTTCTGAGCTGGGGAACTCAGTGGGTGGAGTGAGTGTCACGAAGAATCTGATGAGCTAAGTTTGACAAGTATTGAATCTGAGGTTCTGTTGAATTATAGGAAGTGTCTCAAGGCTGCATTACGTATGGGTCAGGATCTTTGAAGTCAAGTTTGGGCAGGAAATAGTGATTTGGGAATTATTGGGAATATGTGGCAAGTAAAGCCCTGAGAATGTCTGGGGTGTTCTAGAAAGAACAACAAGAGAGGAGATCCAAAGACAGCACCCTGGAAAACAATATGAGAGACACAGATACTAAAGGTAAACAACAATCAAGAGAGGGAGAGTCATCAGAGAGGTAAGTAGAAAATTAAATCAGAGTGATGGTTTGGCCAGCAATGGCAGGAAATTTCTGTATTTTTAGGTCAAATAGAGCTGGATCGGAGTGCTGTTGATTGGATTCTGCACAAGGTCATTTGTAGTAATTTTGTTAAAAAATACATTCTGAGTTGTATGGTGAGAACAGAGGGCAGAATGAAATATGATTGGTCAATGGAAAGTCAGGAAATAGAGATAATAAGGGTATACAACTATACTAAGGAATTAGTGAAAAAGAAGACAGAGGGATAGGAGAGAACAAGAAATGGTGTCTGAATGCAGGCATGTTATTGGAAAGGCAATTTGTTTAACAGGAGAGGTATATTTTCACAATGGAAAGGAGTTAGCACAGTGGACATAGGTAGTCAGGACATTCCTGGTTGCAAAGGACAGTGACTCATTTCACATAACTTGAGGAAGAAAATTTCAAAATAAATATTAATTCAAAAACTGATATCCAGAAGTGAACAAACTCAGGGACTCCAGAGATCCAAGACATTGTTTCATATTTCACAGAAATAAGAGAAATTCTCTCTCTCTCAGCATCAGCATATATAGTCTTAGAGAAGGACTTTGGCCAGACTGGGCTCACCTGCCCATCTCTAGGACACTAGCTAAGAGCATGGTGTATAATACATGCAGGCCTCTAACATATACCACCACAGGGCCAGAGGCTGGGACTGTGACTTGGAACCCCATGGGAACAATTAAAGATGGTGAAGGAATTGTTCAGTAGAATGGCTGACGTTCCCAGAAGAAGGGAAAAAGAGAAGTTTGACTGCAAAAATAATATATGTCCAGCACAGAGGAGGAGTCAAAGATACAGGTTAGGGAAATACTGAATCAACAGAGGAAGACCTCAATCGGCTTTCAGGAAGTTGCATATCCTTGTCCTGTTGCTTCACAGAGAGGCCCTCTTTGCCTATCCCACCTGACATCTCTGGTCCCCTAAGTAACTTCTGTCCCTCCATTCTTTTATTTTCTTACTACCACCTGTCATCCTCTAAATGTGTTCTACCTGTTAATTTGCTTACTTGTTACTAGCCCAGCTTCCCTGCCTTTCAAATATAAGCTCCCTTATGTCAGGGACCCTTTTTTTCTTATGTACTATTTAACTCTGCCATCTAAAATCTGAAATAGCATCTAGCACATATTTAGCACTCAACTGTTGAGTTAAAGAACAGATAATAGGTGCTGGTGGTATGGAAAAAGAGAGGAAGAGAGAAGGTGCTTTGATATACACAACAGCTTTTAGACATAACTACAGACCACTGCATACTGTTTTTCTTTTTAATGGCAAGCAGGGTACCATATTGACAAGTATATGTACATGTATCTGGACTATTTTTTCACTAAAAATCTATACTTGTGTTTGGACCATCAGATACAAAGTATCAGGGTGATAAGCTAAAAACTACAATGTTCTCACTGAGGAGGCAACACACCTAATGGATTATTTCTATGCTGCCTATTGGCTGACTTCTGCTGCCTGGGACCACACTACAAGATCTAGAAGTTTAAATTTTACTATGAAATGAAGTTAAAGAATCTGCTCTAAAATCCCACCACAGTCATATACATGAAACGTCTAGGTGTAATTAGTGGAAAGATGCTCTACAGTTAAAACACAGTTTATATGAAGTAACCTTTAAGAATTTTTAAATTAATTCCTCCCCAGATACCTCCACAGTGAAACAGAATACAACTGACTTTCAGTGAGAGCTTTGGCAACTGGATATCCTCTTGTCTCCAAGTCAGCGGTGAGTTGTAACTTTTAACACATGTGGAAACAATACATTAGGTGAACTTGCAAAAGGGCCTTTAACAGCTATTCTCTTTCAGTATCTTATCAGAGGAAAACTGTTTCAAAAGCAGAAAAAACAATTGTCTGGTTTCACTTAATTTCCCTGGGGAAGCTCTGTTGATAATACGGCCATATACAAATACACATGCAAAAGCTTTTCACGATGAGCGTCACTGATGATCCTTCTAGGGGATTACATACGCATGTTGTGCATTTCATATGTGTATATATATATGTGCCCAGAAAAATCACTGTTACTTCTGAATAAAATTTTGAAATATGATTTTGTTAGATAATGCAGTAGTTTCAGCCTTCATTTTAATAGAGATTAATATTTGAAGCCGTCTAGTAATCTTGTATATGTTTGAGCAGTACACATTTAGGAAACGAAATTTTTTCTCTAATACACAGGTTTTCATGCATCTCAATACATATACATCAAGATGAATGTTTTCATGTTTATGGGATTGAAATAGAATATGAATGATAACATTCACACTAGCACAAACTGAGAAAAAATTATCTTCCTGTCTATAATCAGTGAAGATGGATGGAAAATAGAATTCTTACTCTTGAATGTCAGTAAAGTCAATTATAATAATTGTAAATGCAAATAACTATATGTAAATGGAAAATGAGAGCAAGGAAGGATATCTTGGACTTATAAAGTCCTAGAAAATGCTAGCCAAGTCTGTCTTTTCTAAGTTTCTGTAGAGGTTAGGAGACACTTACCACAATGGCATTAACCTAGCCATTCAATTATTCACTCATACATTTGTTAAAAAATTTGCATTATGTGAGATCTTATACCTGGCACTCTGCTATTTGCTTGATTAAAAGTGATGAAAAAATCTCAGTGTCCCCCTTCAGGGGGCCCATGTTTTATTGGGGATTGGGCATTCAGGTGATTGATGAAGACTTTTCACAGTATACAGTCATTCCCATTCAGTATCATCCTTAGACCCAGCAAGAAGGGTTTCTCCCTGGGTCCCTTTTTTTTAGAGACTCCCACATATCACAAATAGAAGAAAATAAATACATTTATTAAAGAACTCAAGGGTGCCTCTGTGAATACAGCTCCAGTAACACAACCCAGAAAACCCTAAACATCCACTCTCATTATTGACCCTACTTATTGATCCAGAGAAATATTTCTCTACTCCCCTGCCCCCGCATCACTGACATGAGAGACAACTACATCCGAATTCTGTACATACTTTGGTTGTCCTGCTTATGATGTCTGAGCTCAGTTCTGTTTTTGAATTCAGGGAGGACTTGACCATGTAGTTTTTAAATAAGAGCAAAGACAAATGAGTTAACTGCTCAAATTCCTTACCTGACATAGCATGAATATAACCCTGCATATCAAAATATGTCCATTTCTTGTATATCCTAATGGTACAGTGTGTGTTTCATGTATAAATTTGTATTCATATAAATACATAAGAGAAGATATTGTTATGTATTTTATATTGTAATATTACATAACTATGCTAGAATTATTTAAAATTAAAAATTAAATGAAAACCCTAGCTTTGTTTAATTTAAAATTTACTATTAGTTTAGTAACCTTTTGGCATTTAATTTTATTGATTTTAAGAAATATTTTAGAAAAACCTTTTGACATAACTTTGATTTTTCCATTTTTAAAGTTCAGTTTCATTTTTAGTGCATAGGCAGATTCTGAACACTTTAAATACAGTTGCATTTTATCTTAATCTGTTAAATTATCTGACTAAACACACATTATATGAAGATATTGATTATAGCAACAAAATTAGTGATTTTACTTAAATAAAAATGTAGGATATTATATATATATTACCACTGCCCTTTTTGTTACACTTTCAAATACCTCCCAAACATCAATAGAAAATCAACACATTTGCAAGAGACAATAGAAAGACAGTCATTTATTTTTAGGTCTGTTATAATATCTGTGTTCAACTTTTTCACCCACTTTTACTGTTACTCGATTTGATAGGAAAAAGATAAAAATCTTAAATAGTAATCTTCTATAATGAAAACAGTATGAATAATATTTGCTAACCCTTATGTAGTACTTCCTATGTGCCAACCCATTATATGTGAACATTTTCCATATCTTAACTTATTTAATCCTCACAACAACTCTACGAGGCAGGCACGATGATTATTACCATTTCACAGATGAAGAAACCAAATCCCAAAATGATTGTCCCTTGGGATTCTGCAGTTACTAAACTGCAGAGTCAGAATGGCTTAGAACTAAACGGTCTAACTCCAAACATCAACCACAACAGTAATTTTTAATATTACATTCCATTTATATTTTATATTTATGTAATCTATAATCTACTTATACATTACAAATATGAATTAATATTTTAATTATTGACAGGACAGGTGCCAGGCATGTGCTAAGTATTTTATATTCTTTCTGATTTTTAATCTTCACAAAAACAATTGTTATCACCTTTCTGCAGATCACAACATTATCCACATCACAGAGGGAGGTGGTCCTAAAGCTGGGAATCAGACCCTTTTATTCTGATCGTAGCCATGCTGAACTGACATCTAAGAGCAGTTTGTAAGTATTCTTCAAAGTATGATCTGTTAAATTAAAGAAGTTTCTCAGAAAATTCTCAGAGGACTTCTAATTTTATAATAATGTGGCATTTATCTTGTTATTTCCCCTAAAAAATGGAAAGATAATTTCAAAATGAAATACCTAAGTATTTTCTTTCATGAGTTTTTTTTTTTCCATCCTACAATCCAGAATGGAGAGGCCAAAGTCAAACCTGATGACACATTTCCTTAAGGAATGGTGAAAACTAGTTTTTCTCAATTTTAATATGGCCACCATGTTTTATTTTTAATGGCAGTGTTTCTTTCAGCTACTTCTATGAAGTCAGAAAAATCTCAAATATTTAAACCTCTTTATTATAAATGTAGATAAACCACAACTGGTTCACAATTGGTTCATATCTTTTACTTCCCAAACTATGTTATATTTTTCTCATTTGAACCTTGGTCTTTTCATTTTTTTAATCCTAGTTACAGACTGTTCTGAGTTCTGTGGAAAAGAAGTAACAACAGCGTATTTTAACAAGTTTTTGGTCAAGGGAGTGTGCTAACAAAGCGCAGTGTCTTCAGGATCAAGTCAGCACAAATCCCATTGATCCTTCAGAACTGGTTTATGGCTGAAAGAAATCAGACTCTAAAAACAGCCCCTTTACTGTCACAAAATTTATAATACCCCACCTAATCTAATTTTTCTCTACCTCTGTCAAATCTGGATTGAATTAGACTGGGTGATCCAAAACGGGGCAAGAGGGATTAGAGACAGGCACACAAAAAAGTACATGATTCTATCTTGTTTACAATTAGCAGATTAATTGTTCAGGTGCAAAGTAGTGAGCAGCTAAAATCGTGTTCATCTTGAAATATCTAAGTATGGTTTTTTTCATGAGTTTCCATTATGAAGAGGAAGCATTTATGAGCTATCTTGGTCTGTTAAGCACTATGAAAGGTTCTTTACCTTTCTTCCTTTAATCTTTAATCGACCACCTTCCTTTAATCTTCCAAAAATGTATTGTTTAAAGTATTATTATCTCTTTAATACAAATGGGGTTTAAGGCCCAGAAAGGTTTTAAGAAATGTACCAAAGTTTACATGTCTAGTAAGTGACATTTGCATGGCTAGAACTAAAATTAAAATTTAAAGTCTGAGTTATCAGAATTGATGACAAAAGTTTGTACTTATTCATAAGTGATCCAGAGACAATATTTTCACTTTTGGAACTGCATTCTCTACCATCAGTCTTCCATAAATTGACTATTTGGCTAATATAATAAGAACTGTTTCTAAAAAATTAATATGAGGTATGTGTAGGGGCCAAGGGCAGGCCAACCCGGGATGTCCCACTTTGGGCAGGCAGATCACATGGAGCTGAAACAGTCAAGATCCAAAAGACTCAGAAAGAAATTTTGACTTCCCCCTAACTGCCTAGAAGGACTTAGATGGAGGACCAGCTCCAGCAAGAGGGCTCTCACCATAGACAACTATATCATAATATGACCTAGACAAGGAGGAAGTCAACAAAGTCTGTTGTGTTAAAATTTCTGTGTCCCATGGTTTCTGTGAGGACCAGAAAACAATTGTTTACCAAACATTTATTCTTTCATATTCTTCTAAATTGCTTCCCTTCCCTTTCAAGTCCCAGACCCATACCATATCCCTAGTTCAGGATGACATGTATACTTCATTGTGCCTGTCTTGGAATTTCATGTCTGTGTGGATTCCCTATAGATATGTAATTAAATTTGATTTTTTCCTGTTAATCTGTCTCATGCCATTTTGATTTTGGGACCTTGAAAGATAGAGGGAAAAGTTTCCTCCCCAGCACATGCAAAGTGAGTTAAGTGTAAATTGAAATTGTAGTCATTATCAAATCCTGCAATAGGTAAATTTCCAAAAATAGTTTTGAACCAATTCATGGAGCTATTAATTGTGATGGCCATTAGATCATGATTACTTTTCTAATACTTTGACAAAATAAACATATAATAAATATTTGTTATAAACTAGATTTATCTTTTGCTATATACGTAATCTATATCTCAGTATTTTATGACCTTGTTAAAGTTGGTGTTATGCAAATATTTTCTCAAATTCAAAAAAGAAGGATATATATTTCAGAAGCTACAAGCCAGGGAAATAATTGATGATTTCCTATACATTTTAGAAAAATAAAAAGCTAAATGGATGGTTTGTCAGGATCATAAATAAAAGAGGGATCACAGGAAGTCAAAATACCTTGATTAAAAATAATATCAGATAATGCTCATTATCATTTTGATAACATGAATGGATTATTTCATCAGTGTCTCTCTCTCTCTCTCATTTCCACTTTCTTTCCGTTTTAGTCTCACTCCATCTTCAGCCTAGGATTCACAGAGTTTATCAAGCTACCTCTGAAAACAGGAAGAAGAATGTAGGATTAGATGACAATACTGAGAAAGAATAGTAACTGTTGTTGATTTTTAGATCCACGTTGATCTAGGAAAAGGGCATTAGGTCTTTAGTGTTCTGTAGTGCCTTCATCCTGCGACATCTTCACCAATGTCTTATATGAAGACAAATTTGCTGCTGATGTAAATCTGAGAAAGCTGTGTTGGAATGTTCAGAAAGATCTCAGCTGGTTGGGTTCTTGGACTAGGAAATATAAGAGGACATTTTACAGGGATAAATACAATAAAATTGCACTATATTAAAAAATGTCAATAGTAAAATTTGTTCGCGGAAGAAATAGGTAACAATTTTGTAACATGAGATTTAATTGCCTGCAGATTAAATATGAGATGACTTTGTGACAGACAGTGTGGAAGGGTGGGGGAAAAAGCTAAATAATTCACAGGCTGCATTAGTACCATGCAGTATCCCCAGATCAAGGGAATATATGCAATGACCGTATTCTGTATTAGAATACACTTAGAATCCTGTATTTACTTTGGGTGATGCACTTAATGGGGGATATTAACAAATTATATTTATTTAGCAATTTGGACCTTTACTTAATAGATATTGAGTACCTTGCGTGTTCCAGGTATGATGCAAGGCATGTTTTGATGATAACAAAATATATATACATAGTTAATGTCTCCATGAACCATAATATCTAGTGCATGGGAAGACCAGGCATTAAACATATAAACAAGTAAATATATACAAATAATTCCAGTTCTTTGGCCATATGTTATCATATAGGAAAAAGATGATGAAATAAGTTATCACAGAATGGAGGATATATATACATGGTATGATCTTGAATATACACTATACAGCATATGAGAAATTTGCCTTTTGAGATTCTGTTTATGAGGTGGAGAGCACCAAAGAAAAATGTTTTCCACAGGTGCTAAAAAATAAGGTGACATGAGAAGCCATACAGAGACATTTCAGTGATATTCACAGATAAAGATATTTACAGATAAAGAATGCCACAGATAGAGAAAGCAAGTCATAATTTCAAATGAGATCCTTGAAATCACTATTGATAGTGTTATGGGCCCTGACTTTCTCAACCACTTCTCACATGGGCAAGTTTATACAGCATTATCCAGAGTGAACAAAACAGGGATTTCTTTTCCTGAGGAATGTTTGTTCAACTAGTAAGTATGTAAGTGCAAAAAGGTGGTCAGGAAGTTATATCTCAGGAGTTGATGTGTAAACCCAATCTGAAGGATGACAAACAATCATATACAATTCCAGTCAAAGGAAATAGAATATTTGCAGGTATTGAGGTGGAAAAGAGGACCAAATGAGGTTAAAATCAATATACAGTCATGTTTTCCTAAAAATTTTAATTATTATGTCCCATAAGCAATTCTTATGGGCAGAAAATTACCTTCTAATTCAAGAAAGTTACAATGTTTATTAAATTGCTTGGAAAGAAATCAAACTATAATTCATAGCAGGGTGATGTCATGTGACTTCAAGATATTTCAATCCATTCACATTAGGCAGAACATAAGGAACATTTATTTTTAAACTTGATAATGTTTTTTTTTTTTCTTCAAGCTGTAGATTCGCCCTCCATCTCTTTCTCTTCCTCCCAGTTTATCCCTTAGGTACCCACGATATATTACCTATAGAAATTCTCACAGTCTGGATTTTGTTGACTGCATATTCATGATGTGGTTCAACATGTAACTCTGATTTCTGTATTTATTTCAGATTGACCGCTGGATCTGGAGATCCATCAGACTAGTTCTAGCTCTGTGGTAAAATGATAGATGGCTTTGTTCTTTCACCATAATGCCTTGTTTTGCTATTTTGTGTTGTTAGTAGCCAGTAATATTCAATGTCTGCATTCATTAATTTATTATAAAATATTGGTATTCTAATTCTAAAACTTAATTTTCATTTTATCCATTATTTATTCAGTTGCATAGTTCATGTGAAAAAGGAAAGATAAATGTTTGATTTGTTCATATCATTTATCCAATTTGCAAGATAATAAATTGGTTCCCTGTCATCTTTAGAAAAAGACTAATTAGATGTTTTAGTCATTATGAACTCATGGATTTAAATCTATTTGATATATTTCAATCTGTTGCAATCCTTATCTTTATTGAAGCTCAATTTTTCCCCACCTGTATTCAGTGATAGGTTCTTCAGATTTGCTTCTTGGTCCATTGATATAACCTTACCGGTCTTTAATAGCTCCTTTGCTGTCTGCTGTGTCAAGGTGTTCCAGATCATTGTGTATTTCTTCCTTCAGACTTGTATTCAGCCAAGTTTCTCCAAGAGACATCAAATTATTTTAATAAGAAATAGTATTCAGGACTAAAATCTGGATGCAGAAATTCTCACTGCTACTGGGTTATTCACTGCAGATAGATAGATTAGATAGATAGATAGATACAGGTAGATAGATGCATAGATAGATAGATACATAGATAAAGATATGCATATTGATAGAAACTCTGAGGTCATACTGATATTTCCAATTCAACTGAGGAACACAGTGTTTTTATTTAAGCTCTTCTGTGTTACATCCTTTTCTTCTTGCTTCTATATTGAGTATCCTGATTCTGAAAGGTATAGGAAATGAAAAAAAATAATCATGTGATTACTGAAAATTGTTAACATTTTTTGTATATGCTATCCCTGATCCTGCTTTATATAATTTCTCTATATTCACACTGTAAGATCCCATAGATATTATATATTTGAATTTCCCTTGATTCTCATTTATTTTCAATTCTGTAAAAAAATTTAAGTATTTAATTATCACCACTGGCCTGTTGTAGATATTTCTCTAATCATTATGGCTCTGTGAAGCTTAATCTCCAGTTGATTATTTAGGAAGACCTCAGGCTTTCTCTGAATTATTACATGTTAATTACAGTTTACTTTCTTTATTGAGTTTTGCTGAATATAGACTCTTTGGTTTACATTTTCTTTCACTGAATATCTTAAACATGTTATGATATTTTCTTTTGGCATAAATGTTATGTCAAGAAGTCCAATGATGATCTAATGTTCTTTCCTTTATATATCATATGCTATTATTTTCTCATTGTCCAAAGTATTTTTTTTCTTTAACATCCAGAAATTTTACTAGTATATATATTGGTGTTAATTTTTCTAAGTTATTGCATAATATAGGCTTGTTATATGTGATTTTATCTCTGTTTTTTTTAAGGAAAGTTTTCTTACATTATAGCTTTTAATATTTCTTCTGTTTTTTTGCTTTGTTTCTTGTTCTTCAGGGACCTTTATTGTTTGTAAGCTTTATCTTCTTTGCCTGTTTTCAATATTTGCTTTCTCTTGAATCCTTTCAATTACTTTTTTCACTTTGTTTTCTAAAATGTTAACTTTCTTCCTTTTAATGTTCTATTTCTCTTCCAGCATTATTTATTGTGTTTTTAGCTCTTAATTTCTCTCTAGTTTTGTGTTTATTTCTGAAAACATTTTTCCTTTAGTCCCAATTCTTTTTTAACTACTTTTAACTCATATCTGAGTTTTTAAATTTTGTGACATATATTGTTTCATATCTTTTATCATTTTTAATGTCTTACAGCTTTTATATAATATATATTATAGTTTTGATCTATTTTTTAGACATGTCTATTTGGTGTGCCTTCATGATATCTAGAGAAACTATTTTGTTCCTTATTTTTTTCCATCTTGTAGTAACTTCATATGAGATCTGGCTCAATATGTTTTTGTTGCTCATCTTTATATGAACTTGTTTTTTTCTAAATTTTTGGAAGACAATATGGTTCAGCTAGGCTTTTTTTCTTTTTTTGTCATTTTCATGAAATAATCTAAAACATGGTGCCCTGATTTCTGAGATTCCTTGGCTCTGTTGCTCTCTTCCATGTATATTTGGGTCATGTCTATTTTGCACTAATTTTTTATCCTCTTCTGCCCAATTTTGCTTCCACTGGTGACAGCATTCCTCAGTGTGGTTCCGTAGCTTGTGAGTTTCTAAAGTTCATAAGGGATAAGCTGCTTCAGCCCCTAAGGGACGTGATAAAGGCCCTCTGTACCTACCCATGCTTTTAACAAGCAAACTCCTTCCAGATTCACATCAAATATCCTGCCATGGTATCCAGTGATAACATGAGTTTTGTGACTTTTGATGATTTTCCCCACCTTATATTTTGGATTCCATGGGGATATCTTCTCATTTTGATTTTATATGTGTATATATATTTGAACCACAGGCAAAGTGATGTGAAAGTCCATGGGTTCCTTCTGGTTAGTTGGCCCAGGCTTTTGAGGGAACAAGAACAGCCAATTCCCAGAACATGTTCTGGTCCCAATATATATTTGGAGTTCAACTATGTAGTTGTTTCCTTTGTTTCTTTCTGGGCATTTGGAAAAATCCAAAGCCTATGCTGGCACCATTGCTGCTGTCTTCCTAGAACTCCCTAGAATTTGTTTAATTATTTAAATGTTAGCTTAAAATATTTAAAATATGTTGGGGGACCTTTATTGTCTTTATTAATTGTCAGAGAAAGATTCTTGGCTTTCTTTATCAGAACAGCTCTCCAATACTGGGGTAATAAATAGTTCTCTTTTCTGTGTTAGCAAGGTGACTATATACTGGTAATCACCAAATAATGATTTTGGACTTTATAAGTTGGAAAGCCTTGAACTTTTATTATACAAAGATCTCTCTATTCCTATTCAGTAAAATTGCATTAACTATTACCCTAATCCCAAATCATAATTCAACTAGAGGTATTAGAGTGAGATACCAATTTCTACTGTAAAAAAAAGCAATAAATTTCATAATAAGCTAATTATCAGACTTAGATGAACATTTCTTATCTTAAAGCATTCATGGAAAACACCTCCAAGTCCAGAGTCCTACAAGGAGCCCCAATATTATTTGGCCTAGAGCAATGTGTGGTTTCTTAGTGCCATTAGTTATCCTGCTGTGCAGGAATATTTTGGAGTTTTGGACCACAGGCAAAGTGATGTGAATGTCAAATGGGCTTCTTCTGGCTAAATGACTGGGCTTTTGAGGGAACGGAAAGAGCCAAAGCCCAGAACATGTCCTGGCCCAAGCCAACGAATCCAGTTTTTCCCCAAACATGAGTTCTTTGTTTAACAATGAGATAGCAGTGAGGGCTACTGTAAATCACATATTTCATATTAGAAACCCCTCTATCATTACATCCTCCCAGATGGAAGATATGAAGGCAAGGGTTGAAAGTTCAAATGCCCACAGAAGCAAAATGTGCAGGAAATGTAAATGAATGAAGTGAGCAATAATAATATAAATTTCTATTTTCACTCCAGATGCCCTTTGTATGTTAAAGAAAAAAAAATTCTTTCATATACAGGTATGCTTTTTTTGCATTTTTAAAAAATCACAAAGCCTTCTCTATCATTTACTTTCTCCCTCTTAACAGAGACAGATAGTTAAATCTGTCTTTCATCTTAATTCATACAGAAAACAGCACAAATACAAGAGCAACAACAAATGGCACTTGACCTTATTATAATGTAAATGAGAGGCAGTTATGGGGATATTGAAAAACTGGACTCTACAGGTCCCATCCAAAGGTAATCTTCCGCTCAGCTTCAGATGATTTTTGTCACACCTTAATATAGGCCTAACATTGCCAGACACTCTACTTTTTCAAAAGAAGCAGAACATCCAGATTATTGTGCAAAATGTCCTAGGATTGAAATGTTGGCAATTCATTCAATTAATCTTTAAACTTTGCTCAGGCAAATATTGCCTTTGTGTAGACAAAACACGTGCAGGTAGTGGAATACAGTGTATTACTTCTGCTTAAGAAGCCTAAACTAGTTTTATTCTCTTATGTTTTCATTCTTATGTTTTAAGATCAAGTACAAGGACTACCTTCTCTGTGAAGCCTTTCTTGAACTGTTACAGATGGAATGTGTTTCACTCCTTTGTGTCCTTATTACTCCCTAAATAGACTTCTGTTACAGCATCTACATAATTTTTCCAGTTTTTTGTTTGCCTGTCAATCTACCACATGAAGCTGTAAGCACCTTGAGGTAAGAGACTAGAGTGGGTTGAGTGGAGGGCCCCCGAAATTAAGTCTGACAAATGAAAACCTCTAGAGACCAAGAGATCTCTGAAATAAAAGGCTTCATTGAGCCCTTATAGATGCTAACCAGATAAAAGAGGGAGTTCTGGCATGGGAAGTTTCTGCTTCACTAGCAGCAAAGCCAGTTAACAGGAACAATTTGTCCATCAAACTCAAAAAACAGGGGTTGTTTATGGTCTTTAAATTTACATTGGCGCTGTAGATAAGAAAGGTGGGCTAACGTGAAGTGGGGAAAGTCCTGGGATAGGTGGTCAGTCCATAGAGATGCTGTAGATTTGTTGTTGATGATGGTTAGACAGTGGTCATGCTTAAGGGGGATGAGTAGTCTGGGGACCTCCTAGATGTTTATTAAAATGATTTCATTCACGAATGTGGAATTTCTGGTTAGCTACAGTCCCCTGTTATTGACTAATAACCTTCCCTTGTCTCTCTCCCTCATTCTCTGGCCCTTATATCACTTAATTTACAATACAACATTTCAGAATTTTTCCTTATCATGTCCATGCCCTAAACCCTAGAGCCTGTGAGTGTGACCTTATTTGGAAAAAGGGTCTTTGTAAATATAATTAAGTTAAGGATCTTGAGATGAGATCATCCTGGATTATCTGAGTATGCCCTAACTCCAATGACAGCATGTCCTTGTCACAGACAGAAGAGGAAAGACACAGAGGAGAAGGTCATGTGAAGACAGAGGTAGAGACTAGAGAGCTGCAGCCATGAGATAAGGAATGTCTGGAGCCACCAGAAGCCAGAGCTGGAAAAGGCAAGGAAGGGTCCTTTCCTCTAGCTTTGAGTGAGCCCATGTGATGCTGCTGACACCTTGATTTCTGCCTCTGGCCTGTAGACTGTGATAGAAAAGTTTCTGTTGTTTGAAAGCATCTCATTTTTGGTGATCTGTTATAGCAGCTCTAGGAAACGAGTGCTTATATAACTATGCTTATGGAACTCTGTATCCCAAATCCTTAGCTCAAACTCTGGTATACAGGTAGCAGGCAAGAAATAGATGTTAATTCTTTGGAATATAAATTCTTACTCTTTATGAATTTATGAGTTTCCTTCTATACTTCATGCGCAGTAGCAGAATGATTTTATTCTATCTCTCATAAATAAAGTTCTTAAATGGCTCAGTAAGTAGTTTATTATTGCCTTTATGTAGACAAAATACATGTGTAAACCAGTAGCAGTTTATCAGTGTTAGGAATCTATGTTCCCTTCCTCTCAGCATAAAATGCATAAAGTATGCCTCTCAATAGATAAAGAGAAACAACCACATCCTCCATTTCACGTGTGCTGTGCTACATACACTACGAAAGATCATGTCTTTCCTAAAGAAAGCGATCATTGTCACTGAAGGCAGAATAGCAGAATGGGTTCTGATAACAGAAGACATGGATTTGAACAAAAGTGCTACTTGTTACTAGTTGTAAGACCTTGAATAAATTATTTAATTTCTCTGAAGAAGTAGGGGAAGAGAGAAGATTATAAACACCGTAAGTATTAACAGGATTATATAGCTTAAACATTCTCCCTGAGTATCTGGACTTAGAAGGGACTAAAAAAACATTACTTGACTTCTATAGATTTCCAGTATGCTATTTTCTCTTGATTGAAGAATTAAAGGTTGGGAAAATATATTCACTGAGCCTACTGGTTTACGTTTAGGGGTATTAGGTTGGATTTCCTATTCTTAAAATGCAATCCAGATTTCCCTTCTATAATTCCAGAAAAGCTGGTTGGGGATGGGCAAAGTGAAGGGGTGAGATTTTTAGTAACATGAGGACCATTAAATCCTGGGATTATTTCATTTGTTGAAAAAAATGTTTTGAAAGAGCTCTGCCATGGCTCTACATTTAACACTCTTCTTCTTGTTGATTGTTAGTTGATGCTTATAATCAGCGTTATGATTCGTAATGAGGACACAAAGATGAAATTATCACCCATGACTAGAATCACATCAATATCAAGGCTTTGTGTGAGGAAGCAGGTCTTGCAAATTAAGTTGAGCCTTATCAACTCAGATTTCTCAGTTGGCAAAACATATTCAGCACCACACTAGTGTTGTTGGTAATTATGTCAGCCTGCCCATCAATTTTGCTAAAGAGAAACACACCCACAATGAGACCTGTCAAGGACAACTTTTATTCCATTCTCTGTGAATCAGTCCAAAAGTCTAAGCAAGGAGAAAGAACCTCACCAAAGAAAAGCATCTTTAGTGCTGTCAGTATCAAAAAATATGCATAGGGTAATTTAGGTTATATAAGTAATTTGTATTGATCTGTGATTCTCAAAGGGGGATGATTTTAAATCCCAGATAACATTTGGCAGTGACAGGAGACTCTGGGTTGTCCCAAGTGGGGAAGGAAGAATGCGCCTAGCCTTTAGGAGGCAGAGGCCAGGGATGCTACTAAAAACCAGGCAGTGTACAGGGTGCCCCCTACCCCCAGGTGCACGGTGCCATGGTGGGTGAACCACGGAATAGGTAAATACCAGGGAAGTGTCTGGAAAGAAAAGCTCATCTAAGCGTGAGCCTGAAGTAGCTGCTTCAGGGCATACACATGCATACACACAAAAATTTTCATGAAGAGAAGTAGAGATGTGTATCTTCAAAGTAATATGCAAACCACATATGTGACATGATGTTCAGCAATCAGTGGAGGGTAAGAAAAAAGAGCTCTTTGACCTGGTGCCAATCAGCCAGGGCTGTAATAAAGCACATGTCGACTCTAGTGCTATCCCTTGTTTTGTAGTGCACAATGTTGAAATGAGTCACAAAAATGTGCACTTTGCTGGTTTTCATGGGATAGCAGACTGAATTTTGGTTACTGAGCATTATCAGACTTTGTTTGTTCTCCTGAAGTTTCCTTCCTAATGCTAAATTATATCTTTATACTGTTTTTTGATTATCAATTTAACGTGTTCTCTTAACTTCTGGTTTCCAAAACTGGAGATTTAATTCACGCAATCTTTTACCTCCCTTTCCACTCCAAACTTTGTTAAAATGTTATTACTTTAGTGATATTCTTACTTTTAAGTGATAATCTCAAACCTCTATCAATTATTTATAAGTCTCTATGATCTATCCTGACTTGACAGGATGTTAAATAAAGAGATTCACAACTTCCTGTTCTTTCTTCCTCCTATTTCCATCTATGTTTATCTCTATCCCAGCCATTATTCTTAAATAGCCTCCACAGTTAGTCATAGTTAATACAGGTTTTCCGTAAGAATTGGTTTTATAGCTAGTGTTCATGTAGTGTTTCATGTAGGGGAGATATATTTTTTTATTGTGGTATCATTAATGTACAATTACATGAGCAACATTATGGTTACTAGATTCCCCCCATTATCAAGTCCCCACCTCATACCCCATTACAGTCACTGTCCATCAGCATAGTAAGATGCTATAGAATCACTACTTGTCTTCTCTGTGTTGCACTGCCTTCCCCGTGCTCACACCCCTACATTATGTGTACTAATGCCAATGGCCCTTTTTCCCCCTTATCCATCCCTTCCCACCCATCCTCCCCAGTCCCTTTCCCTTTGGTAACTGTTAGTCCATTCTTGGGTTCTGTGAGTCTGCTGCTGTTTTGTTCCTTCATTTTTTTCTTTATTAATATACTCCACAGAGGAGTGAAATCATTTGATACTTGTCTTTCTCTGCCTGGCTTATTTCACTGAGCATAATATCCTCCAGTTCCATCCATGTTGTTGCAAATAGTAGGATTTGTTTTCTTCTTATGGCTGAATAATATTCCATTGTGTATATGTACCACATCTTCTTTATCCAGTCATCTACTGATGGACACTTAGGTTCCTTCCATTTCTTGGCTATTGTAAATAGTGCTGCGATAAACATAGGGGTGCATATGTCTTTTTTTAAACTGGGCTCCTGCATTCTTAGGGTAAATTCCAAGGAGTGGGATTCCTGGGTCAAATGGTATTTCTATTTTGAGTTTTTGAGGACCCTTCATACTGCATTCCACAATGGTTGAACTAATTTACATTACCACCAGCGGTGTAGGAGGGTTCCCATTTCTCCACATCCTCGCCAACCTTTGTTGTTGTTTGTCTTTTGGATGGTGGCCATCCTAACTGATGTGAGGTGATATCTCATTGTGGTTTTAATCTGAATTTCTCTGATGATTAGCAATGTGGAGCATCTTTTCATGTGCCTGTTGGCCATCTGAATTTCTTCTTTGGAGAAGTCTCTGTTTAGATCCTCTGCCCATTTTTTAATTGGATTATTTACTTTTTATTTGTTGAGATGCATGAGCTCTTTATATATTTTAGATGTCAACCCTTTATTGGATATGTCATTTATGAATGTATTCTCCCATACTGTAGGATGTCTTTTTATTCTATTGATGCTGTCCTTTGCTGTACAGAAGCTTTTAGCTTGATATAGTCCCACTTGTTCATTTTTGCTTTTGTTTCCCTTGCCCAGGGAGTTGAAGTTGCTCATGTTTATGTCCAAGAGTTTTTTGCCTATGTTTTTGTCTTAGAGTTTTATGGTTTCATGACTTACACTCAGATCTTTCATCCTTGTCAAGTTTACTTTTGTGTATGGGGTTAGACAATGATCCAGTTCCATTCTCTTACATGTAGCTGTCCAGTTTTGCCAACAACAGCTGTTGAAGAGGCTGTCATTTCCCCATTGTATATCCATGGTTCCTTTATCATATATTAAGTGACCATATGTGTTTGGGTTAATATCTGGACTCTCTATTCTGTTCCACTGGTCTATGGGTCTGTTCTTGTGCCAGTACCAAATTGTCTTGATTTTTGTGGCTTTGTAGTAGAGCTTGAAGTTGGGAAGCAGGATCCCCCTGTTTTATTCTTCTCAGGATTGCTTTGGCTATCTGGGGTCTTTTGGGGTTGCATATGAATTTTAGAACTATTTGTTCCCATTCATTAAAGAATGCTGTTGGTACTTTGATAGGGATTGAATTAAATGTATAGATTGCTTAAGGCAGGATGGCCATTTTGACAATATTAATTCTTCCTAGCCAAGCACATGGGCTGAATTCCATTTATTAGTGTCCTCTTAATTTTCTCTTAAAAGTGTCTTGTAGTTTTAAGGGTATTGGACTTTCACTTCCTTGTTTAGGTTTATTCCTAGGTATTTTTTGTTTTTCATGAAAGTGCAAATGGAAATGTTTTCCTGATTTCTCTTTCTGCTACTTCATCATTAGTGTATAGGAATGCAACAGATTTCTATGTACAAATTTTGTATTCTGCAACTTTGCTGAATTCAGATATTAGTTCTAATAGTTCTAGAGTGTATTCTTAAGGGTGTTTTATGTACATTATCATGTCATCTGCAAACAGTGACAGTTTGACTTCTTCCTTACCAATCTGGATGCCTTTCATTTCTTTGTTTTGTTTGATTGCCATGGCTAGGGCCTCCAGTACTATGTTGAATAAAAGTGGGGAGAGTGTGCATCCCTACCTTGTTCCCAATCTTGGGTGAAAAGATTTCAACTTCTTGCTGTTAAGTATGATTGGCTGTGGGTTTATCATATATGGCCTTTATTATGTTGAGGTACTTGCCCTTTATACCCATTTTGTTGAGAGTTTTTATGATGAATGGTTGTTGAATTTTGTTGAATGTTTTTTCAGCATCTATTGAGATGACCATATAGTTTTTGTCCTTCTTTTTGTTGATGTGGTGAATGATGTTGATGGATTTTTGAATGTTGTACCATCCTTGCATGCCTGAGATGAATCCCACTTGATCATGGTGTATGATTCTGTTGATGTATTTTTGAATTCAGTTTGCTAATATTTTGTTGAGTATTTTTGCATTTATGTTCATCAGGGATATTGGTCTGTAATTTTCTTTTTTTGTGCTGTTTTTGCCTGTTTTTGGTATTAGAGTGATGCTGGCTTCATAGAATGAGTATCTCCCCTACATGAAACACTACATGAACACTAGCCTTAAAACCTCTTCTATGTTTTGGCAAACTTTAAGGAGAATAGATATTATGTCTTCTCTAAATGTCTGAAAATTCAGTGGTGAATCCATCTGGCCCATGGGTGTTGTTCTTGTGTAGTTTTTTGATTACCAATTCAATTTCATTGCTGGTAATTGGTCTGTTTAGATTTTGTTTCTTGCTTGGTCAGTCTTGGAAGGTTGTATTTTTCTAGAAAGTTGTCCATTTCTTCTAGGTTATTCATCTTGTTAGCATATAGATTCTCATAATATTCTCTTATAATTCTTTGTATTTCTGTGGGGTCTGTCGTGATTTTTCCTTTCTCATTTCTGATTCTGTTTATGTGTGTAGATCCTCTTTTTCTCTTAATGAGTCTGGTTAGGGGTTTATCTATTTTGTTTATTTTTTCAAAGAACCAGCTCTTGGTTTCATTGATTTTTTTCAATTGCTTTATTCTTCTCAATTTTATTTATTTCTTCTCTGATCTTTATTATGTCCCTCCTTCTGCTGACTTTAGGTCTCATTTGTTCTTCTCTTTCCAGTTTCAGTAATTTTGACTTCAGACTATTCATTTGGGATTGTTCTTCCTTCTTTAAATAGGCCTGGATTGCTATATACTTTCCTCTTAAGTATGCTTTTGCTGCATCCCACAGAAGTTGGGGCATTGTGCTGTTGTTGTCATTTGTCTCTATATATTGCTTGATCTCTGTTTTAATTTGGTCATTTATCCGTTGATTATTTAGGATCATGTCGTTAAGTCTCCATGTGTTTGTGAGCCTTTTCTGTTTTCTTTGTTCAGTTTATTTCCAGTTTTATACCTTTGTGATCTGAGAAGTTGGTTGGTAGATTTTCAATCTTTTTGAATTTACTGAGGTTCTTTTTATGGCCTAGTATGTGGTCTATTCTGGAAAATGTTCCATGCGCACTTGAGAAGAATGTGTTTCCTCCTGCTTTTGGGTGTAGAGTTCTGTAGATGTCTGTTAGGTCCATCTGTTCTAGTGTTTTGTTCAGTGCCTCTGTGTCTTTATTTTCTGTCTGGTTGATCTTTCCTTTGCAGTAAGTGGTGTGTTGAAGTCTTCTAAAATTAATGCATTGCATTCTATTTCCTCCTTTAATTCCATTAGTATTTGTTTCACATATGCTGGCACTCCTGTGTTGGGTGCATATATATTTATAATGGTTATATCTTCTTGTTGGACTGACCCCTTTATCATTATGTAATGTCCTTCTTTATCTCTTGCTACTTTCTTCGTTTTGAAGTCCAATTTGTCTGATACAAGTACTGCAACACCTGCTTTTTTCTCTTTGTTGTTTGCATGAAATATCTTTTTCCATCCCTTCACTTTTAGTGTGTGTATGTCTTTGGGTTGTGGTGAGTCTCTTGTAAGCCCCATAGGGATGGGTCTTGCTTTTTTATCCATTCTGTTACTCTGTGTCTTTTGATGGGTGCATTCAGTCCATTTACATTTAGGGTGATTATTGATGTGTATGTACTTATTGCCATTGTAGGCTTTGGATTCGTGGTTAACAAAGGTTCACATTTAGCTTCTTTACTATATATCCGTCTAACTTTAACTCACTTATTATGCTACTATAAACACAGTCTGATGATTCTTTATTTCTCTCTCTTCTCATTCTTTCTCCTCTACTCTTTATATGTTAGGTGTTTTATTCTGTACTCTCTAGTGTTTTTCTTGATTGCTTTTGTGGATAGCTGGTTTTATTTTTTGCTTTTAGTTAGTATTTGGTTGGTCTGCTTTCTTTGCTGTGATTTTATTTTCTCTGGTGACATCTATTTAGCCTTAGGAGTAGTTCCTTCTAGAGCAGTCCCTTTAAAATACACTGTAGAGGTTGTTTGTGGAGGTAAATTCCCTCAACTTTTGCTTATCTGGAAACTGTTTAATCCCTCCTTCAAATTTAAATGATAATCTTGCTGGATATAGTATTCTTGGTTTAAGGCCCTTCTGCTTCATTGTATTAAATATATCATGACATGCTCTTCTGCCTGTAAGGTTTCTGTTGAGAAGTCTGATAATATCCTGATGGGTTTTGTTTTGTAGGTGATCTTTTTTCTCTCTCTGGCTGCTTTTAATACCCTGTCCTTGTCTTTGATCTTTGCCATTTTAATTATTATATGTCTTGGTGTTTTCCTCCTTTGGTCCCTTGTGTTGGGTGATCTGTGGGCTTCATAGTCTGAGAGATTGCTTCCTTCCCAGCTTGGGGAATTTTTCAGCAATTATTTCTTCAAAGACACCTTCTATCCCTTTTTCTCTCTCTTCTTCTGGTACCCCTATTATGCAAATATTGTTCCTTTTGCATTGGTCACAGAGTTCTCTTAACATTCTTTCATTCCTAGAGATCCTTTTATCTCTCTCTGCCTCAGCTTCTCTTTATTCCTGTTCTCTGATTTCTATTCTATTAACAGTCTCTTGCACCTTGTCTAATCTGCTCTTAAGTCCTTCCATTGCTTGTTTCATTTCTGTTATTTCCCTCCTGAATTCATCCCTTAGCTCTTGCATATTTCTCTGCAGCTCCATCAGCATGGTTATGATTTTTATTTTGAATTCTTTTTCAGGAAGATTGGTTATACCTGTCCCACTAGGCCCTCTCTCTGGCATTTGGGTGATTTTGGACTGGACCAGGTTCTTTTGCCTTTTCATGGCAATAGAGGTGATTGCTAGCAAGTGGCATGTGTGTCATCTCAGAGAACAAAGTCCTGTCCTGCTTGCTGGTCACCTTGACCATCTCCACTGCCTGTGCCAGTTAACTGCACACAGGGAGCAGTCTCTCGGTTAATCCCCTGAGCTGCTGTGGGCGGGGTGTCCCTTGGGATACCCTAGGGCATTGGCAGGGGTCCCAGATGAGTGGCATGTGTTCTCGTGCAAGAACGGCACCCCTTTGTGCCTTCTGGACCTTGCGCTGACTTCCTCTGCCTGTGCCTGGCCGCTGCACATAGGCAGCAGCCTCTGGGTCTGGCCTGGTTAGCTGCATGCAGGGAAAAGACTTTGTGTGGTTGCTGTGGGTGGGGCTGTTTCCAGGGTCGGGTCGTCCACAGCAGTGGCAGGTCAGCTGGTTTGCTTGCAGTGCTGGCAGAGGGTAATGAACTGCAGGCTGCTTATCGCCACGAAGGGCTTCAGAGCTGCATTGACACCTGTAGGGTTAGGGCGTCTGAAGTTCCTTAAAATTCCCTGCCTGCAGGATTGAGTATGCTAGGATGATTTTGTCCACTTGTTGAGCCTTTGTCCCTTTAAGACTTTTAAAGTGCCTGCTTTTCTTTTGTCCCAGGGGAGCTGGCTGTGGGGACCTGCTTCCAGTCTCAGTTTTGGATTTTACTTTTCCATTTCTCTAATATCCAGTACACCATGCAATGTGTGTCTGTGCTCCCGGAGCAGATTACTAGGGCTGGTTATTTAGCAGTCCTGAGCGTCCACTCCCTCCCCACTCTGATTCTTTTCCTTGCTGGTGAGCTGGGATGGGGGAGTGCTCAGGTCCCACTAGGTCATGGCTTTGTATCTTACCCTTTTCATGAGATGCTGAGTTCTCGCAGATGTAGATGTAGCCTGGCTGTTGTACTGTATTTTCTGGTCTCTCTTTTAGGAATTATTAAATTTGCTGTATTTTCAAAATATATATGGTTTTGGGAGGAGATTTCTCCGCCCTACTCACGCCGCCATCTTGAGAAATCTTTCTGGGGAGATATATTTTTTTATTTATTATTTCTATTTCTTTTCAACAACCCTGGGAAATGTGGTTAGGGCATGTGGAAAATAAACTCTGCAGTAGATTTATATTTTGAAAGTATATTGGAGACACTAGGTATCAACTGTGGAATATATCACTAGGTATATTTTGTGGGAATAAGGAAGCAGAACTGGGCAGGATGAAATGGGGAGCTGCGAGACAGTCATAGCAAAGTCCTCACCTAATTCTACAGACTTTTGAAGCTGAGATGGTCATTTATAGTTGTTCCAGATAGAGGCTGGAGGACCTGGGCTGTGTTCTCTCACACTGGCAAGAATTGACTATAGGCACGACTCTGGGTGAGGAGGCACTTCTTCAGCACAGTTCCACAGAGTCAGTGGGGAGCTGTAAGCCACTGCCACTCCAGCAACGGAGCAAATCTGTGCTTTATTCCTGAAGGAGCAGGCCTTATCAGCCTATCAGCATATCCACTAAAATTTCCATTTTATAGGTATAGAAACAGGTGGGCCCTTTATGATTTCAGCCATGTTGACCTCCCCTAAACAGAATACTTATCAAAATACACATTTTATAATCTGGCCTTGTCAACTTTCCTCTACTCTGTGCATAGGCGAGCCACCCTCCCTCTTTAATCTGTGACTTTGACAACTCTTTGTGTCTTTGTTTCCTACCTCTACCTCATAGGACAGGTATAAAAAACAAAATTCTGTTCAGATAATTGTGTATACACACTTTGCAAGCCAAGGTATAATGGACATATTGTTTTTCTATTATGATCGTGACACCTCCAATTGTCAACTCAATTTCAGTATCAATTTCATCACTATATAATTGGTTAGTTCCCAAACACAAGTTTCTATTCATCTCTCTTGACTCATCTACATGACTCACTGAGCAATGAGTTATGCCGTTTTCCTATGTTGCCTAGTACCAAAACAAGACCACTGCAATTGAATGTTTATTTTCAAATACAGCGTCTGTAAGTATCTGCATGATTGTGACTTTTCAGAATACTATCCCAGTCAATGAAAGAGATTTTCCTCTAAGGTGGTTTCTTGACATCTGACTCATGCCCAAACTAACATTTTAAGCAACAGGAAAATATGCACCATTGCATTGTGTGGATCTCAGGGTTGTTTGTTTTGTTTCGTTTTGATCTTAGGTTATCTGTCAGAGCCCACAAAAATATTTTCCTTTTAATTGTCAACTAGAATGAGAAACAATCCCTGAATTGATCATAAATGCATTTAAATACCTCTGTGATTCTTCTCTAGTACTAGAATGATAGACTATCAATAAGCAAAGGAAATTGGCATCCAAAGTTTATTCATGAAAAAAATATAGACATAGTTCTCAAATGTGATCTACTAACTTTATAAAGTATTAGTACTCAATGGACATTAGTGAATAATCCTCAAAATCCTAAATTTTAACATCTTTTTTCAAGTAAAATATGAAAATTATTTTCTACTTGAAAGTGTTTGGAAACAGATAATGCCTAGTATAAAAATTTCTTAAATGATGGCCTTATATTTCCTTTGGAGAATTTTGTAAAAGTTTCTGTGCTTATCTGAAATTACAAAACTTTAAGAAAATTTATGTGTTCTTATGAGTTTCCGGGTTGTAGATAACTATGTAAAAGACACCATTTCCAAATTAAACTAAACGTGGAAAATGAGAAAAATCAGGAAATAGCAGAAATCACACCTAGAGGTAAAAATAACTGATTAATATGTTCACAATAATAGAAGAAAAAATGGAGAATGTAATCAGAAAACTGTATAACAAACAAACAAAACCAATTCTAGATGTGAAAACTTAAACAACTAAAATTAAAATCCCAGTTGAACAGATTTGCCTCAGGTGAAAAATAAAGACTAAAATATTAGTGAACTGGAAGATAAGTGAGTGAAAAAACCTCAGAAACAAGCACCACAACAATGAACACATGGATAGGCTGAACCATGGAGGAAAAATATGGTAAAGAAAAGTGAACACTGATTAGTGGGATGTGGTGAAAGAATCTAACTGATTCTTTGGTAAATATTGATAGAATAAAGAGAGTCTATGTGGCTAAAACAATTTTTTTAAAGAAAATAGCAAGAATTTTACAAACGTTAAAAGGATATAAAGCGTTGACTCACAAAGTTCCACAAACTCCAAGCAGTATAAATACAAACATAAATCATGCCTTAGATACATCATGGTAAATTTTTGGAAATCAGAAACAAAGGCTAAGCCAGAAAGCAAAGATAGGGTAGCTTCAATATGTTATCAATAAACAGTAGATCATGGTGCCTAACATGCCAGGTCTTATAGTTAATGAGCACCTTGTTCACATCCTAGCTGTGCGGCTATCTAGATGAGTGACCTTCCACAAAGTTTTGGACCTCTGAGTCTTAGACTGTACCTGGGTAACATGAAGAAAATAATGCGATAGCCCTCTTAAGGTTTTTATAGAAACCAAATGAGATAACGATATGTACAACATGTTTAGCACATGATATGTTTTATTACATTTATTTATTGGGGTAAAATATGCATAACACAAAATTTCCCATTTTAATTGTTTGTTTTTAAGTGTACAGTTCAGTTATGTTAAGTATATTCACAGTGTTATGCAATCAATCTCCAGAACTTCTTTTCATCTTCCTAAACAGAAATTCCATATCCTTTAAATACTATTTCTCCTTTCCCCTTTCCCCAGTCCCTGGCAATTACCATTCCACCTTCTGTCTCTGAGTTTGATCACTGTAGGAACTTCATATACTTGGAATTACTCAATGTTTGTCTTTTTTTCACAGGCTTACTTTACTTATAGTGTCTCCTAGGTTCATCCATGATGTACCATGTGTCAGAATTTTCTTCCTTTTTAGGAGTGAATAATATTCCACTCTATGTTCATTCATTTACTTGTCAGTGGGCACTTGGGTTGTGTCCACCTGTGGCTATTGTGAATAACGCTACTATGAACATTGGTGTATAACTGTCTGTCTGAGCCCATGTTTTGAACTCTTTTGTATGTATTCTCAGAAGTGGAATCGGTGGACTGTATGGTAATTCTATATTTAATTTTTTGAAGAGCTGTTATTATATTTTAAATTATTACTTACAAGTGTCATTCTTTTATTCATTAGATTGAAAAGATAGAGATGAAAAGTATACAGTCCACCACATTGTGATGAGGTCGTATGTGCCTAATAATTACTCACTGAATGAATGCGTCAGGATCTCTATGGGCTAGTAGACTATGCACCGAGTGTCAGGGTAGAATATGGAGATTCAAGTCCAGGCAATCATGCCACAGCTTTGTGGTCTGACTTCTTGGGTATTTTAATCACTTAACTTACTGAGCTTCATGATTTTTTCATGCATAAAAGGAAAGAGGAGAAAAGCTCTGTTGAGAGAAACAAAAGAGTAAATTAATGGCAGACAACCCAATATGCTTTGAAGAAACTATGTTATTCTAGTCAATTTTTCACCATTATTTCTCCTAAAACAGATGTTTCAGCCTTTTCACAAAACACATGTATTGGGTCTTGAGAGTCCTTACACAAATATCTTTGCAAAGCAGATTTTAAAATTACTTCTTGGGAAAATGAAGAGTCCTGTTTCTATTCATTTACATATTTAAGACCTTCAAAATAATTTTAAGAAATCAAAGTATAATTTTTTGGTTACAAGTTTTTATGAACATTGGAGTGCAGGTTATGCTAATTATGTGAAAAACTGGGGAAAATCTACATAATAATACAGTTTGAAAATTTATGACATGGTGAATAATGAAGAAAGGTAATTTCCTGCAACTGCGTAAGTAGTATGGAATGAAACTCATCGTGAGGTTCAGGAACCTACTGATGTGGAGCATTGACTGGATACAAGGCACTCAGCAGTATTAGCACTCTTGGCTGTAGATAAAAGAGACTTAATTTTCGTGATTTTAGGGGACAGTGATAGGCCAACTCCAAGAACTCAACTGGGATACATATATATATATATACCTATCACTACAGGAAAATCAGGAATAAATTTGGATATTAGAAATAAATGGAATCAGGGACTAAAATGTTGCTGGATCTCACTCTCTCTGTCCCTCATCACTGTCTTGGGAAGTCTATCGTCTTTATGTTCTTTCAGATTTATTTCTTCTCATCAAGGGGCATATGACTGCCGGTAGCATATTCCTTGGCTTTGCTTTCCAGACAGAAGCTGATTTTATTTTATTTTTTAATTAATAGGCTTCATCTTTTAAAGTAAGTTTGAATTTACACAAAATGAGCAAGCAGTGGAGAGAGCTCCCTTTTACCCCCTCACCAAACTGCCTTTCCCATTTCCCCTATTATTAATATCTTATATTAATATGGTACATATTAATTTGTATTAATTGCTGTAATTTATCATTCAATATTGATATATTATTATGTTTAACTAAATTCATAATTTATATTAGGGTCCACTCTTTGTGTTGTACATTCTTTGGGCTTTGACAAATGTATAATGACTTGTGTCTAGCATTAGAATATACAGAATAGTTTCACTGACCTGAAAACCCCCTGTGCTTCACCTATTTACCCCTCCCTCCCTGCCCCACCACAAACCCCAGGCAAACCCCCTTTTATTTTTACTGTCTCCATAGTTAAGCCTTTTCCAGAATGTCGTATAGTTAGACTCCAACAGTATGCAACCTTTTCAGATTGACTTCTTTCACTTAGCACTATGCATTTTAAGGTTCCTCTATATCTTTTCATGGCTAGATAGCTCATTTCTTTTTATTACTGAATAATATTCCATTATTTGTATGTACCACCCATTTTTTGTTTTGTTTTATTTTTTTTCCATTCATCTCTTGAAGGACATTTTGGTTGCTTCCAAGTTTTGGCAATTATGAATGTAGGTGCTATAAACATTTGTGTGCAGGTTTTTGCATAGACATAAGTTTTCAACTGATTTTTTTTTTTTGTACTTTTTTGGTGGGGGGGAGAATTATTCTGAGTGGGTTGTTTTGGGTTAAGGTCTTGTGCCTGGATTCACTGAAATGATTCATTGGTTTGGATTATGATTGTTCATTGAATTCAGTTACTGAGTTTTGAGAAAGGATGATAGCTACTCGTCTAGCTATATGAATGAGGAACAGGGACCACCCTTAGAGAGGGAAGGGATGACATACATGTGCACTGCAACCCCTGTACATTTTACATATTTAATCCTCCCAGCAGCCCATTTTCATAAATGAAGAAACTCACTAAATCTTAGAGAATTTAAGGAAGTGCCTTAAATTTTAAAAGTTATTTACTGGTGGGTGAATCTAAGTATGTCTGTTTTCAAAATCCACACTCTTACTCCCAAACCTACTGGAATCTAGCATCATGTAATTTCAGAATATTACAATATTGAACCCAGAGTGGAGGGTCAAATTTGGAAATAACCTTTATATGGAATTTTGTATGGTTTTTGCTTGCTGCTTCTCATCTTCAAAGACACACATAGGTTTATTCAGTTAGGGATCAATACCTGTTCCTGATTAACCTTAGTTGCTCTCATCAATGGCATCGTGAGCATGGCGTTCTGAGACTTCCTCCCAATCATGGAGACTCCAGAACCTGATTGGCTCAACCACTAGTGTAAAGATCAAGAGGTTTTAGTTACACAATTACTTTAAAACTGCAGAATGAAGAAGAGAAAAACCAATGTAATTAGCTCTAGTGGCAGAAAATTAAAGATATTATCCTTAATCAAAATCAATCTGTTACTTTTCATTCTGTTTATCTATTGATGAGCAATAACCACTCTAAAACTTAGTAAGTTAAAATAGGTATCTTTTTTTCTCACAATTTTGTGGGTCTGGACTATCCAAAGGACTCATACAGTTTATCTCTGCTCCATGTCAGGTCAGTGGGGGCATCTGGAGCTGGAGGATCAAATGCAAAGATGGTTTCCTCACTCACGTCTGGCACCTTCATCCCCCTTGATCTCTTTCTCCACATGGTAGACCATCTCCTACAGTCCTTCCACCTGGCTCAAGCTTCTTACACCATGGCCATCTCAGAATCGTCCCACTTCTTATAGAGAAGCCAGAATTCAAGAGGTAGGAGCAAAAGCTGCCAGTTAAGAGTCACACTTCTGTCCTACTCTACTGGTCAAAGCAACTACAGGCACCCTAACACCCCATCCTCACTCACAAGTACATCTCCTCTTAATGGGGATGCCAGTTCACATTTCAGGAAAGCATGTGTGGTGGGAGGCAATATTGTGATCACCTTTAGAAAACAATCTTTCACACCACTGCAAAACACCTCCCCTCTTTCCTGCTGATCTCTAGCCAAACCATTTCTATGTGCTGTAGAAACTTAGTGAGCTCAGAAACTAATCTCAGCTATAGGTTATTAGAAGAATTTATTGATCCCATGAGTGTTCCTGGGAATATAAGACATGTTGTGTCAGGTCAAACTTAAGTTAGTTAACTTAGATGTAAAGCTATGGCTGCTGAAACCATGCTTGTAGGTGTCATTGACTGGGCACATTTTTGTGACAGGAATTCTACTAAAAACATTACATTTAGTTATTTTTTAATTGAATATTCATGACAATCCTCAAAAAGGATTTGTATGCCCTTTTCACAAGTGAGGAACTTAAGGCTGTTAGAATTTCAGTAAGACTGTGATAGATCTGAGCTGTGAATTCGGGTCCTCCTCACAGCAAGGCGGCCTATGTTCTATACTTTATAAACGTGTGTGTGGGGGGGTGGGGGGGCACATACTTGAGCTTGTGGAGTTTGGCAACAGTCCTCCCCAGCTCACCACAGACAACACAGTTCTCACTGACCTCCTGCATACCTTGACATAAAATCCTAATCTCAAATAATCAGTGTACATTTTAAGGTCCATAAATCATTTTTTCTCACGACTTTTTTTGAGAGTCCTGACCCTCATGATGATGGTTCTCATAAATACCAAAACTCACTATTCTAGCTACACATGCAAAGAGAGCCTTAGACAAAATGGAATTCAAGTGCTGCGATCGGGGTTCAGAGGGTTTGGAATCACTAGCTAACAAACCAAAGAGCAAGGAATATTCAACATACTCTGTCTAGGTTCATGCTGCTATACCCACCCTAATCTCATTTAATATTCCTCCTTTATTACACCTGAAAAACTTCTCTACAAAAACGATCAGCAAATTCTGGCATGCATGCCATCTATACATTATTTCTATACCATGTGACATACTATTTGTATCTTTACTCTCCACATTCTGCCCACTGAACCTACCTCCCCATCTCCTATATAAAAATTGCAAATGGTTTATTTACCAAATTTAAATAGTTTATTCATAACGATAATTTATCTTCATCTAAAGGCCTATGAAACATGTCCATGTTGGATCCATTTAACATAATTCCCACTATTAGCTAATTCAAATTTCTATTGTTCCTTATATCTTGAGGTTATTCATATATTGCCTTCTTCCTTGTGAAAACAACCTTGATACTCAGGTGTTATAAAAATAGCAAAAAATAAGGAACACAATTCATTAGAGAAAAAAGTGGAAAGTTTTCTGATGTCATGTTGCTAAGTAATAAAAATAATGTTCATAAAACATTTTTAAGTAATAATATTCAGAAAATAAAATACCCCCAAAACATGTATTATTCCTCTTATTAAATCTACCTATAAATGTGGTATTGTATAGAGTAAAATATTCAAAATTTATTGAAATGACATTTTACATGGTTACTCATCATTTAAAATTTTAACTACAGAGATTGAATAAAGACTATTTCTAGGGTATGAAAATAGACCAAAGGAATTTTTACTTCTATTTTTCCTAGCTTACAAATGAAAACTGAAGGTTCATCAAAGGAAAACAGCTTCTAGGAAGAAAGATATTCTCGACAAATCAGAGCAGCAGCCTCCTTCAAAAACCCAGACCCAGAGGCAACCCCACTTCAGCTAATAAAACTGCATCTGGAGCCGTGAGGGGAGCCAGATGCTGTGGTAAGTAATGTCTCCTGCAGCCAGTGCTTGGCTCTGTGACTGGCTTCCAAAGAAGAAAAGGATTGTTAAGAACAGGTAAGTTGCACCCTTTTTCTTATTGATCCGCAATGGTGGGAAACTGACTGTGATGAGAAGTTCAGAATACTGCCAAAAAAGAACATATAATATGCTCACTCAATCAATATCTGTTTTGTGGGGTTCCCTCATTTGTTAACTATTGTGGTCACCTTTGTTGGGACTTCATTTTTCCTGACTATATTCTAGCAAACCTTCACATTTTCATCAGGGAGCGTGTTGTAGCAGGAATTAGTGAGAAGGAAAATAAACCAAAGGCAACAGAATCAAATTCTTGAGGGTAAATGTCACTCCTTGGAATCACATGATTAAAATATACACATTACCTTAAATTTCTACTCCTGATTGTACAAAGTTCTTTGCACTGTCAATTCAGGAATAGAGAAGTGGCTAGGTCTTTGGGGTGCCTCCTATTGATTTAACAAGTTAGTGGAAATCTAAATTCTGCAGTACCATGTATCCTTTCTACTTTGCCTCAGGCAACTCTGAGCTGGGCAGAAAGGACAATCTCAGTCTACCTGCACTGGCGCTAACAGAAGGCAATGTGAGGGTGTCACAACTTTTGGCTAAAACATTCTTGGGCAACTTAAACTCAGATTCCTCTTTCATCAATCAGGAAGGATATCTCATCTTTATATAGTGGTATTAAAATGCATTAAATGATGTAAGTAAAGTCCCCAATGTGGCTGTGTTTAGAGATAGAGAAGATATCTTTAAGAAGATAATTAAGGTTAAATGAGCTCATAAAGGTGAGGTTCTAATTCAATGAGACTGATGTCCTTATGAACAGAAGAGATGCCAGAAGCACATGCGCACATAGAAAAGACCACATAAGGATGGCAAAAAGACAGCCAGCTGCAAGCCAAGGAGAGAGACCTGAGGAAAAACCAACCCTGCCAGTGCCTTGATTTGGGACTTCCAGCTTCCAGAAAAATGTGAGAAAACACATTTCTGCTATATATAGCACTCAGTCCATGGTATTTTGTTACGGCAGCCTGAGCTGATGAGTACAAATTCATCACCCAAATGCATCATCAAATGTGGATGTTGCAGATGAAGGTCCCTCTCTCACGCCTTCAGAATTTCCATTTCCTTGTGAAAGGTGAGTCAAACGAGTGGTTCCAGTTGCAAGGAGCAATTGAGTGGGCAACGGTGGCTGAGTCAACAACACATCTCTTACCTGTGACAGAAGGAGCATCAGGAAAACCTCTGGTAAGATCGTGAGCCTCCTTCCCCATTTAACACTGTGTGAAAGCAGCCCTACTTTGACTCTCTGCAGCTGTTACTCTTGCCATAAATGAGGAGGTGAAGGGTTTAAGAGCACACGACCATTTCACAGCCAAAACTCCCCTCCTATAACATGTCAAGAACCTGGAACTCTGGGACTCCAGGCTGCAAAGGCCTTTTACTTTCTTCCAAGCCTGCTTGGCCTCTTCCCAAGATCAGTCCTAAGGGGACCCACTCTGCCAGTGTGCACCCCTAAGGTGGCCAAAAGCGACATGAGCTCTTTTGCTGAGAGATACAGATGAAGCTTTGGCATGTTAGCTGGAATGTCCACTTGCACATGTATGTGGCCCACTGTGGTGTGGGATGAACCTGGAAATGGGGAGAGGAGGAGAATGTACTGGGGATCAGAGACCAGAGACCAGAACTCTGAGGAGTTTGAAATTCTCAATTTGAGTCTGGGCTTCTAGGTCATTTTGGAAACATGTGTGTAAATATAGGAGCAAGATAGATTTTATTTAATGAATTGCTATATTAAGTTATAACTATTTAGGTATGTGGTATGTTTTATAAAAGTACATATTTTTACATATTAGATATGTGAAAGTATACATTTGTACCTTGCCCCTGGCCCCTGGAATGTTTGGAGAGGCTGAGTTAAATCCATGTTCTGTAGAGATAGAGAGGAACTAAAACACTCATCTTTAGGTACAGATGATATAGTGTGTGTTTGTAATTTTGCTTCTTCCAACAAATAATGTTCAAACTGAGCCCTGGATTTCTATGCTGGTGGTCAATGTAGGATTTGGGTCAGTGGTAATGGGTAAGGATAGAGAATGTGGCTTGGGCATCCTACTCCAGCAACACTTTCATCTTGTTTAGGTCTAGGGTTCTCACATATGTAAAGGACACCCCTCAAAAAAAAGACCAGTATGCACTTATAGTTTAGATAGAAAGCACTTGCAGGTGCCATTCAGTCTATAAAACATATCTTATTTCATTTAAGCCAACACAATCCTATGAGATAGGTGTTAGTAGTCTCACTATTTTATAGAGAAGGAAGTTGAACCTCAGAGAAGTTAAAAAAGCTGCCCAAGATTTTAAAGATAGTAATTAATGGGGAACCAGAAAATAAATCCTATGCTTAGAACTCTAGTCCATCCAATTTCCATGGCTCCATGCTGTCACTCAGCTCATGCTGTGTTCATAGTTTTCTCTAGGTAGTATTCAAATCTGCACGGAATATTCCTAAAACAGTACAAGATTATGTGTATTACATATACATACATTCTTGTATATATGTATTACATATAATCATATGCATATATGGGATTATATGTGTATATATACATATATCTATATATGTAATCATAAAATTCACAAACGTTAACATTTTGAAAAACTTAACACACAGCTGGATTCTTAAATATATGCAAATTATTATTCAGTCGATTATGCAATCCATCCAGAAAGTGGTAGTTAGACCATACCTTATAATTAATATCAGACTGCCTACACAGAATAAAATTAACTAAGTTTGTACTCTGACTAATTTTCACTGCAGCACTGTCACCAAGGAATTAAATAACTTCAACAGTAGGTTTTGTAATACTCCTCTCTTGCAAGAGGTTGATGGAAGTATCTGGTCTTTGAAGTGGTTTCACTGGACTTGGGGAAAAATAAGTATTAAAATACCCCAACTTAATATTTTAAGTGTTGTAACCCAAAAAATTACTCCTATGACACTAATAGATTTGTTCACTTAATCCCCTGGATTATTTTGATGAACATATTACTATTTTGTAAGTTTTCCCTACATTATTATAAAATGGATGAGAAATTTTAAAAACCTCTTAAACCACATGAAATAATTATTCAGAAAGCAATCAAAAAAAGAGTTTGCTGTTAGAATCACAAGGTGTCTTTGAGATAAAGTTTAAAAAATTAGAACAAATCCTGATTTATTTTATTATTCTGCCATGCTGTCATGGCAGGACTCAAACACTGATTTTTGAGCTAGGCAGGCACTAGTACCAGTTTTCACAGCACTCTTTTTATAGCAGTTATAAACTTTGAACCAGGTTTTAAAAATATAATGAAAAACAAATTACCCTGAAGGAAAAGTGGGTCTTGAAAAGTCCAAACTTTAATGACATGGATAAAGTTTAAATCTAATTTGTTATAAAACAAAAGCATGGCATTCTCTTAGAATTAGTTTATACTCAGCAACATCCTTAGAAATCAGTGGTGGACAGCGGTCAGCAATAAGAATCACTGACATGCAGAATTTAGGCACTGGGCATCTAAGAGGTTCCACAAATTACAAGTTGTGTGATCTTTTATTAAGTCATCTAATCTTTTGTAGTAGGCTAAATAAAAGTGACCCAAGGATACCAGTTCCTAATTCTTGGAAACTATCATTGTTATCTAATAAGGAAAAAGGATCTTTGCAGATGTGATTCCGGATCTTGAGATGGCATTAATCCTGGATTTTCCCTGTGGGCAGAAAATGTAACCACAAGGTCCTTACAAATGAGGCAGAAGAGGGTTGATACAGATGGAGTGGAGAGGACACACACACGCCGAGGCCGTGGGGTGACGGAGGCAGGATTGGTGTCATACAGCCCCAAGCAAAGCAGTGCCAGAAGAGCCACTGGAAGTAGAAGAGTCAAGGAAGGATTCCTTCGTAGAGCCTAGGGAGGGAGCACATCTCTGACTCCTTGATTGTGGCCATGACACTGGTTTTGGACTTCTGGCCTTCAGAACAATGAGAGAATAACATTTTGTTTTTTTTAAACCTGTTTGTGGCTTTTTGTTCCAGCAGCCAAAGGAAACTAATATACCTGCCTTTGCTTCGGTTTCTTCAGCTGCAGATCTGGGGTGATACTAGTATTCATTTCATAGAATTATTAAGAGAATTAAGGAGTTGATCCCTATAATACATGCAGAAAATGCCCTGCACTTAGTAGGCACCATGAAAACGTTGGTGGGATCTTTCCATCTCAATTTTTCTCTTTCCTTCTCTGTATCAATATTAGCTAGAGCTGTACTACACCTCACCTACCTGTATCATCTATCTATGCTACCTGGAATTTTCAATTATTATCCATTTTTTTGTTCTACATCTCAGACTAAGATTATGAATAGAAGTAAAAACTGTTAAAAATGTGAAAAATGTATTTCTACCAAATAACATTAAACAAACTCCCAAATGATGAAGTTTACCTTCAAAGTATTTCTCTTAATTATTCTATGTATAATGCCTTGAAATAAGAAATAGCATGGCACAGATTTGCTTTTATGTTTGTCAACAAAAAAGAGCTGGGAAACAACATCCTAAACATGCTAGTTTCCTAAGAGAGAGCACATCTAATTTTTAACTGGAGATCCCTCTTTGGTAGAAGTAACTTCCCAGTTAAAAAACCATTAACCATGGGGTATGCTATTTTGGTGAGAAAGAAAGGATTTTCATCATTGTGTTTATCCTGGAACACATAGAATAGAGGCAAGTCACTGGATTAAAAGACTGGAAGAAGGCCTTTCTTCTCAGGCTCTGAGCTATGGCCTTGGGGCTTAACCTCTCTGGAATTTAGTTTTTTATACTATATCATCCATAAAACTTTACCAGCTGACCTCAGATTGACATTCTCTCATCTCTTTTAAACACTCATATTTAGCTTATTATTATATACATTCTTATAGTATAATTATTATTACACTTCTAATATATCTACTCTTATTATTAATTACTAACTTCGAATGTATCTACTCAACTGTAGCTCCTTGGGGATGGAGGCCACATCTTAGACTCCATGTATCTGTCCTTCTCTCCATCACCTCCGACTACCTCATCATCATTCCCAACCCTGAGCTCACAGAATGCCCAGCAAAGTGCCTGGTACAAAGTGTACATGCCACTTCAAAACTGAAACTTCTGAACTAATTGTTCACAATGGACTTGTGTTCAGATGGTGTTCTAAAAAGCGACAATCTGAGATAAGGCTGCTAAAAAACAAGCACAGGAAATATAGCTCATAATATTATCATATCTTTGTACAATGACAGATGATAATGACCCTTATTATTGTGAACATTTAATAATGTATATAATTGATGAATCACTAACTTGTTCATCTAAAACCAATATAATATTGTATATAAAATATATTTCAATTAAAAAGTGATTAAAAAAATCTCCAGCATAAGTCAGAGTGTGCATTTCAGTAGCAGAAAGCTCGGTCAACTAAGGCTGAAATCTTGGCTTGAAGGATGGAAGTGGTGTTTTTGTATAGTGCAAAGTAGACTTTAACATTTAAAGTCAAAATAATAAAATTGAAAAAATTAAAAAGATAAAAATGTGTTTAATTCTGTTATTCAACCAAATGTCATTTGCCAAGAGAAAGCAATTATGTAGCATAGTGGCAAGAACTTGGGGTTCAACAGAATACAGTTTTATATAATTATTTAGTTATATGACATGGGATGGATGCATCACTCATTTATTGGTATTTGGCTTTGTTTTCCTATCTATAAATGTATACAGAGATTTAAATATCTGTAACAATTTAAGAATTTCATAAAATAATGTAAGTAGAAAGCTTTGAGAAATGCCTGGCATATGGTAGTTACTCAGACAATGTTGCTCATTGTAAAAGCCTTTATAGTTTGTTACGTTTTTTCCTTATCTCTGTCCCTATTCTTACTTCTAGTAATTGCAATCATAGCTCATATGTGTCCTTGATTCCTTTATGTTGTTTCTTGTTTTTCATTTATCATTTCATGGTCCACATTAGATTTTTTTCTTTTCTTTTTTTGACATACTATTACAAATGATCAATTTTAATCATTTCACACACTGTCTCTAGTGAACATGGCCTCTTGATGGACATGTAGGCTTCCCAAAGCACATCTTTAGAAATGACTTCTTGAATAAGGGGCACTAAGCCTTAGTGTAGCAAAAATAGCTCTTTGTTACTTCCATCTGGGCTTGATGAGGACGTTGTGGCTCTTTTCTCATTGATGTGGATCTTACCATCATTATCCATGCCTCTAACCTGTGGTCGTGATTACTATAATGCTCTTGACTTTGGGCTACTTTTGAGTTTTGGCTGGTGAGGAATGCAGCAATCTATTTGCTTGTGGGTAGCCACCGCAGGAAGCATATTTCACCAGTGTTCCATCGTAAAATGCAATGGAGCTGCACTTTAATGAAGCCACAGCAAGGCTGGGTATATTTTGAGGAATCACTTGAATATTTAATACATCTAAATGGAAAGGAGGTTTTTGTTTTTTTTTTACTTTTTTCCTTCTCATGCTATTTTCCTATCAGTGGTTGAACAAAAGACACTTAATGAAAACATCTTAGCTGAATGTTATCATTTCCAACACCGTGGGCATTAGACAGCAGAAAAGTTAGATTCGCAGTAGGGCTTACAGGCTCCTGCTTCCAAGCTCAGTGCAAAAAGAAACCAAGGCCATCATAAGAGAGCATACTTCCCTGCCTTTAGGTGACAGCACCATCTTCATGGAGAATGATGAAGCAAAACACAAAGAAGTGACCAGCTGTGGGGGAGGGGAGCCAACATGAACAGGCAAAAAAGGAACAAGTCATGTCATGACATTATCAGAAATCTAGTTGCCAGGATATGAGAAAAGACGGGCATGGTGATAGTCATACAAAGGGAGAAGATAAACAGTGGCCTGACTTAAGGTATTCTTTAGATATGCCTGTGCATATATGGAATATATATATTATCAGTTTCCATTCAACACATACACACACATGTACATACTTATTTTATTTCTCTCAATTGACATCCCAGTTCTCCTTTTAAGTTGCGTCCTTAGCCATTATTGTATTACTCAAGTAATTTATCTGGGAACATCTCACCAATTCTTATTTCCAATTGCATCTTCTTTTCTAATAAAATGGAAATATGATTGTATCAGCCATCTAGTTTCTGCATATCCTTTTGTAGTTAGTGATGCTCTGCTGTTATTTGTGAGTGGAACTAAGAGGAAACTTGTAGATTTACAGCATTGCCTAGGTCATTAAGTTACAAGTTGTAAGGACAACTTTTACCTAACTTAGTCCACTTTCAAAAACCTGTAGTCAGAAAATTCCAGTTAGTCAGTTAAGAGCAGTTCTTGTGTTCATGAAGATTGACAGAAAATGCTGGAAATGGAGGTTTAGCATTGGCATCCTCACTCAGCAGGTGTTCAGCTGTAAAGCTTGGGGCTTGGAGGCAGAATTCCATGACAGTTCAACAATGGTTTTGGTGTTAGATTAACCACAAATTCAGGCTTCGCTGCTCACTAGCTGTGAAACTTGGAGCATATTACATAACTCTAAAATCTCGATTTTCTTGTCATTAAAGTGATGATATTAACTATACCTATTTCAGAGGTTTGTTGTGCCTATTCTATAAGATCATTTCATTCATGGGTCTACACTAAGCACCCAATCATTTGAGTTATTGTTGAGATCACCACGTGTGAAATGAAAGGGGTGTATTTTCTTACCTTCTAGGCCCCTCCAATATCAATATTGGAATAAGGAGGTCAGGAAAAATAATTGTTTTACTGTCATTTGAAACTGTTATATGAGTGTGATTCCTGTCATTAAGTCATACATTTCATTTTCTTAAATTATTGATTCAGCCAGTAACTACTGAATGCCTGCCCTGGGCTGGACATTAGGGAAAGAACTGTTGGTCTAATTCAGAGTCTCTATAGGAAGCAGGTCTCTGATCTATGGAAAGATCCATAGGTGAACATTTACAGTCATGTATTTTGATCGAGGAACGCACCTAACCCAAGAGTGGATGGGTGGGGTGGTGTGTTTGAAGAGGTCTTGAAAAGTAAGTGGAACTTTATCCAAATTTTAGATGCCAAAGATAAGTTGTAATTAAAAGAGGCAGTAAAAGTTAAAGAGTTCACGGAAATTATTTTGGAGTCAAAACCAAGAAAAGTTGTATGATATGGCAAAATAGTCATGGGAAGCCAGAGGTCCTTCTTCAACTCCACGGCTTTTGCATTGAGTCATGTCTTCCAAGCCACACACTGCTGGTGTCCGCAGAGCACAGGGTAAGGAAATAACCCACAACCTTCAAACTAACATTCTGGAAAACAAGGCTTCTACATCAGGGAGCCAGCCCATCTGGGGAATGTTGAAAACCCTATAATTTCCACCCATCCCTACAGCAATATTTCCCTTTCATTTGGTAGTAAGGTGGCAATTAAAATAAAATGCAATGCAGTATACCAGAAGTGGGCCAAAGCAAAACCCGAGAGACTCCCAATGAGAAAGGGAGGAAGCATATGGCTGCGGTAATTAGCTTCCCTCTGGGTTAAGTGCAGGCACATAATTGAGAGCTGCATATACCAAACTGTACATTTCTGACTTTTATAAGAAACTAACCTAATAACCAGCTTTGACTTTCAATAAAAGTGTTAGAAATACAATAGGTTATTGTGGGATCCTACTTTGACTTGGACAATTTCTTCAGCTTAGCTTCCTATCAAGCCTTTCATTTCCATAACTCTCCCTAATCTAATTAGGCATCATCTTAAGGCAAAATTTAATTTATTTCTTTGATGGTAGGTCCAATGTGTGTTTTTGCTCACCACCAAGCAATCCTCCATTTCTCAGTGATGGTGACCTTGTATCCTACAGATTTAACTCAATTCTTGTATCACCTACATGGAGATAGAGTCATATCCCAGAGGTTAAGGGCTCAGTCCCACAAGACTGCCCCCACATCATATGCCAACCACAGGCTCAGGTTGTCACCTGTCCTTCTGAACAAGCGGCTATAAATTTGAGATTCCCACAACCCCTTCCTTTCTTAGAGTGGCTACAAAACTTGGGAAACCAGTTGACTTACCACATTACTGGTTTATTATGGAGGATACTAAAGGATACAAACAAAAGCCAGATGAAGAGATACAGAGGGCAAAAGGACCCAAACACAGGAGTTTCTGTCCCTATAAACTTTGGGGTACAGCACCCTCCTGGCACGTGCATGCATTCTAGCTCACCAACCTGGAAACTCATCAAATACTGTTGTTCAAGAGTTTTTATGAAGCTTAAAATGCAGCGCCCACCCCTCCCCCACCCACTTCCCTTCCCAGAGGTTGGTGGGTTATGCGGAAAGTTCCAATTTTCAAGTCACTTGGTCTTTCTGATGCCCAGCCCCATCCAGAGCCTGTCTAGGCCCCTACCCTAAGTCACCTCATTACATAAACTCAAAAGGGGCTCACAATAAATGGCAAAAGGCATTCCTATCACTCAGGAAATTCCAAAGGTTTGAAGAGCTTTGTGCCAGAATCAGATATATTTCTTATTATGCCACAGTAAAGAATTTGATTTCAAATGTTTATTAATTTTTCTAAGCCCATAGTAGCTAACTCCTTACTCCTGATGCAGCAAGTCCACCAAGGCCATGGATGAATGGGTGGAGAATATAACATCCCTTTACCCAAAGAAATTCTAACCCTTTAATGGGTTATCTCAATCATATGTACACTGAAAAGGACAAGAGGAAAAAGCCCGATTCTCAATTTATTACTCTCCTAGGTAGGTAAGAATTAGGACATCATTATGCATGTGCAGGACTACATAGACTGGTGAATTATGGGTTGCCCCAATGTAATAAAAATTTAGTGACGCCTTGTCTTATATTGTCAATTAAGTAAACTTCTGGCCTACTGACCAAAGTTTGATTTATGTTGCCTTCCTCTTACTTTTTACAAAAGCAAGAAATTACAGAGCTATCTTAATGTCTCAAAAGATTAATTGTCCATAACGCCAATTTGGTTTGCATGAAGTCTGAACAGCTGTAATTATTCTTACCTTCCCTAGTGAATATACCTAAGAAAATATTTCTAGCTTTACAAGTTCCATCATGTTACATTTAAAAGGCCAAATTAAATACAATGAAACCTGCTCGTTTCACTCTTTTCCTGAGAGTTCTCCTACAGTTCCTACAATTCAGATTTCAAAGACTTAGCAAAGTTTCCAAACGGCTGGGTTACCAACATTTAACTTTTATTTTTTTTGCTTCTCCACGTCTTTGAAAAATGATAGAGCTTTTTTTCTGTCTTGGTAATTATTTTTTGATTAATATCTTCCTTTCCAATTGCATGCAGTTAGCTAATAAAAAGACACAAGGAAAAGTAAGATAAATTTAAATTTCAATTTCTCCTTTTAATCATAGCCATTGAACTGACCTCAGCGATCTGTTATCTGAGGTTATCCATTTCTTCATAAAAACCATAATACTGTACTCATCCTAAGTTAGCCCAGTTGAAAATACCAGCTGGCAGTAAATGCTTGGAGGACAGAATTTTTATGTCAGCTCTTTAGTGAGTACTTTAAATGTTCACATAGCTATTACTCTCTACTTGACAATTTCTTTTTTTTGTGAGCACTTTGAAATTAATAGGTTTATTACTATAGTATACATATAACACAATACACATACTCAGATCAATTGCACACCAAGCTGCCATGGACTGGATTTCTGCTGAGAAGACATATGGGATATGTTTTTTTAAATATTATTCCTATGTAAGTTTCAGATGTACAACATTATAATAAACAACTTTAGATGGAACAAAGTGATCACCCCAAAAGTCTGGTTAACATCCATCCCTCTGCAATTGATCCCTTTCACTCCTTTCATCCACCTCTTGATTATTTTTAATTAAGTGTGTTTGATGATCAGGAAAGGGTCTTGAGGATCCATACTACTTCCGTAAACTTTACTCCAGTGTTCTTAAAAATGGTAAGAAAATTCCCAGACACTATACATTCAGTTCCAGAGGCAACAGTACTCAAAATGTACTTCAAAGGTTTGCAAGAATTTTGCTCCCAATGTTCTTGAAACTGCTCTCCTCCGAAGGCCTATATTCTACAAAGTAGGCTCCTTTTAGCTCTGTGAGTGCAAAGGGAGGGATAAAAGGTTTGAAAAGAACAGGAAAATAGAAATGTGATAGTTTAATAGATCTCAGAATTAGGCATTAGCCAGAGTAAACCAAAAAGTTTAAAGTTACCTTAGAGATTAATAGAGTAAAGTCAAGAGACCAGAAGTTTCAGTATTGCTTAATGGGAGGTAAGCTCAGAGAAAAGTGCATGTCGTACATCAGAAAGACAACATTTGGATTCCAGCTTTTCACTTACTGTGTGATTTTGAGCAAGTTATCCAAACCCTCTGACCATCGTTGGTCTTATTTTTTTTAATGAGCATAATAATATTGTAAGAAATTCTTATAAGTCCACTTCCCCAGCCCACAGTAATGCCATTGCTTCTGGAACTGCCCAAGCTGCCTCTCCCAACATAATATGTAAAGCTTGGTACCTGTGTTTGTACAATTTGACTTTGTCTTCCCTGGGAATATGGAGCACATCACCTGTTGCAAGCTAAGGCAACCCATTTTTATTCCTGAGAGGTTGGAATTTAGTCTAAGGCACAACACTTAGTCGGCCTGATTGTTGGACTGAGGTAGTATATGGCAACCATCATTTGCTATGTGTACAGGAAAACAAAGAAAGCCATTTAAAGACAGAAACAAATCAAGTAGTCATTCAGTGAGAGGTGGTTGTGAGAGACTGAGAGCAACTGGAATAGAGGATGTGTGGGTGCTGGGTGATTTTCTATGTCCTAATTGCAATTCTTTGTGCATGTTGCTGCCTTTGGGTTCACAAGATGTGACTGTGTTCAGGTAATAAATTCTCCCTTTATCCCTAGGTTAGCTCAAATTGGTTGTTTTACAGCAAACAGGAGAGTTTTAACTGAGAAAAATATACCAACCTCATGATGATGTAACTATGAAATTCAAATTAGATGATTATAAAATATTATGCAATTCAATGTTTAGTGTAGAGCTTTAACAATTACGCATATTTCAATGGCCTATCAGAGCCACGTAGTTATATGACTTATCTAGATCATTCCAAATAATATGTTCCCAGGTTGGGTGCTCATAATCTCATTTTATAGATGAGGAGACTAAGGTTTGGATAGATTTAATGGTTTGCTCATGCCTTAAGTACATTTCCTTATTCAAAACATATTTATATGAAAGGGAGACATGTCCCAGTCACTTAGGATACAATGACAAAGCAAGTAGAAATTACCTCTGCCTTCAAAGTTTCAGTGAGGAACTAGAAGAATGGGTTTTAAGTAAGAGCTTTATAATGCTTCCAAACTTAGGTCCTCTCCAGGCATTAAAAACTTCCTTTTTCTTTTGGTGAGAAGTGTCAGTGGGGAACACAAGTCTCCTGAAGTTTAGGCTTTCCATATTAATAATATATCAAAAGACATTTCCATCATTTATCTAATTTTAGTAAATTTGTTTGCTTGGTTTTTTTTTCTGGGATGAGAGATATCTCATAGACGTTATAGTTGATTTTGCACTACTCAGATAACTTTTCAGAAAAATCATTTGCATGCCCCTTATGTTAACAATAGCTAACAATTGGATTGGTGCTATGGGTCAAACATTGTTATAAGCAGGCTACATATAATTTCTGCTTAATAGATGTACTCTTAATACATCTATGTGGTATGTTTTTCAATTCCCTGATGCTTCAGTAGAGGAAACTACACCCCAGAGGGCACATGGCTTGTCAGTATCAGAGACTCAGTGGTGGAGACAAAATTTGAACCCAGGTAGTGTGACAGTGGACTCCATCACTCTATATTTCCTTGGAAAAATAACACAAGAATGCTTCTACTAAATATAACAATTTCATGTATTGAATACTTCCTATGTGCCAAGTTACCACTAAGCTCACATTTACTCTTCTGTGTAGTTTCCAGTAATGGAGGGAACTAAAGTTCATCACTACAAATAATTTTAAAAGAAACTCCATATAACAAAACTTACCTTAGATCTTGTCACTCTTCCATCATTTCAAGCTATATTTGGTACGTTTAAGTCCTATTGAAATGGCACCTTAATTTCAGAAAAATATGACTTAACATCCTGTCCCTGACAGAAACAAAGTAAAAATTGGTTTTAATCAAATTTTGGAACACAGATTAGATAATATTCCACTATGCTTTAAACTAACAGGTTATCCAAAAATTTTAGACAATAAATTTCATTTACCTCTTGGTTTGGTGTTTTCCAGCCTGCTGTGGTAGACAGATGACCCTGACATCTACGACCAGCTTCATAGTCCGAATGATGTAGGTCAAATTTCATAATTTGCCCAGGCCTCCATTTTATTATCTATAAATTAGTGAGAGCTAATATAATGACCACCAGGTTTCACTTTACACCGTGATCCTATTCAATTGGCATTGGCTGTCTGTAGCACTGGGCTTTGAAGGATTTTTGAGCTGTACTGAGATTCAGAAAAAAAAAAAATGTGCCATAAGTGATAGTAAGGCAGAGAAGAGAGGAGCAGCTGTGTGTGAGTGCAGGACATTTGCGGATTTGTTTTACTTAAGGTCGGTGAATTGCTGTAATAAAAAGACTCCAAAATATTTGTTGGCTCAAACACAATAGAGGTTGGTTTCTAATCTCAGGACAGTACAGGACAAGAGAACAAGGGGGTGTGATGTACCCTCTGATGCAGTCATTCACTGACCCAACCTGGTGGACGTTATTACAGTTCTAACAGAAATGGAGAAGAGCTGTAGAGTGTCACCACATAGGAAAGCTTTATGATCCAGGTCGGAAAATGTCCTCCATCATTTCTCACTTTTGACTCTTAATTTACATTTTTCCTGGCCAAATCTAAATAAATGGGTCTGTTGGCTTATAGTTTCTCTGTATCCTTAGGAAGAAAATGAAAATTAAATTCTAATATTCAACTTGGTTCCCAGTTAACACATGCTCATTTGCCAATGATTGTACAGATACAAGTCTCAGCTCTGCTTGGTGAATTTGAAGATTAATCAATCTCTGAAGTGGCAGTAGGAACAGGCAAAGTGACCAGTTGTTTACCCAGTTGGTCAGCACAGGGCATCCGTAAGTCTTGGATAAATGTTTCAATATCAGTGCTAATTGGTTAGCTTTGTTTCAGTGAAACTGTTTTTTAATTCTTCACTGGAATATAAACTTCGGTTTTGGAATCCTCATCCTTCTTGTTCAATGTCTACCAGCAACTACCACAGTGCCTGGCACGTAGGAAATACTCAGTGAGTATTCACTGAATGAGTAAACGAGTGTTCACTGAATGAGTAAACTCAGATCACAGAACTATTACCATATGCAATGAGTTCATGGGAAATTTCCATTAAAACTATTATCTATAAAACACTGTATATATCTACTGTTATTATTATTGACAGACATTATTATTATTATTATTATTGATATCAATAAGCTAGCAAATCTTTAATCTTCCTCTTCAGAACTACCACTGGTATGTCTGTGAGGCACTTTAACATGAACAAAAAATCACTGAGGGCCAAAAATGAGACTAACAACAATAATCATTAACACTGGACAGTAAGGATGGTGACTAATACATTCCAGGGTGCCTGTGACTGTCATGACTTCAGTACATTCACTCAGAATCTCTTCTGGATCTTGACGTGTTCACTCCCATGAGTGTCCTAGTTTGGATGATAAATTACGTGATTATTCTAGCAATAAGATTTTTGGTTATTTTTGTTTTTAGTTTTGAATCATAATATATTTGAATCCTTCCTGATTTCTCTTAGGTCTAATTTTGAAGCTTTTATGGCTCTAGAGTGATTTGGATGTCTGCTTCAAATAACAAATCCATTGCTATCAATCCTGCCCTGTTTTGTAACATTGTGTTGTTTTTAAGCATTTGTTAATGGGCTAATGTTCCAGTTAAGAAGTAAAGTAAAAGTCATTAGGATATAACACTGAGCAGAATGTTAAAATTTACTTGGCAGCAGATTTCTCAAGCATAGTTGTGTCTGTAGCAGCTACAGCTGAAATTTCAAATGCAATTCATAATCACCAAGACTGGCAATAGACTTCCTGAGCATAATTGGGCATAACTAGTAATAACCATGAATTGGGAATAGGTTTCCCAAACATAATTGAGAATAATTAATAGTAACTAATGAATTGGCAATAGATTTCCTAAGCATAAATGTATTTGGTAGTAGCCACCAACGAACGTCACAGCTGAAATTCCAAACACAACTTGTAACGCCGGTGCTTTAGGTCAGATGATATAATTCTTAATTGCATATTTTCTAGTTTAGTTGAATGCTTTTTGGCAAATTTTTAAAGATAACAAATATCTCCTAACTGCAATACCTTGAGAATTAGGTTCGTTAATTAGTAAGATTACTTCTGGCTTAGGATCCAGTCCTTCAGGCAATTAAAAGTCAGTTACCTATTTTTTTCTCCTTCACCACATAAAAACTATATTCTTACCATTATTTTTCCTTCATCTCTTCCTCCTACTATGATTCCAATGTAAGGCTTCTGACTCCATAATTCCCACATTTACCTACTATTGCACCGCTATTTTTTTTCCTGGCAAAGTTGACTCAGGCCTTGTATACCTGCCCACCTGTTAGTAGTCTCCCTCCTTAGCTCTTCGTCTAAAATCCTAGTTGCCATAGTACTTAATGTTAAAGAAAAAAATATTATTTAAATACATTAATAGCTACTCTATGTCAGGCATACTGCTAAGCATTTCATACACATTGTCTTATGTATTTGCTGTTATAATCTTGTGAAATAGGTATTGTGCTTTTCTCCTTACAGCTGTGGTCTTTTCCAAAAGAATATACATCCTTCAGGCCCATAACCATCTGCTTACCCTAGGATGAATCTTGGCATATAGTAGGTGCTTAATAAATAATTTAATAAAAAATCCTAAATCAAGTACATATACATATCTAATAGATACCTACTGATGCAGAACCATATTTCTACCAATCTTAGGGGCTTAAAACAAGACACATTTATAATCTCATAGTTTCTGATTTGCCTTAGAGTCTTGACTTCAGGTTCTCACAAAGCTGCAGTCAGTGTGTCAGTGAGGCCTGCCCTCTCCTCGGAGCTTGGCTGGGGAATGATCAATACCTTCAAGCTCACCTGGCTGTTGGCAGCATTCAGTTCCCAGCAGGTTGTAGGACTGAGCACCTCACATTTTTGCTATGTGCCAACCGCAGACCTTGCCATGTATCTTCCCAAAATAGCCCCTTACTTCCTCAAAGCCAACAAGAGAGAATCAAAAAGATAAGTGTTAACAGCTTTTGTGATGTAATCACATACCCATAAATGCATCATCTCCTTGCTGCTGCCATATTCTATTGGAAGCAGGTTACAGACGATGCATCCACTCGAAGGAAGGGGATTGATTATACAGGGGTATGACAGCCAGCAGGTTAGGATCACAAAGGTTGCCTCACAGTTGCTTCTCATACAATTTTTCTACCAAGTTTTCTAAAAGGAAACTTGTTTGATAACAACATAACATTTATCAGAAAGCCCATATTGACAAATAAGAGAAAGTTTTAAAGTCTCATCAGTGAGAATTTAATATATGGCTACTTTGAGTTGGGAGTGAAAATTAAGTTTGTTCTACAGAAATTGGCTACTTTCTCTCCACACCCCTTACAATATGTGCGCACACTGTTAAAATATTTATGCAACATACATAACTGTATCTGGAAATTGTGTATTTGATGCTATTTATTGAATCACCTTTTATTTTTACCCTTCCTTCTAAAAGCATTTTTGGCAACACGAGCTTGCCTGTCCCACAAGCTCCAGAGAACACCAGCATTGTGGTTTACAAGGTAGAAATCTTGATGCTGAATTCATTTTAAGTAAAAGCAGGATAGGTTCAAAGGAATACATATCATTGAGTGAAATTCAAATTATTGTACCTTAATCTTTATGGGCATTCTTAACTGCCTTCAGATTTTAAATCCCAGCTGATGAAATTTCTTATGGAGTAATATTGAAAATCATAAACTAGATGCACATGGATTCTCATTTATATTCCTTTATTTTCCAAAATATGGCATTTCCATGTTTAGTAAAATATCATTACATGTGTAGGCACAGTTTAACTGAAGCAGAAATTTCACTTTGAGTTGCAGTAAGAGTCTTCCCTTTCTATCTCTTTTCATATCTTCCTCTCGATATTGCTAGCAGCAAGACATTTGTAGTTAAATAAATGTGAGTGCCAATTCCAGCTTTTTCATTCACTAGTTTTCTGATCTTGAAAATTCACATGATCATTGAGTGTCTGTTTTCTTATCTGTAAAGAAAAAACAGAAAGAAAGAAAAGAAAGGGGTAATTATACCTGCCTCACAGGGTGGTGATGGTGGTGAGGATTAAATAAGATTGAATACCCAAAGGGCGTAATGCAGTTCCCAGCACGAGGATGGCATGAAGTCCAAGTCTGCTTTGCTCGTGTCTTGCATTTCCATACCACTTTTATCGCTTTAAAATGGTGGATCCATTGTTCCTCCAAGTGAAGTCCAGGCCTCCATAAAGGGCTCACTTGACCATAAACTCTATTCAGTGCTTTTCAATATGTTTTTGAAAGTTTCATGTCGCTCATTGTAGGGTTTTTGGTTTTAATTTTTGTTTGGCAATTTCCTTTTATACCTAGGTGAAATTTGAATGCTGGTTGCTTACATTTATGGAGGTTTGCCCAGTTATAACTGTCTTCCATTACACTTACATAATAATAAGCCCTTGAAACAGAATGCTGACATATTTGGTAAAGTATTCTGGTTCATATCTCCACCCAACAGTTTTTGAACATCTTCTATGTGCAATTCAATATGGAGGCTACAAAGAGAAAATACATTTTAAGAATGATAATATTATTATTGATAAACATTAAGCTAGTGCTAGGCACTCCTCTAAGTAATGTATTTACTCATTTAAACTTCACATCATCCTTTAGCATAGGTGTTATAATCACCATTTTATATATGTAAGAACTGAGGTTCAGAGAGGTTAAATGAGGTCATTGTGCTTGGGGTAAGTCATACAGCTAATAAGGGGCAAAGCCAGAGTTCAAACCCAGGATGTCTAACTCTAGAATCTCTTCCATCAGTGGACAAAGGCTCACATCTGGAAGCTCATGGTCTAGTATATTTCAAATACATACTAGCCCATTAGTTAGATAAATCATTTATTTTAATAATTTTTAAATTGCAAACATTTTCTCTCCACACTCAAGCCTTAGTTTGTTGTCTACAAAATAAAACAGATGTTTTGAAAGTGTCATTAGAAAGTCACCCTGAGTGCTCCCATCTGGCCACCCCAGTGTGACCCTGGGAAGCCCTTTTCCAGTGCTTTTTATTCATAATTTTCTTTATTCATTAACTAATCCCCTCAACACCCCAGGCCTTTGCTGAGGTGCTGAGAGTAGCCGGGTTGGTGAGTGGCAGCCATCAGTCCATGTTTCTGAGTTGTGTTGAACAAATCTATTAAAGGTATGGAGTAGGCATAGTAGGGCTTTAACCCCTTGCTTCTTCACTTCCTGCTGTAGATAGTTTGCATGTCCCACAAAGTGCTTATGTTGAAATCTTATGTCCAATATGATGGTATTAGGAGGTGGGGACGTTGGGGAGTCATCAGTCATGAGAGTGGAGCACTCACGAATGGGATCAGTACCCTTAGAAAAGAGACCCCAGGGAGCTCCTTGTCCCTTCCACCATCTGAGGACATGGCAAGAAGATAGTCATCTCTGAAGCAAGAAGAGGGCCCTCCCCAGACTCTAAATCTGCCATTGCCCTTATGATGGACTTCTCAGTCTCCAAAACTATGAGAAATAAAGGTTTGTTGTTTTGGTCACCCAGTTTATAGTAGTTTTGTTATAGCAGCCAGGATGAACTAAGACACTTCTCATTGAAGCTTGTGGCAAGCCTTGACCTGGCATTTGGATCTACTCTGCAGACCCAGTATTGCCCTTGAGAATGTTATTCCAAGGTGACGTCTAGGAATGAGGAGCATGGAATGTACCCACCATGCTTGCCTTTATGACAAGCCAGCACCTTTGTATTATATCTCAATTGATACTATACCTTTATGAGGAAAAGGGATGCTATTTATTTGCCTTCTTAGAGCTCTGGTTGTACCTATGTTAGAGTGAGCCATTGTGAAAAACTATTGTTAGTCATTCCTAAGAACAACTTTATGTATTCTGGAGCCGATAAACATAAACTCCACACCTTCTAAGTGTTCCTTCAAGATGACTATTTATTAAAATAATAGCTGACATATGTTGACTACCTATTTATGTGACATACATTCCTTAACACATTGAATCCTTATTGCAAACCTGTGTTTTCTGTCCTCTTATTAAGCCATTTTGCAGACAAAGGAAAAGAATAACAGAGAGATAAAATACCTTGTCCCTGTTCTCAGAGATTTTGTCTCTAGACACGTTCATTTAATCCTTGCTACTTGATCAAGGTAAGTGTCATTGATACTTTCCTGATACATATTATCCTATTTCTAGCATATAAATGTAACATAGGGGCACTGATGTATTTTTTAAATGCTTATTTATGTACACTTGTTTTGTTGAAAAATTTGCCAGAAGGAGGGATTCTTAATCCAGTTAGGCAGCTGCCCCTTGTCCAGGCTGGTAGAGTCCTGTCAGATACAGTTTTCTCCCATGCTCCTTGTTTACCAGCTAAGAAAGCTTTGCATACAAACTCCTCGGGTGGAGCCCAGAAATCGGTGGCAGATTCACTGGTAACAAAGTACCTTAATAGGTGAAGCAAGAAACTAGCCAAAGAGATACCTCCAAAAACATCTAGACTTTGAGGGTTAGCCAAAATGAACAAGTGATGTCATCTGTGTTATGACAACAGTGCTCCAAACCAGACTGCTTCTGACTGGTTTGTGAGAAAAAGTCTCGGTCTTAAATTCTCTCACAGAGGGAAGGACAGACCTCCCCAATTTGTATTGTGCATACCTGAGAAGTAATGTTGATGAAAAATGTTGTATTTGGTTTATCAAAGACAAACCATGGGACAATTAAAACAATTAGAGGGAGGCAACCTTATTTGATTTTTCAGTAATTTTCCAAAAAACATATTTTTTAAAAGATCTTCCCTTTGGTGGCATTATAAATTTTCCTTTATATTAACATCCCATATTTTCTAAAAACACTGCCTTATTGAAGAATCAAGGAGATACCTTCTTAAAAGCTCAAGGAGTGACTAAAGTGTGGTTTTATTTCAGATAATCTTTATTTTCTTAATAAATTATACTGTTAGTACCGCTATGGAGCATTTCAGTTGATTGGTGGATCCTAGCTGTTCGCTGTTTCAAGTTGGTCAACACTTTGAATGAGAACAGTGCTAGGCTTTGCTGTCAGAATATAAAGATAGGTGTATTTTAGTCCCTGTTCTTAAGTGCTTAAAATTTAGTTGGCAGAATAAAAAATCAATAATAAAAATAGTTAAGATTTATTGAAGGCATACTTTGCACCATGCAATGATTAAACACTTTGCATTTATTTTATCACTTCATTATAAAAACAGCCAGATTGCTCTTTTTGTCCTCACTTTTTAGATTGAAAACTGATGCCCAGAGATCTTTAATACTTTGCTCTAGGTTACTTGGCAAAAAAGTTTGTAAACTAGATTGCAAATCCAGACTTACTAGTTTCCTTGGGCTGCCGTAACAAGTTACTACAAACTGGGTGACTTAAAATAATAGAAACATATTATCTCACAGTTCTGGAAGGCAGAAGTCTGAAATCAAGGTGTCAGCAGGGCTGTGCACCCTCTGGAGGCTCCAGGGGAGGATGCTTTCTTGCCTCTTCTAGCTTTAGGTGGCTGTCTGCATGCTTTCTGTCTGCATCACTCCAACCTCTGCCTCCTGTTTTCACATGGCCTTCTCCTCTCCTGTCTGTGCTTTTTCTTCTGCCTCTTATAGGGATATTAGTCATTGAATTTAGGGCCCACCCAGATATAGGGTGATCTCATTTTAGGATCATGTATTTGATTACATCTGCAAAGACTCTTTTTTCAATATGGTTACATCCATAGGTTCTCAGGTTTAAAGTGTGGATGTACTTTTTAAAAGACCACCATTCAACCTACTCCATCATGCATTCTGGCTGCAATGCCCTTGCTCTGACTCTTTGTATGTATATGAACATATATGAAAGGCACAGTAAGATACCTTCCAGTGGGACAGAGTAGTAGAGAAGGTACACATATTGGCATTAGGCAGAAGGGAGTCTGAACTTCAGTTTTACCATAATTAGTCTGTCTCTTCTTAGGCAAGGTACCTATTAGATCCAAGTTTCAGTTTTGTCATCGATAAACTGCTTCATTACATGGTCTGTCATATCCTTTCCATTTTGTCATCAATAAAATGTGCTTTATTATACATTCTACAACACCATTTCATGAAGATTAAAAAAACTAAATTAAATCACTAGGTTTGACATTAAATGGGTAGATAAAAATAATGTTAGCATTCCTTTACTGTCCATGAATAAAAAATGAGAAAAGTGGGAAAATCAGTAAGAATTCATCTCTAAATGAGACTCAAGAATAGAATTTGGAGAAGGCCACATTCAAGGTATATATCCTGATGGATTACTTGATTTTCTATAGCTCTGGACAAGTAAAGTACCTTCTAGAAAAGGTGAAAGAGGATTTATTTTGAAAAAAATGTGGAGTATTTTTACAGGAGCATCATTGAAAATAATTTCAATATGGAAAAAAAGATCAATATAGCTACAGAAGATCTTCAATGTTAGGATGAGGAACTTTACAGAAATATGAGGAATTTGTTATAAAGTTCTGAGATAAAGATATTAAGATATTAGTTTTTTCTAGCAAAAATATTTTGTGTGGAGTTAATATTCATGATATAGAAAGAATAATTATATATAAATGTAAAAATGTACATAACCCAATAGAAAATGAGCATAAAACTTGAAACATGTGAATTTATAATATTCATATATTCAGTGAGTCTATGCTGACCCTTGATATGTGATAGTGATACTGCTACAGAAGGATGTACAGTCCTTTTATCAATCAGGTCAGTTCAAAGGCTATGATTGTACAAAAAAATTGAAATTGAAATTTATCTACATTTTCTTGTGTCTTTTTATTAGTTAACTAGCAAAAATTAAAAATGGGAAAATACCCAGGAATTAGGAGCCACAAGTACTTTCATACCCTGATTATGGAAGTATAAATTAAAGTATTTTGTAAATTTTTACATTCCCTAAGACCTGGTATTTCTACTCTTATACTAGGATCTGTATATCACAGGAACATTGTTATAATTATTTCCAAACTTGAAACAACTGAAATGATCATCAGAAGTAGAAAGGTCAAATAAACTATGTTGAAAAAGCAGTAGACTATTATAAAATCAAGAAACTAACTACAAATGCATATATCAACATGAATAGATCTCAACAACATGCTAAGTGAAAGAATCACATCATAAAATAATACAAACAGTGTGATTCTATTTATATAAATCCCAACTGCAAGAAAACTAAACTCACTTTATATGAATATGTGAATGAGAAAATTACAAGAAAAACAAAAAATTCAGGAGATTTTAACACAAACGGCAGAAAAGCAGTTGCTTGTAGAAGGTAGAGGAAGAGATAATGAGGTCGATGTACCCATGAATTCCAATGTACTGGCAAAATTCTTTTTTTTTTCCTAAAAAAACCCCAAAAAACAGCAGTGTTACTCATATACTCACTTTAAGATCCTTGTTAAATTTTGTATGTGTATGTTTTTTGTGTGTGTATGCTTTAAAAATCTGTATGTGTGTATATCTCACATTTTTTTAAATGAAACCAAAGATAATCCCTTTGGCATACCAGATTTTAGAGTTGAGTTACTTAGTGATCAGGTTCAGTAAGAGACTTGGTCACTTATGTAACGTCAATGAAGAAGATGCCAGACATGCCCCAGAATTGTGTCTTGATTAAAAAAAAAAAGTTGCCATACAAAGATGATGATATAAGAGGATCCTGAACTCACCTCCTACCATGGACACAATGAATGTATGGCTACCTGGGGAGCATTTCCTTCTGAAAGAAATCCAGAAAGGAACTGAGCTGCATATAAGGAGAACTCACCCACACCAAAATGGGTAGGAAAGGCTGAGACACATCCTCAGCATAAACTACACTCTGGCCTAGTGACAGACAGTAGGAAGGGGGCTCACAACCCCCACTTTCTCCCTGAGGAGTGAAGAGTTTGAACCCCATATCTATCACCCCAACTTTTTAAAGCCTTCCACCTGAGGGATGGACCCCTAAAACACTTGTTTCAGAAAATTAATGGGGTTTGCTTCTTGTTTGCCTCACAAGACTACAGCAAACAGAGAAACAGTTCTGTATCTATATAGGCTCGGAAGGACTTGGCTGTGTTAATACCCTCAGGACTCAGTGCAGAGCAAGCAGCCAGAAAAGCTGTCTCTAGTATTTCCCTAAGAAAGAAAAAAATAATAGAGCCCATTTTCATACTTTAAAAGCTGTAGCCTGAGTCAGGTTTCTAATTTAGCACACAACTAGGGGCTCACTTGATTCTCCCTGGAGCCCCTCCTGTGAGGCTGGCAGGTGTGGTCTCTACATTCTCTCTGTGGCCAACTCCAGGTTGCCATATAGTAAAGAAAGGAAGTGACAAAGATCAGAACTGATATAAATGAAATGGAGACTAAAAAGACAGTAGAAAATACCAATGAAATTAAGAACAGGATTTTTGAAAAGATAACATAGGCAAACAGTTAGCTAACCTCATCCAGGGGAAAAACAAGATACAACTCAAATTATAAAATTAGAAATGAAAGCAGAGACATTAAAACTTATGCCGAACAAATGCAAAGTTTACAGGAGAATGCTATGAACAATTATGTATCAATGAACTGAACAACCTATAAGAAATGGATATATTCCTAGAACCACATGACCTACTGAAACTGAATCATGAAGAAACAGAAAACCTGAACAGACCAATTACTTACTAAGGAGATTAAATCAGTAATCAAAAACCTCCCAACAAAAAAAGTACAGGACCATGTAACTTCCCTGGTGAAGTTTAAAGAATTAACACCAGCCCTTCTCAAACCCTTCCAAAAAATATGAAAGAAAGGAATACTTCTAAACTAATTTTATGAAGCCACCATTACCCTGATAATAAAACCAGAAAAGCACATGACAAGAGAAGAAAATTATAGGACAGTAGCTCTGATGAACACAGATGCAAAATTCCTCAACAAGCTATTAGCAAACAAAATTCAACAAAACATTTAAAGGATTACACACCATGATCAAACAGTAGTTATTCCAGGAATGCACTAATGGTTCAACATCTGTAAATCAATCAAAGGGATACACTACTTTGACAAAATGAGGGATTAAAAATCATATAAACATCTCAGTAGATGCAGAAAAAACATTTGACAAAATTCTACATCTATTCATGATAAAAGCTGAATATAGAAGGCAAGTACCTCAATACAGCAAAAGCCACATATGACAAGTCCACAGCTAACATCACACTCAATGGTGAAAGCTAAAAGCTTTTCTTCTAAGATCAGAAACAAGATAATAATGCCTACTTTCATCACTTGTATTCAACATAGCACTGGAATTCTTAGAGCAATTAGTCAATAAAAAGAGATAAAAGGCATCCATGTTGGAAAGGAAGAAGTAAAACTGTTTATATTTGCAGATGACCTTGTATATATAGAAAACCCTAAAGACTCCTTCAAAAAACTGTTAGAATTAAAATAAATTCAGTAAAGTTTCAGGATACAAAATTATTATACAAAATAATTTATATTTCTATACACTAAGGACAAACTATCAAGAAGGGAAATTAAGAAAACAATCTCCTTTACAATTGCATCAAAAAGAAGAAAATACCTAGGAAAAAATTTAATGAAGAAGGTGAAAGATCTTAAAACTATTTTTTTTAAAAAGAATCTGTGAAACTATAAAAGTGATGGATGAAATTGAAGAAGTAAATAAATAGAAAGATATTCCATGCTTATGGATTAGAAGAATTAGTATTGTTCCGGTGTCCTTTCTACCCAAGGCAATCTACAGATTATATGCAATTCCTATCAAAATTCCAATGGCATTTTTCATAGAAATAGAAAAACAGTCCTAAACTTTCCTAAAACTGTGAAGAACTCCAAAGAGCCAAAGCAATCTTAAGAATGAAGAACAAAGCTGGAGGCATCATACATCTTGATTTCAAACTATATTATAAAGCAGTAGTAATCTAAACAGTAGGTACTGGCATAAAAATTAATACATATGTCAGGGGAACAGACTAGAGAGCTCAGAAATAAACCCACGCATATGCAGTAAAGTAATATTTGACAAGGGAGTGAAGAATACTCAATAGAGAAAGAATAGTCTCTTTAATAAATGGTGCTGGAAAAACTGGATAACCTCATAAAGAAGAATGAATTGGACTCCTGTTTGTACCACTCACAAAAATTAACTCAAAGTGGACTACAGAAGTAAATATAAAAAACAAACCATAAAACACCTAAGAAAAAACATTAAGAAGCTCCATGACATTCATATTGACAATAATTTTTTTGATATGATGCCAAGATCAAAGCAACAAAAAAAAAAATTAAAAAGTGGAAGTACATAAAAGTTTCTGCAGAGCAAAAGAAACAATCAAAAAAATGTAAATACCCCCATGGAATGGGAGAAAATGTTTGCAAATTATATATCAGATAAAGCGTAAATGTCCAAAATACATGAAAAACTCGTGCAACTCAATGAAAAAAAAATTCAATTAAAAAATGAGTAGAGAAACTGAATATTCAGGCATTTTTATCCAAAGAAGACATACAAATAGCCACCAGGTACATGACAACATACTCGACAGCACTAATCGTCAGGGAAATGTAAACCGAAACCACAAGGAGATATCACCTCACAGCTGTCAGCATATCTATAATCAAAAAGACGTGATATAACAAGTGTTGGCAAAGAAGTGGAGAAGAGAGACCCCTTGTACATTGTTGGTGGGAATGTAAATTAGTGCAGCTACAATGGAAAACAGTATGGAGGTTACTCAAAAATTAAAGGTGTGGAAATACCAAGAGCTACCATGTGATCGATCAATCCCACCTCTCGGTATATATCCAAAGGAAGTGAAAACGGACTATCACAGAGACTTCTGCACGCCCATGTTCATTGACGCATTATCAACAATAGCCAAGATGTAGAAACAAATGTCCATCGACAAATGAATCGATAAAGAAGAGGTGATTAGATCTCTCTCTCATTATAGAACAATAATTTTATCAGCTATAAGAAAGAAGGAAATCTGCCATTTACAACAACATGGAAGGGCCTGGAGGGTATTAGGCTAATGAAATAAGATGGAGACAAATAGTCCAGGTATCACTTATATAGGGAATCAAAACAAACAAACAAAATATACAAACTGTCAAATTTATAGAAACAAAGTAGTCAGGTGGATGCAAGAGGCTGAATGTGGGAGAATAAGGGGAGATTGGTAAAAAGATATAAACTTTCAGCTATAAGATGAATAAGGTATGATGGCCTAATGTAAAACATGGTAACTATAGTTGATAACACTGTATTGTATAATTGAAATTTACTGGGGAGTAAAACTAAAATGTTCTCACCACAAAAGTAAAAAGAAAAAAGAAAGAAAATACAATTTAAATATTCTACAATTGCATCTGTCAATATCTCAATAAAGCTAAAATTAAAAAAATTTTAAGCAAGGAACTTTATCAATTCAATGTATTATAAACAGTACTTTCATTTTCCTTTTGATGTACGTGAATTTCCTTCTGCACCTGTCTTCCTCCTTGCCCTGCTTTCCTCCTCCTCCTCATCTTTCTTTGGTGAATTGCAAGTACTTGACCTTTGTTTTTCAATGCTATGCAAGACAAAAAACAAAAATAAACAAGAAGTCCTCTCCTTTCTTGACCATAGATTAAAGAAAATGAAATTGAAGCAACTTATCTTACAACCAGCAGGGAATTTGCTCATGAGGGTATACATGCAGGGAAATGAATGAAAATCCCTGGACTTTATTTTTATAAGGTGTGACTCAGATTCAGAAAAATTATTTAAATAACTCTTAAACTACTTAAAGCTTGCTAGGCATGGAATATTTCACACACATACAAAAACTTTCAATATTACCATTCTAACATAATACCTAATAGAATGATTAGGTTTTACTTCATCATTCTAGAATTTGCTTTCTGTGGTAGGTCTGGTTATTTGTTTGACAAGATTTTTTTTGGCAATGTACTGAAAGTTTAATAGTCAAGCATGTAGGAGAGTGAGAGATTTTCCGTCTGTTAATTGAGAAAGCCAAAGGGAAGAAAAAGCCATTGCACCATTCTATAAAAGTGTGAATTATTCAGAATATTTCACGAGGTGGCTTCCATCATATTTGATATACAGAAGAGTGAGCAGATTTATAGCTACTGAAAAATTACTTCCTTTTTTTTTCTTTTAAAAGACTCTTTTGTGGCAGTTTTGTTCAGGTGAGGCTAACTGGTAACTCTTTTGGTTGTCGGAGAAGTAGTCAATGAAGTCACATGAAGACCACTGGACATAAGTAAGACACACTGAATGTAACTCCAGGGGGCAAATATTGTCCTAGCTCAGGGCAAAATACTTTTGAAACCGAAATCAGTCAAAGGGAGAAATAAAGTGGGAGAAATCCGTTTATTGCTTACAAGCAGTCATCCACTTCTGCTCACCCACTTCTCTTGTGACCTGGCTGCAAAAAGGGGCCCCACCCAATCTCTCAGGTCCAGATATGCCCTCTCTTCCCCTTATAATTACCTATTGATATGGAGATGGACTAATTCTCTTCATCCCTTGAAAACACCTATTGATATGGAGATGCACTAAGGCCAGGGGAGAGATTCTGGAAATATTGCAATTTTACCCACACTGGATGTAGAAATGGGGGAGTCAGTAAGGAGCTGTGGGAGAAGAGAATGGCTGGACTCATTGTCCTTGATTGAAGAGTACAATAGTATCTTCTGTTCAGTAAACTAGTAGGAAAAGTTAAGATCTATAATCTATGGCAAAAAGGAAAGAGTACTTTAAAACTGCTATCACTTTGAATATTTATATAGATTACTTAAAGGGGACCAAAATGGTTGCAGAGCTAGTGTAGAGTGGGTTGATTTCAGCTTTTTTTTTATAAATAAGGGAGTTGTGTTTGATGACATCAGTGCTTTCCCCTCAACTATAAATCACTGTTTCAATTTCCAATTTAGTTTAACAGGTAACACTTCCTTTTGCCCCCATAAATATTGCTACAAGTTAGAGGTACTCCCCCAGTGCAGAATAAATAGAAATTAACTTTGATTTAATGTCTGTATTGAGAAATTATTGGAAGAAGTGAATCATGACTGTAATAAATAAGTAAACCTTGAATCACTTTCCAAATATAGGCCTAACATGTACAATTTTAAAATTAATAATATGACATTGCTCCAAAAGGAATTCCCTGAACGAATGGCAGTTGTGATAAGACTGTTTGGAAAGACAGGAGAAGTTGATACAACAAATTACAGTCAGGGCAGTGTTTATGGAACAATAAGGGACCACACGAACCACTCACCTGGTGAGATATTTCTAAATAGCAAACCAGAACCTGAAATGAGTTACTGAATTTATGTAAAATACAAAAAAAAAAGAGAGAAAGAGAGAGAGAGAGATACTCATATGAGTATGTCAAGACCAAAGAACCTAACCCTTAGATGAAAATATTCAGTGTTAGGAGAATATAAGTATGAAGGTACCGCATAGCCAAAGGAGAATAGTGAGGAGTTGGGTTTGGGTCCTAAATTTGCCTTGTGGTAGGTAAATGTGGATTTTGTTTTTCTTTTTGTGACTTCCCCAAATCTATCCTATCTTGAATTATGCCTGAATACCTTTCATCACCTCCTATTTTATGTATTAATAGGAGAGGACAATTGTAAGTAGACATCTCCACTAGGATTGTAATGAAATCAGAACACTTCCTGCCCCATCACAGCCAGGGGCAGTCAGATAACCCAAGGACAAATAAGAAACACTCTCCACAGACTTAGAAACCTGAGAAAGTGGCACACAGACCTAAAATGGGAAGAAACATCTTGGATCTCAAAAGATGATGCACGTGGACATGACTAATAAAGTGCTGGACCAAATGTTGATTATGGTTCAAGGATTATGGCATCTGATGCTCTCTCTTTGAAGGCCGATGTCTGGCATACTTCATGGCAAAGAGCAGTAGATTATAGATGGTCTCCAGTTGTTTAAATCAAAGTGGTAACAGGTAGAAAACTGTAAAGGGAATGGTTTTATTTCACTGGTGTCTGTTTCTACCCTGGTCAATAAATGGTTAGTTGCTTTTCCAGCAAGTAGACACAAAAAGTGGGTCAAAGCTGGGGTTAACAGAGCTGTGCCATCCTGAAAAATCACTAGGTATTTTGAAAACTATCCCTATAGACATTCTGATAGCTCTGTAGAGCTATCAGAAACATGTTACTTGTAATGATCAGTTATGGAGGGAGACTAGAATTCAGGTTTAATTCACTTTATAACACCCTTTTTTCTAACTTGTTAAATTTCTCACTTCTCTGGACCATTTGTTTAAACTGTAAAATGTGAGATTTTATCTAGACTGACCAAAATATAACTTTCAATAATATGCTCTCCTGATTCTACTATTACTAATAACTCTAAAGATGATTAGTTTCTAATATTTCCTTTTGTGACACACCAAAAACTTCTAAGAGATCCTATTTGGAAACAGGAGTAACATTTGATGCTTCTAGTTCCAACACTGTCTTCAAAGTGGTGAATTTTTTAGCTGGTTTTATTCAACATAAGTCCCTCTTTTCCATCATCACTCATAGGCCTCATAAAAAAAAAGCACATTCTCTTATATTTAGGTTGTTAGCCATTGAACAACTATTCATTTTATATGTCATAGCAAAACTGATTAATAGTCCCTGCTTTTAAATTTCAGGAAGACAGATCTTAGTAGAGTCTGAAAGAGTTGCAGTGGGGTCAAGTTGAATCATAGCTAGAGGTAGGCAGACTGATCGTTCCTCTCTCCTGCTTTAATTGCAATACCAGTAGGCAGATACATATTTTTCCTCCTCACCTTTCAGGAGACCAAGTTGGAGGTGATCCACAGTAGGGTGCAAAATTGTAGGCAACCGAGCATGCCATCTGGTAGGAAAAGGCTGGAAAATCTTTAGGTTTTTCATTTCAACAAAAGTAAAAGTCTATTAATTCAGCTTCTTGCTTGGCTGAGAAGTAAATTCCACAAGTCTCAAACTGAATCTGGTTTACTACATGTCTGGCTGTAAGATGTACAATGAGAGCCAGACAATTTGGATGAAAATATTGCTCCTCTCTGAGCTTTTAGCAATTGGAGGGAATAAAGTGTTTTTTATTTCCTAAATTCAGACGCCTACCTTCTCATGGCTCTGTGATGTTGACCTGGAACATCTGTCTGTTTGGGCTGTTCCTTGGGTGGTGAGGTAAAGTGGGACCCTGTGCAAAGACCAGCATGACACCAGCTCTCTGTGCTTTGAACTGGCAAGTTGTTTAAATCTTCTCCTTTGGGTATGTGACTATCTTGGGAAACTGTGATGGTCCCCAATTACTGTAAACATTTGACCATACTCTCCTGTCTATCCTCTTTTCTATACTTCTGTAAATATAAGTATTTTTAGTGCAGAAGTCATGATGGCACTTATCTTATGCTCCCTGCAGTGCTTCATACTGTCATACATGTACAAGAAGCATTTTATAACTATTCTATCAATCAAAATAAATGTGATCCCCTTGGTCTTTTCCTTATGGGCACAAGATAGCTGCTGCAGTTCTAGGCATCAAATTCATATTCAAAACAGGTAAAAACAGTGATTGCTGGTCATACCTTATCCAGACTTTTCATCAGGAATGGCAAAAGTCTTTCCAGAAATTCCACATCAGTGAATGCCCACTTAGTTATCATTGGCCAGAATTATGTCATATGGCTATCTTGCAAAGGAGGATAAGAATGTGCTTATATTATCAGCCTCTATAGTGGAGGTAGGAAAATTCGTTTAGAAATAATGTTGGGTGTTGGTTTAGCTGATCTACAGTTCCTATGACATGCCCATAAAGCAGTTAGTGAGAACTTTCCAAGATAATCACATACCCAAAGGAGAAGATTTAAAGATATTTGCCAGTTCAAAGCACAGAGAGCTGGTATCATGATAATCTTTGCACAGGGTCCCACTTTATCCCACCACCCAAGGAACAGCCCAAACAGAAAGATGTTCCAGGTTAACATCACATAGTAAGAACTCAATTAATTGTAGCTGCACCTACTACTAATATGAGGGGAGAAACTTAGTTCATGAAATTAACAAATATTATTTTATAGCTTCAAAGAGATAGAAAACTGTATATAATTTAACCATCAGGCAGTACGTAAAGGGTTTTAAGTTCCATGACTATTTTTTATTATATCCAGAGAAAAAACACTATGCATATAAATTTGTAATGTTCTGCTTATTAAGGATTTCTAAAAATTATAATATCCCAACAGTATTAAGTCAATATAATAAGCTAAAATAATTTGTATCTTTAATTGAAATTTAGAAAAATATTGAGAGATAGAAAAATTTGCTTGTGATCTTTATAGGAACTAATGGAATGCTCACCAGAACCAAAAACGTAAACTAGGCGTTGTCAACCTTTACTCAAACCTCTCACCTGTAAAGACAAGGTTTTTTAAATCCCTAAGCACTGATTGCCCTGAGACCTAAACCACATCATGTAGGAGTGGTTGGGGGCTTCTCTGGGAATATGAGCCATCCTAATCAGAAGTTAGAGGCACCCCAGAAAAGAATAAATCAAGAAAGAATACTAGAGATAAAGCCCAGAGCCAGACCAGAGTAGGAAAGCTTTTGCCAAAATACCAAGCCAAAAGTGAGTGAAATATATCTTTGTAGCATCGCTCGAGTGAAGGGCAAACACCATGCTCGACTGCTCAGACATATGGAGCTGGAATACTGGCATATTGTCTACGAGCTGTGGGACTTTGGACAAATTGCTTAATTTCTTGGAATCCTAATTTCTCAACATATAATGGAAAAATACAACATAACTTTTAGATTCTGGTGAAAATTAAAGAAAATATAAGTAAACTATTTTACAGAATGATTTATCAGATGCAGTTATCTTATTCTGGGCCTCAAGCAGCTTACATGGGAGATGTATCAGAAGGAAAAATGGGATGCATTATAATGGTTACCACTGTGGGCATCAGGGACTAGGCTGGACCTGCTTGGGGAGTAAATGGAATACTTGCCAGAATGGGTAGTATTAAAGGCAGAAGATGGGAGCATTCATCCAGCCTTCTCCATGGGTAGAGTGTTGCCCTGAATGATTAACCCCTTCCTAATTCCAAGACGTACTGTGCATGTGGGGTCAGTGAGCTGAGCAGACAGAACAGGCTCCTTTTACATAGATCTTCCAAGGCAGAAAACAAAAGGATGCAGGGTATACGGCTGAGGCTAAATGCTCTCAGTGCCCATGAGTCTGAGCTCCAAGGGAACACAAGTGGATTGATGCTACAGCTGAAATCAAAGACAGGCCGTAGATGTGACATGAGTACTGGCGGAATCTGCTGCAGTTTCAGTAAAGTTAGTTATGATTATAGCAGTGAAATGAAAGGTCACAGACCAGTGTTCAGCAGTCATGTCATAAGGACACAGCTTAGAAATTAAGAGTCAGAATTGAGACAAATAGCAAAGATCAAGGTGCTTGGGAAGTAATACCTTTGCACAATGTATTGAGCAGAGCCCATAGTTTTTAACTGGTATAATCTGCTTCTGTTGTGGAAATACTGTTATTTTCCTAAAGTGGCTGTGTTAATGAATTACTGCTTCATGTACTTATTGAGAATTAAGTTGTTTCAGTGACCTATTTGCCAATAGTCTTTTCATTTTTCTCAGAGCAGAGATTTAGAATTATTCTACTAAACTATTCTCACCTTTCCCACAGGTTCAATACATAGATCCACTTCTGAACCATATCCAAATAGCTCTACTTTGTTCCATTGTCAATATCACCACCCAAGACTAAGGCTTCTTTGTTATAGACTGTTCTCACTCTGGTTAACCTGCCATCCTTTCTCTACAGAGATACTTTAGTGACATTTTAAAACATGTCAGATCATTCAAAGTGTCTAAAGTCTTTCCATTGAATGTTGAGTAAAATCTAACATCCTTTTACTGGCATATAAAATCCTATGTTATTTATCCCCAAATTACCTCTATCATTATTATTATTTTTAACTATTCTTCTTATCACCTACAATTATTCAGCCACAAAGGCCTTCTTTGTGCTCTTCTAACTCCCCAAGATCACTGCCACAAGTTCACTGAGAACTTTCCCCTCCCTGTTTTGTTTTGTCTTTTTTCCTCTTCCTAGATTACTTTTCCCTGATCATGGCTGGTTCTATCTCATCATTCACATTTTAGGTCTTCCTTGGTTACCCAAATAAAAGGTGACACTTTGTCACTGTCTATCAAATCACATTATTTTAATTTCCTGCATGATACTAATCACTATGCTGAATCTTTTCTTATTTGTTTTACAGTTTCTCTTACTAGGGTGTATACCGTGTGAATACAGGGATTTTTGTCTTGCTCGGCTGTATCCCCAGTAAGTAGAATAGCTCCTGAAACCTCTTACCTGTTCAATAACTATTTTTTAAATTAATGCATGAACATGTGACTATAGTAGTCAGTGGATATACATTGGAGATGTGATCCTTCATCCCCAAACCTAGACACCCTGCAACATTGTTTTAAGGACCCTAAGGAGTTGCCCCAAGGAACAAGAATGAAGTTACTTAGTCCTCAGTTCACTCTAGGAATCCAGAGGATCCTTAGGTTTAGGGACAATCCCTCCCCCTCCTCTCTTTTCAATGACTTTCATTACCTATATGGAGACTGTGGTGCAATGCTGTTGTGGTCCATCAATCAGTACTCACCCACTTGTTTTTCTGGGTCTTCAAGAGATGAGTACAGAAACTGCAAGCACACAGTTAGAAACCTTTGTAGCAGTTTGACATTGCAACATCAAAGCATGTGAACATTTTTCTAATAATTATTTTATTGATTTTAAAAAAAAAGAGTATCAATTTGTGATGGATTAGGGGAAAGTAAAAGCCAGTTCTTCATTACAAATAGTTGGAGTAGTTGCTATAAAGCCAGAGTATAGATTAAGCCCAGAGGAGACTCATGAAGGCCAGATCACAACCATTATAGCCAGAATCTTTATATAATTATCTAGTGTAGCATTTCCCAATTTTGAGAGCATAGAACTCTGCTAAGTAAAAGTAAACTCCTAGATTCTTATATCCCTAAATGATTTGTAATATAATGGTTGAAATTTCAAACAAAAATACACAGACTCCACATGTTTAGTTCTTATGCAACCATAGAACCAAAATAATTTAAAAATCAAATTACAAGTGAATAAAAATCTAAGTAATTAACACTCACATATGTAATTTGTCTCACTGAATCTAAATTGATGCTTTTTTGGAATATGATACTTATTGCTATGATGCAGGTTCTATTGAGTACAGAAATTTCTAGAGCAGGGATCAGTGAACTTCCTATAAAGAGTGATAGAGCAAATAACGGATTTTTTTTGGTCATATGGTCTCTCGCAACTACTCAGTTCTGCTCTTGTAGTGTGAAAATAACAACAGACACAATGTAAATGAGTGAGCATGACTGTGTTTCAGTAAAACTTTATAAAATTAGCCAATGTCAGGCCATATTTTACTGACTCTGGTTCTAGAGCACATGTTCTTAGGAATGTAATGCCATTTGGTCCTTTGGAATACCCTGGTACTCTGTGTTGACTCTGGACTTCAGGTAATAATAAACAGTGATTAAGAAAACTGAGGATAGTAATAAAGGTCTGTACAAGCAAGTAGCATCCAGACCAGATGATGTGAAAGCAAAAATAGAGAGCCCCTTGAAAGAAACCTGAAGAACATGTGTGAAATAAAAGAGCAACTTAGGTAGCAGTAGGGAGCTATTCTTAGTTATATCTGGCTGTAGACTTTCCCCAGGTTCTTAGTGAAGAGAAACTGGAGGTTTGCATTAGAATTCACAGCAACCCATCCATCATAACAAATCAAATGATTAACATGTACAGAAAGTTTATTAGTATTAGATGCCAGACAGTCTTCCGATATGGGTTACCAACTCAGGTTTTCTGGCTTTCCTGCCTGTGTCTTGTGAGAAGACTTGAGAGTTTCACTTAACTGTATCAAATTAGAATGCTTTTCAGCTGTTAGATACACAAGCCTGGAGTTCCTGAAAGAAGTGCTAGATGTAGGTATGGATCTGAGAGGTATAAGCACATAGATGGTCCTATGAGCATGAGATCACACAGTGAAATACTGTAGACAATAAGAGGTTCAGAGCCAAGCTCTGGGACACTGACATTGGTAGAGTTCCAGGATCAGAGCACAAGCCATGGAGTCACCAAATTTCTCTCTACAAACCGTAGAGAATCACACTATACAGGATCAGGGCACTTGGAGAGCATGGATTTTGTAGAGAAGACAAAAATAAAAGTTACCTGGATTTGCATGTAAAGGAATGATTACACCATAGCCCACAGGTTACTGTAGATCCAATTATATAGAGAGACTTACACTCATTTTATTTATTTTTTTATTTTTTATTTTTTAATATAATTTATTTTATTATCATTAATCTACAATTACATGTGCAATATTATGGTTATTAAACTACCCTTTCATCAGGTCCCCCCCCACCAACCCCATTACAGTCACTGTCCATCAGTGTAGTGAGATGCTATAGAATCACTACTTGTCTTCTCTGAGTCTTACACTCATTTTAAAATGTAAAATGAGAAAATCTAGTTTAGACTTAGGCCATTTTCTAAAAAAAAAATCTATTTTCCAAAACCTCTGTCTATATTAAGAGAGGTAATCTTGAAGTGTTTGCATCATCATTGTATAATTAGCACCCCAGGTTATATTTATTTAATCTGTTGAAAGTCTGAAGAAGCACAGCTCTATCTGGCAAGGCTGTGATGAATAATACTCCTAATGGAGTTAAAAATTGAAACTAATTGGTTTATGTGATTGTTATTAAGTCCAAATAAGTTTGTTAATAGAATTTTGTTTGTCAAAGGTATAGACCTGATCTTTGCAGATGATATTTTAGTTTTGAAATAAGTTGCTGTCACCCTATTGAATCCATGGATCTAAACAAACTTGAAGTGAAATGTTCCCCTGAACTCCTTAGGCCAAGGGTTAATTTTAGAGAAAATGTAGTGAGACAATTCATTAATACTCCTAATATAGAGGTGTTTCTATCTAGAAGATTTGCACAACAAGCCTTTATTTTGAGCAACCTTCATATACAACCAAAGCATTTAAATCAGTATGACGGACAGTTCAGTGGAGTATAAATCCATATCACAGTTGCCTAAAAAAGATTCCAGTGCCACCCAATGAAGAAATAAATTATCCTCCATGAGAACCGGATTTGGCAGGAATGCCAGAAAACCTAGTTAAATAGAAAATAAACAACTTAGACAGTCTTCTACACTATTTGTTATTCTTCAAGTATGATTGTTGCTTAACTGGCCTGTAAAATACAGCCTGGCTGAAATTCAAAATCAGTATTCACATATGTAGAACACAAGCTGATAATTTTTTTAATCTGTGTATAGTAGAGTTGTCTCAAATTTTTAATATATTATCAGTTATCCTAAAGGATAATGGGAGTTGAAAAAAATAAAAAATGGCAAGCCAGCTCGCTACCACTTGCCATTTTAAGTTTGGCTCATCACTTTCCAGACTTTTTCTAAAGAAAGCAAGAGGAAAGAGATGGAAAAAGGAAATGGAAGTCCTGCCATTTCTTCCAGATGAGTTCTTATCCAAAATAATTCCTTCCCAAAGAACCTAAATTGTAGCATTTGGGATGCACAAACTCCAGCTAGCAATCAGATTGACATGAATAAGTGTGTGAATGTGGGTTGCCTAGGAATTTCATTTGGAAGTGTGAATTTGCCACATAGGAAGAACATCACCCACAATAAAATGGACAAAATAATGGTAAAGAACACAGGTAAATGTACAATGGCAGTGCCCCCCATAGTATTTGAGCTTTCCTCATTTTTGGGGAAGCAATGATGAATGTCTCAGGCATCCTGTATACTAGGTTTCATACCCATGTGGGCTCCAGCATTGATTTAAATCTTCTGCATTTTATAACTACTCTTCACAATACCTTATACAGTATTTACTTCACAGGTTTTAGTACTGGAAGAAACATATAAGATACGTTATAGAGAAGGGCTCTAATTGCTTCAGTGCCTGTCCAAGATCACATTGTGAACTTGAGTCATAAAAACATCAGGTTTCTTGATTCGAAGAACAGTGACAAGGGAAGGAAAAATGTAACTGACTGATATTTATGCTGCATATACAATGCACCACTGTGAGCTTTTCTATACATTAACTCACTTAATATTTACTATAACTATCAGTACTGTTCTTCCTGCTTACAGATAAGGAAATTTGCAGCCCTGGTTGCTCTCTCTGCCAAGACTACACAGCCAATAATTACATTCTAATATTTCACCAGTGTTCTTTTCAACACATTATACTAGCTGTCAGGTCATGGAAAAAAGAACTTGTCCATTTGTAAGAATATGAAAGTGATGGATGTAGTTGATATTCTCAACCATGGTGGGGACTGGGGGAACAGCCGATCTTTCACAGTATTTTACTCACTAGAGTATAATTCAGAACACCAGAATATTTTAGGTAATATGATGCTTAATGTAACTGCATGTTCTTGATGTCTGAGATTTAACCTTATGGACTCTAACCTTTTTGATAATCTGTCTAGGCCAATATACTGATTTCCTTACCTTAATAATCCTGATAGTATTTTTGCTTATAAAACTTAAGGTTGTCCTGCTAAATGTTAATAATTTTAACACAGAGCTATAAACACAGAAAAGATGCTGGGTATTTGCTGATTCTACTTAAAGACTCGGGTCTCACACATGGTAGTTATTTAATAAATGTCTAATGCTAAAAATGGTTTCAGGACATCCTTTGCAAGTCATGCATTTCTCTGTCTTAAAAGAAGGAAAAGAAAACGAGGCAATGGAAGGAGTTGTATTCAATTCATTTAAGTTATTACAAGAGCTATTATTATGTTAACCCTTTATTGAGTTCAAACTAGACCCTCCAAAATACCCTATTTCTAAAAGTGTCTATGGCTTATGCTGCTTAGTGGATAAAAATTAGAAGTACACAAAGCTTTTCACAAAGAATATGTATATATGTGTATACACACACACACACACACATAGATTAATGGATAAAGAAGATGCATCTTCTTTATCCATTCATCTATTTATCTTAGCTATTATAAGTAATGCTGCAACAAATATACGGGTGCATATGTTTTTTTGAATTAATGTTTTTGCTTTCTCCATATAAATACCCAGAAGTGGAATTGCTGGATTGTATGGTATTTCTATTTTTAATTTTTTGAGGAATCTCCATACTGTTTCCATAGCCGCTGCACCAACTAACATTTCCACAAACTGTGTGTGAGGGTTCCCTTTTCTCCACGTCCTTGCCCACACTTACTAATTTTTTGCCTTTTCGATAATAGCCATTCTTACGAGCCTGAAGTGATCCTTCATTGTGGTTTTGATTTGCACTTGCCTGATGATTAGTGATGTTTAAGCACCTTTGCATGTACCTATTGGTCATCTGTAATGGTCTTCTTTGGAAAATATATCTATTCAAGTCCTTTCTCCCTTCCTTGTTTTTTTTTATATTAAGTTGCATAAATTCTTTATATATTTTGGATACCTCTTATCATATTATGATTTGCAAATATTTTCTCTCATTCAGTAGGTTACCTTTTTGTTTCATTGATAATTTCACATACTGTGCAAAATATTTTCATTTGATGTAATCTCACTTGTTTAGTTTAGCTTTTGTTGCCCTTACCTGAGGAGACTAGTCCAAGAAAGTATTGCTAAAATCCATGCCAAAGAGCTTATGCCCATGTTTTCTTCTTGGAGTTTTATGGTTTCAGGTCTCACATTCAAGTCTTTAATCCATGTTGAATATGTTTTTGTATATGGTGCAAGAAAGTGGTCCAGTTTCATTCTTTTGCCAAGAAAACTTCTTGTACTTGAAGTTCAATTACTTAAACATGATGCATATTGGTGCTGATTGTCGCCTGTCACATTTTACTGAAGTATTGTCGATCAGTATTTCAGGGGAATGTTTTTCCGTGAAAGACTTAAGAATATATACTCTTTTCTTGCTTCTGTATAAGAATTTCATTTTCTCTGTTTCAAGTATACCAATTTTGATTACCATCTGTCTAATTGGTTCAATTTTTTTTTTAGTTTATTTTGGTATCATTAATCTACAATTACATGTGCAATATTATGGTTATTAAACTACCCCCTTCATCAGGTCCCCCCCACCAACCCCATTACAGTCACTGTCCATCAGCGTAGTGAGATGCTATAGAGTCACTACTTGTCTTCTCTAAGTTGTACAGCCCTCCCCGTGCCCCCCCCAAAACTATATCTGTTAATTATAATGCCCCCTTTTCCCCCTTGTCCCTCCCTTCCCACCGATCTTCCGCAGTCCCTTTCCCTTTGGTAACTATTAGTCTGTTCTTGGGTTCTGTGAGTCTGCTGCTGTTCTGTTCCTTCAGTTTTTTCTTTGTTCTTATACTCCACATATCATTGAAATCATTTGGTATTTGTCTTTTTTGGCTTGCCTTATTTCATTGAGCATAATACTCTCTAGCTCCATCCATGTTGTTGCAAATGGTAGGATTTGTTTCTTTCTTATGGCTGTATAATATTCCATTGTATATATGTACCACCTCTTCTTTATCCATTCATCTAGTGATGGACACTTAGGTTGCTTCCATTTCTTCGCTATTGTAAATAGTACTGTGATAAACATAGGGGTGCATATGTCTTTTTCAAACTGCGCTGCTGCATTCTTAGGGTAAATTCCTAGGAGTGGGATTCCTGGGTCAAATGGTATTTCTATTTTGAGTTTTTTGAGGAACCTCCATACTGCTTTCCACAATGGTTGAACTAATTTGCAGCCTCACCAGCAGTGTAGGAGGGTTCCCTTTTCTCCACATCCTCACCAACATTTGTTGTTGTTTGTGTTTTGGATGTTGGCCATCCTTAGTGGTGTGAGGTGATATCTCATTGTGATTTTAATCTGCATTTCTCTGATGATTAGCGATGTGGAACATCTTTTCATGTGCCTGTTGGCCATCTGAGTTTCTTCTTTGGAGAAGTGTCTATTCATGTCCTCTGCCCATTTCTTAATTGGATTATTTACTTTATTTTTGCTGAGATGCGTGAGTTATTTATATGTTTTGGATGTCAACCCCTTATCAGATACGTCATTTATGAATATATTCTCCCATACTGTAGGATGTCTTTTTGTTCTACTGATGGTGTCATTTGCTGTACAAAAGTTTTTCAGCTTGATATAGTCCCACTTGTTCATTTTTGTTTTTCTTTCCCTTGCTCAGGGAGATAAGTTCATGAAGAAGTCGCTCATGTTTATGTCCAAGAGATTTTTGCCTATGTTTTTTTCTAAGAGTTTTATGGTTTCATGACTTACATTCAGGTCTTTGATCCACCTTGAGTTTATCTTTGTGTATGGGGTTAGACAGTAGGCCAGCTTCATTCTCGTACATGTAGCTGTCCAGTTTTTCCAACACCAGCTGCTGAAGAGGCTGTCATCTCCCCATTGTATATCCAAGGCTCCTTTATCAAATGTTAATTGACTGTATATGTTTCGGTTAATGTTTGGATTTTCTATTCTGTTCCACTGGTCTGTGGGTCTGTTTTTGTGCCAATACCATATTGTCTTGATTACTGTGGCTTTGTAGTAGAGCTTGAAGTCAGGGAGCGTAACTCCCCCTGTTTTATTCCTCCTTCTCAGGATTGCTTTGGCTATTCGGGGTCTTTTGTGGTTCCATATGAATTTTAGAATTATTTGTTCCAGTTCATTGAAGAAAGCTGTTGGTAGTTTGATAGGGATTGCATTGAATCTGTAGATTGCTTTAGGTAGTATAGCCATTTTGACAATATTTATTCTTCCTAGCCAAGAGCATGGGATGCATTTCCATTTGTTAGTGTCCTCTTTAATTTCTCTTAGGAGTGTCTTGTAGTTTTCAGAGTACAGGTCTTTCACTTCCTTCGTTAGGTTTATTCCTAGGTATTTTATTCTTTTTGATGCAATTGTGAATGGAATTGTTTTTCTGATTTCTCTTTCTGTTATTTCATCGTTAGTGTATAGGAAAGCAACAGATTTCTGTGTGTTAATTTTGTATCCTGCAACGTTGCTGAATTCAGGTATTAGTTCTAGTAGTTTTGGAGTGGAGTCTTTAGGGTTTTTTATGTACAGTATCATGTCATCTGCAAATAGTGACAATTTGACTTCTTCTTTACCAATCTGGATGCCTTGTATTTCTTTGCTTTGTCTGAATGCCGTGGCTAGGACCTCCAATATTATGTTGAATAACAGTGGTGAGAGTGGGCATCCCTGTCTTGTTCCCGATCTTAGATGAAAAACTTTCAGTTTCTCGCTGTAAAGTATGATGTTGGCTGTGGTTCTGTCATATATATCCCTTATGATGTTGAGGTACTTGCCGTCTATACCCATTTTGTTGAGAGTTTTAATCATGAATGAATGCTGAATTTTGTCAAATGCTTTTTCAGCATCTATGGAGATGATTATGTGGTTTTTGTTCTTCTTTTTTTGATGTGGTGGATGATGTTGATGGATTTTCGAATGTTGTACCATCCTTGCCCTGGGATGAATCCCACTTGATCATGGTGTGTGATCCTCTTGATGTATTTTTGAATTCGGTTTGCTAATATTTTGTTGAGAATTTTTGCATCTACTTTCATCAGGGATATTGGTCTGTAATTTTCTTTTTTGGTGAGGTCTTAGCCAGGTTTTGGTATTAGAGTGATGCTGGCTTCATAGAATGAGTTTGGAAGTATTCCCTCCTCTTCTATTTTTTGGAAAATTTTAAGAAGAATGGGTGTTATTTCTTCTCTATATGTCTCATAGAATTCAGAGGTGAATCCATCTGGTCCGGGTGTTTTGTTCTTGGGTAGTTTTTTGATTACCACTTCAATTTGTTGCTGGTGATTGGTCTGTTTAGTTTTTCTGTTTCTTGTTTGGTCAGTTTTGGAAGGTTGTATTTTCCTAAGAAGTTGTCCATTTCTTCTAGGTTTTCCAGCTTGTTAGCATATAGATTCTCATAATATTCTCTAATAATTCTTGTATTTCTATGGGGTCTGTCATTTTTCCTTTCTCATTTCTGATTCTGTTTATATGTGTAGATTCTCTTTTTCTCTTAAAGAGTCTGGCTAGGGGTTTATCTATTTTGTTTATTTTTTCAAAGAACCAGCTCTTGGTTTCATTGATTTTTTCAGTTGCTTTATTCTTCTCAATTTTATTTATTTCTTCTCTGATCTTTATTATGTCCCTCCTTCTGGTGACTTTGGGTCTCATTTGTTCTTCTTTTTCCAATTTCAGTAATTGTGTCTTTAGACTATTCATTTGGGAATGTTCTTCCTTCTGTAAATAGGCCTGGATTGCAATATACTTTCCTCTTAGAACTGCCTTTGCTGCGTCCCACAGAAGTTGTGGCTTTGTGTTGTTGTTGTCATTAGTCTCCATATATTCTTTGATTTCTGTTTTGATTTGGTCGTTAACCCATTGATTAATTAGGAGAATGTTGTTAAGTCTCCATGTATTTGTGAGCCTTTTTGGTTTCTTTCTAAAATTTATTTCTAGTTTTATACCTTTGTGATCTGAGAAGTTGGTTGGTAGGATTTCAATATTTTTGAAATTACTGAGGTTCTTTTTGTGGCCTAGTATGTGGTCTATTCTGGAAAATGTTCCATGTGCAGTTGAGAAAAATGTGTATCCTGTTGCTTTTGGGTGTAGAGTTCTGTAGATGTCTGTTAGGTCCATCTGTTCTAGTGTGTTGTTCAGTGCCTCTGTTTCTTTACTTATTTTCTGTCTGGTTGATCTGTCCTTTGGAGTGAGTGGTGTGTTGAAGTCTCCTAAAGTGAATGCATTGCTGTCTATTTCCTCCTTTAATTCTGTTAGCATTTGTTTCACATATGTTGACGCTCCCGTGTTGAGTGCATATATATTTATAATGGTTATATCCTCTTGTTGGATTGACCCCTCTATCATTATGTAATGTCCTTCTTTATCTCTTGCTACTTTCTTTGTTTTGAAGTCTATTTTGTCTCATACAAGTACTGCAACACCTGCTTTTTTCTCCTTGTTGTTTGCATGAAATATCTTTTCCATCCCTTCACTTTTAGTCTGTGTATATCTTTGGGTTTGAGGTGAGTTTCTTGTATGCAACATAGAGATGGCTCTTGCTTTTTTATCCATTCTGTTACTCTGTGTCTTTTGATTGGTGCATTTAGTCCATTTACATTTAGGGTGATTATTGATAGATATGTACTTATTGCCATTGCTGGCTTTAGGGTTACCAAAGGTTCAAGGGTTGCTTCTTTACTTTCTAACAATCTAATTTGACTTTCTTGTTAAGTTATTGTAAACACCGTCTGATGTTTCTTTATTTCTCTCCCTTCTTATTCTCCCTCCTCCATTCTTTATATACTAGGTGTTTTATTCTTTGCCTTTAGTTAGTATTTGTATGGTCTGTTTTCTTTGCTATGATTGTATTTTCTCTGGTGACACCTTTTTAGCCTTAGGTGTGCTTCCATCTAGAGCAGTTCCTTTAAGATATCCTGTAGAGGTGGTTTATGGGAGGCAAATTCTCTCAGCTTTCACTTCTCTGGAAATTGTTTAATCCCTCTGTCATATTTAAATGATAATTGTGCTGGATACAATATTCTTGGTTCAAGGCCCTTCTGTTTCATTACATTAAATATATCATGCCATTCTCTTCTGGCCTGTAAGGTTTCTGTTGAGAAGTCTGATGATGGTCTGATGGGTTTTCCTTTGTAGGTGATCTTTTTTCTCTCTCTAGCTGCCTTTAATACTCTGTCCTTATCTTTGATCTTTGCCATTTTATTTATTATGTGTCTAGGTGTTGTCTTCCTTGGGTCCCTTTTGTTGGGAGATCTGTGGGCTTCCGTGGACTGCGAGACTATTTCCTTCCCAAGCTTGGGGAAGTTTTCAGCAATTATTTCTTCAAAGACACTTTCTATCCCTTTTTCTCTCTCTTCTTCCTCTAGTACTCCTATAATGCGAATATTGTTCCGTTTGACTTGGTCACACAGTTCTCTTAATATTCTTCCATTCCTAGAGATCCTTTTATCTCTCTCTGCCTCTGTTGCTCTGTATTCCTGGTCTCTGATTTCTATTCCATTAACAGCCTCTTGCATATCGTCCATTCTGCTGCTAAGCCCATTGATGGCTTGTCTCATTTCTGCACTGTCTTTCCTGACTTCCCTCACCTCCTCTCTCAGCTCTTGCATATTTCTCTGCAGATCCATCAGCACGGTTATGACTTTTATTCTGAATTCTTTTTCAGGAAGATTGTACCTTTCCATCTCTTCAGTCTACCTCTCTGGTGTTGTCTGGGTCTGGGTGAGCTTGGTCTGTACCATATTCCTCTGTCTTTTCATGGCAACAGAAGTGGGCGCTGGTAGGTGCCACATATGTCAGCTGGGCTCTTTAAGACTTAAAAAAAAACAAGGAAGAGAAAGAAAGAAAAAAAAAGAAAAGAAAACAAAAGAATGGGAAAAAAACGCCCACTGGGAGTAGATTCTGTAAAGATGCTGTAGGTGGCGCTGTTGCTCCACTGTTCCGCAGCCGTGGCCACGCAGCTCCGCTGGGCCATTTGTAGCTCTGGCCAGGGCGGAACGAATGGGAGACAGTTGTTCTCTATGTGAAGTTTCAGTGTGGCTACTTTTTCCCATTCGCCAGCCAAGGGGTCCGAAATTCCTCAGGACTCCCAGCCTCCTGGGCCGAGTGTGCTGGGACGATCCTGGGCCCTTGCCTCTTTAAGACCGCCCAAAAAAGTGCCCGCTTTTCTTTTGACCCGGGGCGCTGGCTGCAAGGACCCGGGCGCATTCCCAGCTCAAAACCTGCACCTTCTGCCTCTTCAATATCCGATACACTGCGTGATGTTTGTCAGCGCTCCCGGCGCAGATCACCAGGGCTGGTTATTTCGCTGGCCTGTACTTCCACTCCCTCCTGGCTCTGAATCATCTCCTCCCGCCAGTGTGCTGTGGTGGGGGAGTGCTCAGGTCCTGCCAGGATGCGGCTCCATATCTTACCCGCCTTGCGGGGTGCCGAGTCCTCTCAGGTGCAGGTGTAGACTGTGCGCTGTCCTGTGTATTCTGGTCTCTCTTTTAGGAATAGTTGTATTTGCTGCATTTTCATAGCTATATATGGTTTTGGGAGGAGATTTCCACCGCCCTTCTCACACTGCCATCTTCCCAGAACTCCTGCCTGGTTCAATTTCTGTGTGTGTGTGTGTGTGTGTGTGTGTGTGTGTGTGTGTGTGTGTGTGTGTGTGTGTGTGTGTGTGCCTTTCTTGTCTGTATTATTTCTGACCCTAAACTTTTTTTTCTGTTTTAATTTGGTTTTTCAGCTGCTTCTGTTTGGATCTTTTCTGATTAGAATTTATCAATTCACTGATAGTATTGTTTTCTTCATCAGGTTTTCAGTATATACCTTTTCATCTTTTTTTGTTAGTTTATTTTCATGACTTTGGTTTTTAGTTGATCTTTATGTGTTTCAGACTTTGGTTTATTAAAATTCATATGATAATTATATTTCTTGTGAGTATAACACTTATGAAGAATTTTCTTTTGTTTTTTTTTTTTTTTGGTTTATTTTTCATTTTAGATCTGTCTTTGCAATACTATGTTATTGTATTGCTGTCCCCTGATCAGTCTTAGCTATGTGTATATACTTGCTATGATATTTTCTTTTGTAATTTTGCTAACTCCTGGGAAGGTTGATAACTTCTTGAATACAGAATCTTTTCCTTACTTATCCAGGAGTAGTTTGTTTGCCCTACCAAAGAGTGGTTTGAGGGTTAGGTATTTGGTGTTCTGTCTACATCTTTGAAGCTTAGAGGCATGGGGGAGGGGGCTTGTTCAAAAGAGTGAATTTGCTGTGTTTTTACACCATCTGCCTTAAAAAAAAACATGTGGTTAAGTGTCCTTTATCAAGTTTCATTTCTCCTGCTATAAAATATAATCCCTTCTCATGGCATAGTGTCCATGTACTTTGGACTGAATCCCAGTTCAGAGCAGGTCTGGAGCCTTGCCTTGCCTTTTTTTTAATCATGTTTTCCAGCAACCACATGTACTTCTCACCAGTAAGAACAGAGGAACTTAAGGATATCAACTTGGTTCTCTTCTTTCAGATTGTTGGGGTTTGGTGAAAATTCTCAGGGTCTCTCAGTTTGTTAGTAAGTTTTGTACTATTAGCAGCTCTGCTGAGATGTGCAGGCACATTAAACTATTATGTAAATTTCTATTTCATCCTATGACTTCTAATTTCTGAAGCATCAGATGGTTTTCTTTTCCATGTTTAGTTGCTGATGGTAAACTGTTCTTCCTTTCTATTATACATTTTTTAAAAAATTCATTTCTTTCGATTCTTGCCTGGAGGAGGGCAGTTCTTTTAATTCCCCTTGTTCTGCTCTTTTAATAATTAAATCTTTGTTCATATCTTTTCAGATAATCATTCTCCTGCTTTATAAAGGCCCAGGCTCTGGCATTTTTAAGGAAAGGCTGATTTCTGGCTTAGATAATCATCACTTACAACTGCTGTCCTAATGCCCCCACAGGGAACCTTTACAAAAGGTGACTTTCTTTTGGGAGCGCCATCACTAACACTAGCACCATCATAGGTACCACTAGAATAGAGAAATTTAAGATAGCTGTCTGCAAGAAGCATGCATTTTTCTAAGGAAAAATAAATGCAAACTTTAGGGGTCCAATTTAGTTATATTAAAGGTAATAATCACAGATGGAAATAAACAGTGATATTTGAAGGAGTGAAGAAAACTTCAAAGAGAAAGAGGAATTTAAAATCCCTTGGATATTTTTTAAAGAGGTTGAGTTTAGGTAGATTTTGTAAGAGGTAGTGGCATTTGTATTATTCATGATGGGAGGAAATGGTCCTTGAGTACTTGGACTTTTTATTGAGTATTTGGACTTTCTATAATGGGAGAAAGTGTTATTTGAGTGCACTGTGGACAAAGGAGAGAGGAGAGAAAGTGAGGCTATATTTGGCTACATCATATTAAGTTGGTACTAGTTAGGCTCTAATATAAGGTACAAGGAAAGAGAGAATGTGAGGTGAAGTTTTAAAAAGATAAAAATCATGGAGAATCTGAATGACAACTTACTGACTTTGTGACTTTAATCTTTAGCTTTGGAACTGCCCCACAGTGTTAAGATACCTCCAACTCAAATTCCCTGTCTCTCAATCCAAACATGTAGATTCCTTTCCTCCTTTTGAGAAAAAAAATTAGCTTCAGCAAGCCAACCTTACTGAGTGCAGATTCTAGCAGGCTGACATTAGTAACAAGAGATTAGAGGTGTGAACTTCCTCAATTTATGTTAACAAGGTGCTAAATGCAAAGGCCAATTATGGCTACCCTGAATGTCAACTTCCTGTCGCCTGAATAGCCAGAGAATGAGCTTGATCAGGGTATGGCCCTTGTCCTGTGGTATTTATAGGATTCTCAGCTGAAACTTATTGGATTCCTGAAAGTGTGGGTTGTAGATTCCTCAGAGTATTGAGGAATTTTGTGGGTTCACAATAAATGCCCCAGATGCTTTCCAGAACATCTGGCAATAAATTCCAGCCTCTTGGACTTCCCATTTCTTCTGATGCAGGGTTATTAAATATGAAATATTGCATGCTAAAATTCACATAAAACAGCCTAATTAGTAATAGGAGGAAGTGAGAGCAAGGGCACACGTGGTAAGAAAGGGATCATGGTGGGGCTAAGGAGAGGGATCTATAATTGCAAAAACATAGGAATTTAATCCCCTTCCAATTTTTCAGCACACTGCCTGGCCTAACAGTCCCCTTCTGCTGACCTCTTCTTGTTCAGGCTATTCTTTCTTTCCATAATGCTTTTGGTCCTTTTTAAAAATAAACATTTACTGCAGGATAGTTTCAGATTTACAAAAATGTAAAGACAGTATGGAGATTTCCCACATATCTCCCTCCCCGAAAATATTGACTTCTAAGAAATACCAGGTTACAGACCCAACTCAGTATAAGGAAGAAAGGTGTTTTTGTTTTTGTTTTTGTTTTCTTTCCCATCCCTTCCTACCTTCATCATACTCAGTGTTATGCCCGACTTTAGATTCTCAAAAATTCTTATAGAATAAGCTTACTACAATGATACTTTGACTCAGGTCATATATGTTGCTCTTTGTGCCCACAACAGTTACCCAAAGCATAGTCAGTGAACTTCTTTCTTCTGATCCACAAAATGCATGTAACCAGTCCTTAAAAGCAGTAAGAAACTCGTGCCAGAATTTAAATCCTCTACGTTGCTGAGTTTCTTGTAGCAAAACATTTATTAGGAAGAAAACCAAGTACTAATTTATATTTTGGTGCCACCCTCTGGTACATTCTTTCAGGACTCCACCTGAGAGACTCCTACTCATTCTTCAAAGCCAGCTATCCACATGACTTCCCCTAAGCTTCCACAGCCATGTGGACTTCACCCTCCCCCACACTAAGTCCAGTCTTTCTTTAAATCTCAGGCAACCACCAGAACTAACGTACCTTAAGCCAGATTCTAAAACTTTATCAGAGTTAGGCATTCAGAAGAGGATCCATAATGTGTGTTGAATTGTATAAAATTCAGTTGTATTGAGTTAACTTGAAAAATTGTTGATCATCTATTTTCTATAGACAGATCATGAAGGAAATAGGTTCAGTTCATATTGTGGGGAAGAGTTTTAAAAATATAAGCAATGAATATGGATGTGACTGAGACTATTGATGTGAATGCAAAATGAGCTTTAAATGAATAGCAAGTTGCCCACATCTTCAACTCCTTGACAAGATTTTTAGGTTAATCTTCCACTACCAGTCTTTGGTGTTTACTGCCTATTACTTATAGTGACCATGTTATCATACTCTTTGGTTCTTGCCTTGTGTATTCAACAGCAGGTAGAAGAGCTTTTATTTCTTTATTTTTCTTTATCTGGAAAAATCTCTGAAATAGCATGACATTAATGGGAAATAGGATTCATTTCTTAGTTTCTCACCATGTACTCTTTATTAATAATAACACCAGACAGAGAAGGTAGTCTTCAATGGATTAAATAACCAGCCATCATTGTAAGCAAATAGAGAGCCTCTAAGTTCTAATCTTAGAGTTCAGAGCAGGGGTTCCAAGGATGATTTTGCCCCGTAGGTGAAATTTTCAGTATTTGGAGATTAGTTGTTATTTGTCACAATAGGGGTAGGGGTGCATGCTACAGGCATCTAGTGCTTAGAGGTTAAGGAAGGTGTTAAACATGCTGTGGTACACAGAGCAGCCTTTGCAACAAAGAATCATCTGGTATAAAATATCAGTAGTGCCAAGCTTGAGAAACCATTGTCTAGAAGTCTGCCCATGCGCACTAGGAGGTCAAAAATATTTTTTTTGTTGGAAAAAATATTAATGTATTCATGAGGGAAGCTGAAGCCATAAACATATTTCAGAGAATATAGAAGAGTACTTAACCCAAACTGAGTGTTCATAAAAGCTTTCTAGAAGAATCTCTGAGATAAATGTTACTAAAAAGTCAAGTAGTGATCAAGAGAATAAAGTTGGACTGGGTTTTATATGAATGGGAAATGGCATGCAAAAAATGCATGAAATCTTTAAATAGGTGGGCATCTGGAATAAACTTTAAACAGTTTGGTATTAACGAAAATGAGGCAGGGAGTGGGTGGATGTAAGGGTGGAAAGTAATGAGTGAGATTACAGATCTTCGGAGATCTCAGACCTTTTAAAAGGGAATCCTCAGAGGTGAATAAGATGGTTGAGAGCTTTTGCACTCAAGGATTTCATAATCTGAGATATGAAAACTATACATAAGGTAATAAACTTTAAAACCATGCTTTAAGTATTATGATAGAGATACAAGATGACAAGACAACATACAGGACAGAAAAATAACTGAAGAAGGGAACAGAAGGGCTCTTTGGGTGAAGTGATATGGTTATATTTAAACAGAATCCTAAAGGATAAGTCACAGTATGCTACCTGAGAGTGGAAAGTGTTACGGAGTTTATTCCAGGCAAACAGAAAGGTGCACAGAACAGAGGGGAGAGAGTCTGGAAAAATGTCATGTTTCAAGTAATTCAGTACAGGTACAACATATTGCATGAGGTGAAGAGGGTGGCGAGGGATGAGGCTGGGAAAAAGGGAATAAGGGTCAAAAAATTATGAAGTTTCCTCTGGCTATGCTAAAGGCTAGTTTCTCCTGGAATGCCACTGAGAGAAATAAAGCAAGGGAGTAACCCCATGATATTGTGCCTTAGGCAAATCACTCTGTTTAGAGAGCATGGCTGGAGAGGCCAGGCTTGGAGTCATGGAGGCCAGTCCAGAGACTTTGCAGGCCACCTAAGCAAGAGTAGCTGGTGGTCCCACTGAGACCTTCTAACTTACATGTATGTGTTATTTGCTTATCACCTTAAAAATGTGAAGCAGATAAAATGTCTATATAATAAATATTTTAAGTTGCTCTCCAAAGCATATACGTGGACATGCAAATCAATCAAATATGGATGCTGACCTCCAGAAGTTACAGGGAAGACAGAGCATATATATTTACTGATAAGTAAGGTAAGAAATTATGTACTCCGTGAAAAGGATACAGGTACATTGCAGTGGGAATTCAGAGTAGGCAGAGGATATCTGCACAGAGAATCAGAAAAGACTCTATGACGGTGATGGCAGCAGAGCAAGGTATTAATATCATACTAATTTCTATTAAAGTAATAGGTGATGATTATTAAGCATTTATTATGTGCTAAGTGCTTCATGGACATGTTTTCTGTTAAGTCTTACAATGATCCTGAGGGTCATGCACAGACTTCGTCTCCATTTACAGATGAGGAAGCTGGGGTGGGAAGAGGTTGAGGGATTTGCCCAAGGTCACTCACCTGTTAAATAGCAACATCAGGGATTAAGCCAGGTGTGGAAGAAACAAATAACATTTAGAAAGGTTGAGAGGGGAGAAACAGGCTTCTCTGTGGAGGAAGAACATCATTATGGGCACTGAAATAGGGCATCGCCAAGTAAATAAGGAGAAATAGAATGGCTTATCTTGCCAGGATCCTACTTTGGAAAAAGGATATTTAAAAGCAGGTTTTTCTAAGCCATGTAGACAAATACACCTCTAAGAATCTTTGAGAATTTAGATTTTTCACTTAACACCATAGCATAAGTAAACAGTACTCCTAAGGTGAAGTATAGACAGCCTTCCATTGCTTTGTTCCAGCTCTCTGAGGTGGGCCATCTTGAATAGTTTAGGGCAATTATTTGATCACACATTTCCTAATTGCCAAAAAATGTTAACAGTATCTTCAAAATCCCTCACTCCCTAGATGCCAGCAGAGCATGCATGGAACAGATGCCAAAGACAGCTTGCAAACTTCCAAAGGGCTGGAAGCAGCAATGACTATTAGTCCCTCTCTCTGCCATATCCAGGGTTGGCATCACAAGCAGCCATTGTGCTTGCCAAAGGGCTCAGGTGGCATTCTGGAGGGACTACTTACTTATAAAACCATGTGGTGACTTGTATTTCCTTCAAATTCCAAGGCAAAAATACAGAACAAGTGTGTGGATATTTAACCCTCAACTGGAAAAAAATTAGAATTGTTTCAAGGAAATGGTTTCTTTTTCATAGTTTATCACAAAGCTCATACTCAAGATTGGGCTTTGGTCAGAGATTCTAGCAAAATTTTGTGCAAGCTGACCACTTTCTTCTAACATGTCTGGCTGAGTATTTTTCTGCTTTAAAAAACTGAGGTTGAAACCATGACTATGAGGTCCCCCAGGCCTCTCTTCAGCCCTGACCTCCCCAGGCCACTCTTATTTCTGCTGCTTACTGCTCTCCTGAAATCCTGCTCAGTTTTCTTACCCTCTATCCTCTCCTCTAACCTGTCTTTCTCAGCTCTGCTTCAGACCAATGTTTAGTTTTACCCTCAATTACACCATTCATGAATACTTCAATTTTAACCCGTAATCTAATGTCTGACTTGCAGGCAAATTGCAAAAGACAAACAACCACTTTTGTATGCCCCAACTTTAACACTTACGATATTGCATTCTGATGATCTATTGATGTGTCAGTCTCACCAAATAGATTTCGAGTTTCTCCAAAAGCTGGTGCCAGGTCGTATGTCTCACTATCCTCGTGATCCTGGCACAGGCTCTGACACGTAGCTGATGATAAATACAAAGTGGTTAAATAAATGGAAAAAGGAAAAAGGTCCTTTTTTAAAGTAAATGTTTCTCTACTTCACAGTGGCCTCCACATTCAGCAGGGGGATTTTAGTTTCTCCATTTCTTAGCCAAATGTGGGCTACGGGGTCATATCTGAGGTCAAATCCTAACTCCTTCTCTTTGCAGTCATTCTAACTTTTGCAAGTTCATTAAGCGTTGTAAAATACGAACATGAATAATAACCACCTAGTGGATTTACTGCAAAAAAATAAATGAGATAATGAATGCAAGGGCCTCATCTTAGTGCTTAGTATAAACTGAATTCAATGAATATTACTTATTAACATGGTTGTTATAATTAATAATCAAGTGAGTCTCTTGATGACCTCTAAGGGGCACTGGGCTCAGGGAGGTCTTTGGATTACTGTTTTTCCCTCTTCTTCTACCTGGAGTGATACATCTTACCCTTTAAAAGCATACACTGCTGTCTCTTCTAGGTCTTCAGTAAATTCTTTTTAAGTATCACAATCCATGATTTAGTACTTGAATATGTACAAGTAACCAGAACTCAGGACTCCGGTTTTAAGATTTGTGATGCTCTCTTGACAACAGAGAATAGTCAAGAATTGAAAGCAGGATGAAGCAAGAGCTGGAGAATGGCCATGTTATGGTGTGGTTTCTGAGACTAAGGAAAACAAGAAACATGCAAGAAGCATGTGAAGCCTGGTCTTGACTCAGACCTAGGATATCATATGGACCCTCCAATCAGATAGATGATCCCCAAGAAGAGAAAACTCTAAAGGAATAACTATTAATATTTATTAATATTTTTATCATACCCCGGAGAAGGAAGGGTTTTTGTCTTTGTTTTTGTTTCATTTTAATGAAATTATTAAACATACTTCAAAGTAAACTAATTCAAGGTATTCCCATATATCATCAAGAGTGAACAAGTATCAAGATTTTGTCACGTGTTTCATTTATCCTTTTGTCTTTTTAAAAAAATCTTGTGTATTGATTGATGTATTTTAAAGCAAACCACAGACATCATGTCATTTCACCTCTATGTATTTCACTATCTAAAAAAGTATTTTCTTAGAAATCACATTATCATTAAGTACAATTAGTAATATTCCACATATCTGTTTAGTGCACAGTCCATACTGCATTTCCTAAATTATATCAAAACACAGTTTTATAGTTGTTTGGTTTGTGCCAGGATCCAAACAAGATCTGTCTTTATATTCAGTTGGAATGTCCCTCAGCCTTATTTCCAGGCCACTGACTTTTTGCAGAGACCCTGTGTATTGTCCCTTAGAATGAAAGCTAGCTCTAGAGGCTTGATGAGATTCATGTTTTGTTTACTTTTTAAAGAATAATTCATAAATGATAGGTCACATCAGACACACACATCTACTTATCTCATTTTTAGTGAGGCTGAGGTGATCAGTTGGGTCCAGGTTGTGGCTGCCTGATGATTCTGTTATAAATTTCACCATCAATTTTCATCTAAACGTTCCATTCATGGATTGTGTTTGCCCAAGTAAATAATGTTGACTATCCCAAATAGTGATTTTTGAATTCTTCCTCCATTTTTTAGCTGAGGTTTTTCTAAAAAGAACTGCTCATCAGAAAGCTTTTTGGTGGCATCAAAATATAGTTTGTACAAAAAAGGCAGAAATAATTCTTAATTATTTCCTTTAAAAATGATTATTTTTAGACTGGGAGTTGATGCCTTAGTAAGTTTTAATGATAAAGAATTTTCTTCATACCTTCCTTCCGTCTTTCTTTTCTGAGTAACACTACGGGTGTCAATATATTTAGTGTGTTTTAATTAGTTGTATTTATTAGTTTTATTAATATTATTATTGCTACAACTATTACTATTGCTACTATACTCTTAAATTTCTCACGTATAACCAAAAAAAAAAAAAAAAACACTTCAGCTTGCTCCTGAGTCCTTTTGAAATGATGCATTTTTAATAGTGTTTAAGAGCTTTCTTGAATTTTATTCAAAAAGTCCCACACTCATCTTGGATATTGCTTGCTTGAGACTTGAAGTCAATCATTTCAAAGGATCACTGGTTCTTTGTAGTGGAGTATATTATGCAGAGAACACAATCCGGGTGATAGTTGCCCTTATCGCTATGGAGTTGTCATAGCCTCTAGACTTTTCCAGTCGGCAAGCCAGGAAGTATACATCTTTTAAGCTCACACTGGTATTCTCAAGTTCAGGATTAACATAGCATGATTTTAGTTACAGTATTGGCTTCTTTATTTTTATTCTTTTTTGTACAGTGAGACTATAAACCCAAACAATTAATGTAATCATTTATTTGAATTTTATGTAGTGTACACACATATATACACATATGGTCTCAGTGTGATAGAAGCAATATCAAAAGACATAGTAGACTACTGAATGCTGTTTGGGATTACTTGGCAATCCTATTTATTCTTAGATTATATTCCACTGTGAATAAATAGTAAAATTAGTATGTTTTAAAAGCACTTCAAATTTTCTGTCCTCTGGGTCATTAAGTCATGGTAGTAGAGTTCTACTTTCAACGTTCACATGTTGCTTTGTTTTACATTCCCATTTAATTTTATTTTGCAATGCTTTGAAATTCAAAACTCTACAACAAGGTATATTTAGGGAATTTGCATTCCTTCTTTGTCAGAATATTCCTGACAAATTTACCTGAAGGGAAACCTGACTATTTTATCTGGTCTTATAATTGAAATCCTGAAAAATTAACCTCTTAGATCACAAAGGTGTTAGTAACAGTCTGAGTTTGATTCCAGTTTGTACTCCTGCAAAGGCTGCACGATTTCTATTCCACCACACCATTTCTACTTCCATTCTTGCGATGAAGACAAGATGAAACATTAAAAGCTACTTGCATTGTTTAGAATCTAGTGTAAAATGTGAATCCAATTAGAAAGGCTCTAGAGACCATTGCTGCAAACTACAATTTTTTTACTGATTCCTACGTGTACTACATGAATGAACTACGTGACAGGCCTATTTCTTAGAGCTGAAAAACAGCTTATATTCTAATGGGGAAGACAGATTTAATAATCATTTAATACAGAAAATGATTCATGCTCTGGAAAAAACGTGAAGCCGAGTAAGAGACTGGGATTGACTCTTATGTGGTGGCCCTTTTAGGAAGCAAGGCTTGGGAAGGACAGAATCTGACACCCAAGCAGAGACCTGAATGAAGAAGAAGGTGAGTTGCTAGGGAGTGGAAAGCAAGGACAAAGACCCTGAGGCCAGCTCAGTGTGTGTGAGACAGGCCCCAAGGTGACCCCCACTGATTTCCACCTCCCATGTCCATGATTTTATGTAATCCTTTCCTGTTGAGTACATACAGGGTCCATGGCTTGCTTCCAATGAATACGGCAAGGGTGATGGGATGTCACTTCATTGGTTAAGTTACTTTCTAAAAAAGATGATAGGATTTCACTCCCATATTTACAGTGTTCCCATAAGACCCCATAATAGCAGACTGAAGTGTGAGATCCCCCCTTGCTGGTTTTGGAGAAGGCCATTCAGTAGAGCACCATGGAGGATCTTTAGAGGCTGCCTATCTCAGTCCTACAACCTCACAGAACTGAATTCTGCCAATAACCACGTGAGTTTTGAAGACTGCAAAGTCCAGAGAACGTGACTATAGTCCTGTGAAACCCTCAGCAGAAGACCTAGATAAACCATACCTGGACTCTCGACTCATGGAAATTGTGAGATAGCAAATACATGTTTTAAGCTGCTGAAAAAGTGATAGCTTGTTACATAGCAATAGGAAACTAATGCAATGTGTTATAGGAAAAGCACTGTTGTAAGATTTGCTGGACTGAAGACAGCAATGGGGAGAGCAGGAGGGAAGGAGTAGTCCATGAACCATACCCGTCTCCGAACTGCCAGTCCTCCATGACTACAAAGCGAAAGCAAGCATTTAGAGACATTTATAGTAACTTGACATTGCACAATGTTTAAGCAGTGATCAGTGACTCATCTCATTGAGGAGAATATGGTCAATTACAGGTATTGTTGAATTAACTTGTCCAGTCCCATGTGGAAGGAGATATGTTCTGGCATTGATCTAGAAAGAATTGGTTGGGAAGGACTGGCCCTTCTCCACAGATGGTGTTCAAAGCACTGACCTGGATCCGTGGAGGCTATCATAAAGATTTGGGGTTTTATTCTAATACTTTTAAGAAGCTATTGAAGGTTATTTGAGCAGAGTAAGGATCTGATCTAATTTGTTTCATTGTTTTAATTCTGCTAGTTCTCGCAATTGTTCTAGGAAGGCCAGTGAGCAGGCTGTAGTACTCTGTTTGGTAAAGAAGATGGTTACTTAGACCATGGAAATAGCGGGGGGTGATTGAGATATATTTGCACACAGTAGTTGCTGATAGACTAAATGTGGGATATGAATGAAAGGGAAAAGAAAAGGACAGAAAAGTAAACTCAGTAAGGATATATACACAGAAGCAGGGAAATCCCCTTTCCTCTATAATATGTATGCACAATACTGAGGTGGAAAGGAGTTATTTACCATTTATCATATATTGTTGGATTTAGTAACTTTGTACTCCACTTCTTAGGAGGGAGAGCGTGTTGACAAAATGGTAAGGAGTGTCCAAGATTTCTTGCTCCTTGGTGTATATGCTCTATATAATCTCTAAGACCAGAAATATGATGGGATTCACTCTTGTGATCAGATTATGTTAGAGCAGAGTTGACTATAAGAAAGGGAGATATTCAAGGTGGATGTCAAAGGGATGCAGGAGCCAATTGAAGAAACTATGGCTTAAAGCTAAAACAACCTGAGTAACAAAATGAATAAATAAGTAAATTCTGAATTGCAACCCAAAGTGTTAAAGAATATCCATGAGTTCATGCTGATATGAGTAAATGACTGAACAAATAAATGGGGAGAAGAGACAAATATCCATGCATAAGATTTCCAAATAACTTATGTCAATACCTGGCATTTTAGGAGGTGAAGTATAACTCTCTATCCTTTAAGTGTGCACTACACAGGTGACTTACTTCCAAAGAGTACAGTATGGAAATGGGAAACAGAACAACTTTACTAACAGTAACTACCTTAAGCCAGGTGACCAAAGTTAACATCAATAGTAATGCTTTATTGATACTATGTGCCCTTGATATAATGTAATGAGAATGGCACTTTGCCTCTGTGACTTCCACCTATTAAACACATTACCCCAGTCTAATCATGAGAAAAACATCAGTCAAATCCCAATTATACAAAATACCTGACCAGTAATCCTCAAAATTGTCACGATCATCATAAATATGGAAATCTGAGAGACTGTTACAGCCAAGAGGAAACTTAGAAGATTAAATGTAATATAATGTAATATGACATACCAGGTGGGATTCTGGAACAGAAAAAGGACATTGGAGAAAAACTGAGGAAATTTCATTAAATATTGAGTTTAGTTGATAATAATATATCAACATTATTAATTGTGACAAACTATACTAATGAAAGGTGTTAATAATTGAGGAACTTGAGTTTGAGTTATATATAAACTCTTTGTACTATCTTCACAATAATTCTACAGATCTAAAACTGTTCTTAAATGAAAAATTCATTTAAAATCTGTATCTAGAGGTCAGAGACAGAGAAGTCATTTTCAAAGCACAAGACATATTTTATGTATCATTGCTGATTTGAAAATGGAAGGGCCATGTGACAAAGGATGACTTGGCCTCTGGAAATGAGCAGAGCCCCTGGCAGATAGCCAGCAAGAAAATGGGGACATTATTCCTACAACCACAAGGACTGAATTCTTCTGACAACATGACTGAACTTTAAAGTGGATATTTCCCCAGAGCCTAAGAATTTGGTTTGTCCAACACCTTGATTTCAGCCTGATGACCCTAAGACTGACATACATGATTTTTAGTCAATGAAATAGGTGCTGTTTTAAACATAAGTCTGTGGTCATTTGTTATGCAGCAACAGAAGGCTAATACAGAGATAGAATGAGAAAGAATAAGAGACACACCCATCTTCATTCTACCACACCCAGCATATGTGGACAACTTGCATTGATGAGGGGTGCAAAGGAAGCAGGTAGCCTGACTTAGCTCTTTCCTCATTCTTTTGGGTCAGCCTTCTGCTGAGAGGGCAAATTCTGGGTTTGGCTTCTTTTCCTGGCGTGGTGACCTTACCAGGGCTGGGTCTGCCCCTGCGAGAGAATATCTACAGTTGTGAATTTTTATTATAAATTAGAGTAAGGGAGAGGGAAACTTTGAATACATGACAGCAGCTAGAAGTCACGGTTTTCTCCCTACCTATTTTCTTAGTAATTAACTAATAAAGTTGATCAGAATTTTAATGGCTCCCATATTTAAATCTCAATTGTTTCTGAACTAGAAAGAGCAAGACAGAGTTATTTATTTTAGGAAGCTAGAAAGAACACAAAAAGAAAACAACTCTTTTTTTAAAAAGATACTCTTCTCATTATAACTATCGAGGAAAGCAGAATCACATTATTGAGGTCTATGAATATCAATATGTAGTATTGTGATTTAATGAAATAGAACTTCTTGCTTGAACAAGGGTGTGACATGTTAAAAGTGAGATTTCAAACCAATTAGTATTACAGTGCTATGCAGTCTGGAGGGGTAGTCGGGACAGAGTGTGTGGAAACAATTGTACTTATGCAAATATTATATAAAATGACTTACCGTTGAGCTTCATATAAAAACTGATCTTGGCTCAAACTGGCACTTGCTTAATAGGCAAGAAGAAAGAATTGTACGAAACATAAAACTGAGTCCTTAAAAGCTTGAGACAGGCATCTGTGCTTATGAAAGTTGAATTTTTGCCAACAAGCTTATAAAAAATAAAATGTCATCTCGCTACTCTTAGCACTTACAGCTGTATTTTTATTTCCATGCGTAGGGAAATGATTTTCGAAGAATTTTTATAATAGTTAATTTGGGCAAAATACAATCTCTGTTATTTAGAGGCCTTAAGTTAATCAGATATGGTGGTTATTTAATCCTTCAGAAAGGTACATTATCTCTAATATCTGGCTCTTCTCATCTGAAATGTGAAAGGTGGCCTGTCATATTAAATAACAAATTTTTAATCACTCTAAGTCGTGAAGCTCTGTTGGTGAAATTTTGGGCTGGCACATGGAAGCGAATAAGGAAAATACTGATCTAAATTTTTTTCTTACAGAACTAAACCATTTTAATGCCATTTCTGTCATGGATGCTTTCTAGGGCTATGGTCACTCAGATGTACCACAACTGCATACACAAATTCAATTGGTATCAACAGGCAAATACCAGGTCCAAGTTAGATGGTGGGTGGAGGCTGAGAGATCAATGGAACCAAAATATTTCACAGTCTCAGCTACACTCCACAGAATTACACCTGTAGGTTACATGGCTTGCTCCATATGCTACCACAATGCAGTGCAATGCTGCACACACACATCCCCAAGGTAGGTCGGTATCTTACAGCAGTCCTCTCTCATGCACAGTAAGGTTTCCAGAAACTTCTCAGGGCTGGAGTAGCAGCTAAATTTTGTCTGACCTTTAACCTTAGACAAATAAGATAGTAGTTAAATGGGTGAAATCAGGCATTGAATCTGATTTCCAGATTTAAAATCCTGCTTCTACTATGTAATACTTCCAAGACTTTAAAATATTAATTTGCTCCTGAAGGCCTCATTTTCCTCATCTGTTGACTGGAGTAAGTAAGATAGAGCAATGTCTTCAACCTCATTTAGCTATTTGGGGGGAACTTAAAACATAGCTGGATAATCTGTGTATTAGAGCTCTCCAGAGAAACAGAAGCAATGTAATGTACAGATATGAAAAAAGATTGAGTCTAAGGAATTGAGTCACACGGATAGGAAGGTTAGTAATCCCAACAACTGCCAGGTGAGTACAAAAGCCAGAGACCCAGGAGAGCCAATGGTGTGGTTCTAGCTGTAGTCTGGAGGCCTGAGAAACAAAGAGCTACCAGAGTAGCTCCTGTCTGAAGGTTGACAAGCTTGAGGTCCATGGAAAGCCAAAGGTTCAGTTTGCCTCCAGAGACAGGAAAAAAATGCTGATGTTCCAGTTCAAAGGCATCCAGATAGGAAGAACTTTCTGTTGCTCAGGAGCGAGTCAGCCCTTTTATTCTATTCAGGCCTTCAGCTGATTGGATAAGGCCCATTCACACTGGGGAGGGAAATCTGCTTCCCTCAGTCTATTGATTTCAGTGTTTAACTCATCCAAAAACAGCCTCACAGAAACACCCAGAATAATGTTTGACCAAATATCTGGGCATCCTGCGTCAGCCAAAATTGACATGTAGAATTAATCATCACAGTCTGTATAAAGCACACATTCCACTTCTGGGCACATGCTTAATGATAATCCTTCTTTTTCTTTAACCATTAATAGCACTGCATAATGTATTTCTAGTATTTCTCAGGTGAGCATTTATAGTCACATGGTACAGTTGAGAAATACAGATGTTTGTAGTGGATAACTAGCTTTTCCAAGATCACACAGCTACTATGTCGTAGAGCTAGAACTCAGAATTCAGAACATTCTGGCTGCAAAACCCTTCTTCTTACAACTAAATCATATTACCCATCTTTCTTTTAAATAAAAAGCAAACTGAGAAGGCAAAAATCAGAGCCCACAAAACTCAAAGTTCTATAGGTTCCAGTATGCAGTTCCATGCCAGTGTACACGTTTATATATAACCATGTGTGAAACATTTATGCCATTTTTCTGAGAATTTGAGTAGGTGGCATGTATTTCAATAGCTCATCTCCACCAAATGAGAGTTATAATATATATTTAAAGATGATGTCAGCCTTTCTAAATATAATTTTCAACTGTGCTGGGAAAAATATAAACGGCAGCACTGTAATAATCAACATATAAATAGCTCCCACATCTTTGCCATGCAAATTTGGATGATATTATGGAAGAGGGCTATCAAAAGGGGCCTTCTGTTACCATGCTTTCTGCTAACCAGTGAGCAGCTGGGATTGATGACATTTTTAGTTAAAGCCAGTTTGGAAAGGCTTTTATCCCATGGAGATAAGCTAAAGCCTCAAAATAAAACAATCCCAAACTGCCAATGTTTGATTGGTTTGAAGTTGGAACAGTGCTATTAAATGCCTGATTTTCTCACAGTTTTAGATAAAGGATGCACAGCTTTCTATTGCCCTTTGACTGCTGATAAGCTGAACCTCCAGTTCTGTTTGTTGTGGTCAATTCTTCCATCTGGCAGGGTTCAGGACACCTGGCCCCTCATCTCTAGAGTCAAGAATGATGTCTTATGCACCCTAAGTACTTGTCAGTCCTCCTGGACAGACAGTCCCTCTGCAGGATGCCTCAAAAGCCTAGGAAGAAGTGGATACATTGGTAGTTTTATACCAACAAAAGCCCATTGGGTTCTCTTTGAAGAGGTGGAGAGATTGTTACACATCCCTGTCTCAGTTGCAGGACACGACTCCGGGGAAACTATTTGGTTTGGGATGTTGCTAATTCCAGCTAAATATTGGTATATATTTACATGGCAGAGGTTACAGACAGGTAGTTCCTGGCTATCTCTGGCCTCCAGACAGATCTTCAGGGGACAGCACAGTGTTATATATTTTTCATAACTTGGATTCCTTTAGATGAGGCAGATGCCTCATATCACTCCAGACTCTACCTCCCCTTACTGTCTTATGTCCAGTCAAGCTAATAATACCTTTATATTTCCTGTCTGGCTCTTTCAGGCATTTGAGTTTGGGTCTCTTTTATATGGAACTTTTGCTATTGAACAATACTGCAAATGAGGTATTAATCAAAAACTATGTAAACAATAGGTGATTTAGACATAGAACTTCTCACTGGATCAAGGAAGGCATAGACATAGGTGCCGTAGAAGGAAGAGCCCACTAGGAACAGCAGATCTGTAAGGATCTTTTCTGTGAGGTGAATGACCACTCTGCCCAGAGCTTATTTCAGTGTGTAGCTCAGTCTCATAGGATGTAGCATGCCGTGTTGTTAAGACAAACTCTCTTTTGTTTTGGTCAATCTCTGTGCTTTCAGATGAATTACTTTTCTGTGGTAGATTTTTCTTCCAATTTTTTTTTCAAAAATAACCACAGTAATTCCTTGTATCACTATCAGACACATCCCTTTGAAATGCAACTTTGCCATTTTTCCTATCACGACATGGCTCTATATCTTTACTTCTTAACTCTGGGTATGGTTGTGGGACTTGCTTTGGCCAATAGGGCTTTAGGAAATTTAACAACAGCAGAGATGTGAAAATTACTTGTTCGTTAGGGTTTTACTTGGCTTGCTGTGCTTGAAAACTGGAAACCACAGCAAGGATGAGCCCAAGGCAGCCTTTCAGAGAAGTCACCTGGATGAGAAAACTTGACCAAAAGCCCAGCAATGACTAGCTGAATATGTGAGCGAAGCCACTGAAAACCATCTAGAGCCAGATAAGACGTCTGTTGACTGCAAAGATCTGCTGAATTATTTCACAGCAAAGAGCTACTTTTTGGACCCACAAACTTCTGAGACTTAAGAAATACTTGTTTTAAACTATGAATTTTGGGGGTGGTTTGTTAGGTAGCAAAAATAAGCTGACACATGCAGAATAGGATTAATAATGACTACCTTGTAATCTTACTTTGGGGATTATAAATAATGTGTATGTGACTTGCCCAGAGTAAGTTCCCCACAAATGAGAGCTGTATTATTCATTAGTTATCAGTGTGAATGAGCTCCAGCATCCCTTAGTGTTAATACAAATTGAGTTTTGCTTTTATTTTCCTTTTCTTGAAAATCGATCTGGATGCCTGATAGCTCTTGATTCTGATCACTTGTTCAAAATGACAGGTTAGTTTCCCTTTGATAAATTAATCTCCATCATAGAAACTTAAAGAAAATAGCCTTAAATCATAGCCCTGACATTCTAGAAGTAAAATTAACAAAAAATGACAGTTAAACAGCAGTGATTCTCATCAAGTCAGAAATTGAAACTCAATCTTGAGTATTGAAGCCCAGTAAATTAGTTTATTGTAGTTGAAGAAACCCTTGAAGAATGTCTATTTTATTCAAGTTATGCTTGTATATTTCTGTGCATAAAGGTGGATAAATGTGCCTAGCTCTTACCCACCAAGTTGTCAGGAGTTACTTGAGTAGGTTTATGAAAGTATAGCTGTCCTATAAAGCTATACAGGCTGCATACAGGACAGTATAAAAATACACAGGATACAAATACATCACAATAAGAAAGCCAGATGGAGATGAAGGCCAGGATAAGAGATCTCACCGTGGGAAAGACAGGACTGAATAGACTTCTCAATCATGTTTTGTTTTGTTTTTTCAAATTCATAACTTTATTTTATGTTTTGCACCTACTTTTCTTTTTATAATTTATTTTGGTATCATTAATCTACAATTACATGTGCAATATTATGGTTATTAAAACTACCCCCTTCATCAGGTCCCCCCCACCAACCCCCTTACAGTCACTGTCCATCAGCATAGTGAGATGCTATAGAATCACTACTTGTCTTCTCTGAGTTGTACAGCCCTCGACTTCTCGATCATGTTAAATGAGACTATTTGGGGTTCATTTCTTTAAACTATCTATTATTAAATTTAACTACATATTATTTAAATATATTGTTTTTGACCTATTTTTTAACTATATATTATTTAAATCAAACTGTCTCAAAAAACAAAAATGGAAACATAAAACAAAGTCAGTATTCCACATTCCTGAAGAATCTAGGGTAGTTTTGACATCAAAGCATGGACAGATCCACAAGCTCAAAGATATTATCAGGACTCCCTGTCTCTCACCTCTGTTCTGTTTCTTTCTCTGTTGACCCCATTCATCCTCAGGTAGAATGGTTTCCAGAACCATATTGAATCCCATACTGAATATCCAAACTTCCTGAATACCCAAGTTTGTTAACAAAGTGGTTCTTTCTTAAAAATTCAAATAAATGTCGTATGTCTGACTCTCATGAGCCCAATTGCACCATGCATTCATCCATGAACCAGCCACTAAAACGAAAATGGGGTCAGTCCACCCAAGTCCCAGAGTCAGAGAGTGGGAGTGGGTCAGATGCATTCACCAGAAGAAGAAGGCTGGGGATACACCCTCAGCTTCTAAAGCATGAAACTATTCATTTGGCACAGTAGAATATGTACTTTTGGGCATCAGCTGAGTGGTTGATTCAGGGAACTTTCTCTGATGGTTCAAGGCATTGACTCTTTGAATCAGAAATTAATATATCTTTCCTATTTTTTTCATTATTTCCAAGCAGGAATTCATTTTTATTTCAGAGCAGAAAAAGCAGATTTCAAGGCCCATTGGATGTGTTGTTAATCCTATGTATTATATTTCAATAGTGCATTTCTCTCATTTCCCCAAAGACATGACAATCCCTGGAGTCTTAGCAACTCAGTGGTTACACCTACTTGATTGTGTGTTTGGCTCACTTGCAGAATGAGCCTGGTACAGACTGGCTCGGGGTAGAACAAATATGGGTGAACTCACCCAACAGCATGCCTGAGCGGGAAGAATAATCTTTTATGTTCATGACTAACTCAAAAAGAACCATACTTTGAATGCTGCTACTTCCTATTCCACAACAGGAGAAGAGTTGGGAATATATACAACCTAGGTAAGACAGAATTCAGAAGGTAAAAACTAGACATGACCACAGGCAGGACCCAAGAATAAAATAGAAAACAGAAGTAGACAAGGATCCAAAGAGGACCCCGGAATGAAGCAATTGGTCATTTAGGAGACACACAAGTGCTGGGAGTCTAGGCCAAGTGTAAAGGAACAGATAGGACTTGGGGCCAGAAATCCTCACCAAAAGGGCACATTTCAGAATGAGGGTATTTAGGGTCTAGGCAATCTCATCTTATGTGGTGGTTTTGGTGCCAAGCTCACAAATTGGATCAGACTTTGTCTGTCTGGGCAGGTGAGCTGCATTAGAGAGAGGTGAACAGCAGAGATGGAGTAGAGAGAGAATACTCCTCTTCTCACTGCCCTTGACCCTTCCATCACATCAGACATACATACACTCCTTATCCCCCACCCTACATATGCATCCAATCCTCCTGTTTTTCAAAATTCAGCTGAGCTACCACATTCTCCAAGAAGATTTCCATGGCTGACCCCTCCTCATTATAAAAGTTCCCACTATATTATATTTTTCATTGCTTATGTTTTATTTACCTGTTCTGCTGTCCACTTCCAGAAGCCAGGGACCATAAGTTAATCACCATCATACCCCCTGGTTCTTGAATAGTGCTCATGTGCTGTTTTTTGTTGTTGTTGTTGTTCTTTTTTTATTTGTAATAAATCACCAAGTTTAAGCTGAGTTCCCCTCAAGTAGTAACACCAGAGTAACAATATCCACTTGTGTAATGACTAAAGAAAAGAGCACAGGCCATTGTTTTCCATACTTTTGCTTGTGCCAAGTAAAACTTGACTTCTTGGAACCTCAGGCACAGATTCCAAAATGTTTTAATATATGAATTTATGTTTTTTATGGGCAGAATTTTTTAAACAAAATGAGTGCCCAAATGCAAAGGATATATTGATTAAATAAACCCTTTTGTATTTGGTAGTTATTTTCTAGATAAGATAAAATAATTTCCCAGGCATGATCTCATTCTTGTTTAGAAACAAAGTCATGAGAAGTCCCAGTTCTGTGACACTAAACAAATTACTTCACCTCTTATATGAGAGAATTTCCATTCCTGCTTCATATTTTTATGATGTCATGTGATATTCATGATTTTCCTCAGGCCTAGACACTTAAGTGAGCATAATTTTTTTAAAGATTAAATACTACATAACACGTTATTGGTGAGTTCCATTTTGCTAAAAATCTTTTCTTAGTTTCTAATCATACTCGAGTCTTCACAAGGAATATTCAAAATAAACACATCTTTATTGTGGTGGTTCACACATTTCAGTATGTAGTGAGAACATCTTATTATGATGAAGATTTCTGGGTTTTCATCCTAGTGATTCTGAGTCAGTTCATCATGGGTCGAGCACAGGAATCTTAAATTTTTAAATTGCATCCCAGGTGACATTCAGGTCATTTGTCTTAGATCGTACCTTGTACCTTGAGCACCACTTTGTTTCCTTTATTTCTGTCTTCTTTATATATGTCTTTTATTCTCCCCTAACTATCCTTCAAGTCTATCAAATATGGCAAATGCAATGGTGGGACTTAAATGATACTCAAGAGGTATTGACCAGCAAGAAGGAATGCCTGAGTTGGAGAATGAATGACTGCATGAATGAACGAATGAATGAATTAATGAATAAATATAAGTATCCCCAAGAAGTGCTTATGGTTGTTTTTCTATCATTCTACCTATTTAGGGACTGTCCAGCCTTATGTATAGGCCAGCACTGGCATAGCACTGGTTTTACTTGCTGAAGAAAAACCCCAACTAACAGTGTTGTTAATAAGTCTAGGAGGGAAGAAGACATGATCAGGAAGCAAGTCAGGAGGGGCCACAGGAGATTGTTAGCAGAGGCTGACGTCCTAACACATAATAGGCAAGAACTACCATTTGGAATAAGCCTGTGAGAGCAAGCTTGTTTTTTGCCTCAGCCAATTTAGTTTCCAGTTAAGAAGGATACTGGCCATAAAAGAAATTAACTTCTGGGTTGAACTGGTTCAATTCAAACGTGTGGTTGGATGAGCTCTTTGTTAACTGGAGTGACCTCGAATCATTGCATGGAAACAGAACACAGATTTAGTAATAACAAGTATACAACTAAGTTGGTCTTTAAAAAAATTGGCATTGAAACAAAGAGAAATTAATACTTAGAATTTACAGATGTTATGTGTGGTAATACTAGGTGGTAACACAGGATCTTTGTACTTAGAAATGACACTTCTTGCCGAGCTGGGCCTTGGGAATGTGGGTGTGACTGGAGACTTCTGTGGGTTCCACCCCCAAGCTGCCATAGACTCGTTTTCATTGGTTATTAATAGTTTCTTACAGTGCCTAATGGGACTTGATCCAAGAGAATAGCTTCTCTCCCTCCTGCTGTCACTACAAGTTCATCTTCAAGTTGGCTTTCCCTGACAGTGGAAGGCTGTTGATTTAAGCAAGAGACCTTCATTTCTCCCCCCCGGTGTTGAAGCCAGGTGGTTTCTTTGCAGGTGATGTCTGAACTCAGCTTCCCCTCTGACATGATTTCTGTCTATTTCTGCACTCCCAGAGTGACAAATAAAGATCTTTTGAGTAAAACTAAAGACGTCTCTACTCTTCCTACCACTCAACCTGTACTTCAATAGTACAGATCTTCCTTATTTAACGGTAGTGTTTCATCCTGATAAACCCATCACAAATTGAAAATATCTTATGTCAAAAATGCATTTAATATACTTAACCTACTGAACATCTAGCTTAGCCTAGCCTGCTTTAAACATGCTCAGAACACTTACATTAGCCTACAGTTAGGCAAAATCAGCTAACACAAAGCCTGTGTTATAATAAAGTGTTAAATATCCCATGTACTTTATTGAACACTGTACTGAAAGTGAAAAACAGAATGGTTGTATGGGTAAAGAGGCTGGAAATGTGGCGGTCGTTCACGCTTTGGGTCATGTGGCTGGCTGGGACCTTGAGCTTGCCGGCACCTTCCAGCATCATGAGAGAGTGTAGTATCACATATCACTAGTCCAGGAAAAGATCCAGATTCAAAATTCAAGTTCAGTTTCTACTGAATGTGTGTCACTTCTAAACCATTGTAAAGTCAAAAAATTGTTAAGTTGAACCATCGTTAAGTCCAGGACCGTCTGTGTCTCAGGCCATCTTTTTACTTCATTCTCATTTACCAATGTTTGCCTCTTGACGTTGCTTCTTCCATTTCATTCCCACTATTTCTACTTTAGTTCTGTCCCATATGACTCATTCCTGAACAAGAGGCAATTGCAATTTGACCTTCCAAATTGGTTTACCTGGCCTCTACCCACAAATGTGCCCTCTTTACCAATTTCCAGGATACATTTTTTTAAAACATTACTTCACTCTTGCCAATATTGTCTTTGAAAATTTTCAGGAAAATGCTACCATGCTCAACTAAATTGACTGTTACCAATATTTGCTGAGCATCCATTACATTCCGGACCCCAATCTGGAAAACATGGCCCTATGCAGATGGATTACAGATCTAACAGAAGGAACTGACTCATAAAGAGATGATTAATGTGCAGTAGGTAAATAAGGCAAGAGTAGACCTAGAGGTTGATGAAAGGCTTGTAGAAGAAGCCACACTTAAATGAATCTAAAAGATGAATAGATGGCACAGTGAAGGGAGAGAGGACTTTTATTAGTGAGTACAGTGGGAACAAAGACATAGAAAAGAGAGTGGACAGAGTTATATAGGTAGTTTAAGTCTAGGGTAAGTATTTTGATGCTAGGCAGGGATGGGAAAGACATATAACCAGAGAAGGTCAGATTATGGAAGGTTCTATCTGTCAGGGTAAGAAGAAATTTAGCACTATCTGAAGCTAGTCCTTACCAAGTATTTGTAAATTTAGTTCTTATATCCACACAATGGGAGGCAAGAGAAGTGATATTCATTAATGTAAAGACAGCATGTGAAGCTGTAAGATAAACATGACATTTTCAGATGAAAAATAATTCACAATGTGGTTTTTATGTTGTAATAAACCGATCTTTGTAGTATATATTACATGAATTTATTTGAATTTCTTTAAAAAAATAAAAAAAATTTTAAATTCAAACTTTCAATAGCTTATGTTAGGTTAGATCCTATTATCCCCTGATCACTTACTCTCTTGTGCCTTCAAGGGTACATAAGAAGAACTTCAAAGCTATTGGAACTAATGTGTCTAATAAAAATGCTACTTACCCACATTACTCTAGCTGGCGGGAATAAGACTGATAAAGGGCGTGAGTAGCATTCAGAGTTATTGACTCTATAGCAATGCAAGTTTCTTATATGCAATTATGCACATTTTTCTGTTGCAAGGTTTATTACAGTCATCACATCCCTAAATCATCATTGATTTTTAAAAATGAAAGGATAAATAGATCATAGATATAAAGAAAGATAAATACTAATAGATGGATGGATAGAGGGTACAGTAGGTAAGTGAGAGAAATACGGAAATATGGTACCAACTTGTGATCTTCTTTCCTTTTCACTTGCCTTCATATAATTCTTTACCTTAAAATGTCCTAATACAACTTTGTTTTGGCCTAGAAAAGAGAAAAACTCAATTCCTATACTTCTCTGAGTTCTCAGAGAACAAGAAATAAATTCTCTGGAATTTTTAGTGTTTATTTTATTCATCATAGGTTTGTTTCTCTCCACAGCCTTGACTGTGGTCATATTTTCATTTGTCCATAATGTGTCCCTTCACCAAGTTGAAAGACCACTGAGGAAGGAAATATTATCTTACCCTTTATAGCACAAGTATAGACTATCACTGGATCTTACCAGGGGTAGTGAATAGTATATTTAATGTATAAATCATGGACTGTTTCCATCTCAGTTCAGCAATAGGTATTACATATACTGTGTTAAGTTCTGGTAACATAAGATGGCTAAAAAACAGTTCTGGATCTTAAGATTCTTGCTAATTTCTATTAAGAGTAGACTTTAACAGATTCCATAATTTTACTCTGACATTCCCACTATTTTATATTCTCTAGAAACTCTTTCTATAGGGGGCCATGGATTCTTCAAAGTGAGATGTAGATAATAATAGTCATAGCAGAGTGAAGCTGTTTACATTTAGCAATACGTCACAGGAGCATTTTTCAAGCAGGGAAGAAATTAACATAGTTCAAAGTTATTGGATCATTTCTCCCTAATATCCTAAAGTAGAGCTTTAACTTTTAAGTATACATTATATGAGTCCATACTATGGTCCCTTTTTAATTATACTGATGTAGTCCAGATCAAATTCTGGGAGATGTGTAAATAAATATAATAGATATTGATGTTTACTAATTAACAACTGACATCTATATTCTAAAGGATGCAGAAGTAGCAGATCCAGTATATTTTATATTGCCATGTCATGTGTGCTTAAGCCTGAATTTTATCTAGGATGACTGAATTAGTGATTCTAATTTTGCAGTTAGAATAGTTTACAATCATAGGAGGTCCTTTGTTTTTAATTTTTAGCTTTTCAAAATATACCCATATCCATTATTTAATGGTATTTACAGGGATATTTATATTGCAAAGATGCTATTAGTAGTATAAGTGTTGTTTTGATTGATGCTGATATTAGTAAATAAGAATATGGAGTAGTTGATATTATGAATAACATGTATTTCATAATGAAATCAATAGCATATGAGAAAAGGAATTGGGTCTGTGTGCCTTGGGAATCTGTATCCAAAGAACACTGGACATATTTAGTATCACCATCTACAACTCTGCTGAATCTGAAATGGACCATATGATCTTACCCTCAGCCCATTTTCAACTAATCTGACATAACCAAGGCATTCACTTATCACTTGTCTGCCAGCTTGAATAAGTTAAATTGGGTCATTAAGTTTCTCCTGTCAAGAATTTCAGAAATTTGAAATTGATGCACTGAGAGACAAATATTAAGTATGGGTAATCCCTGAAGAATCTCAGAGAAGGAATCTGTTGGTACAGCCATGCACACAGTAAGCAAAACAAACTGATCAAAAGTTTACTGAAACATAAAGAACTACAGATAATAGAGAGGTGGCCTCTGAGAAGGAGGAAAACAATGGCAGACTTTGCTTTTGATTTTTCAAGTACCTATTCCTTTCATTTTCCTGTTCTGGCAGAGAAATTTCTTTCTGCATTGGCTGCTGAACCCAGATCCTCACTTCCACAGCCTTTCTTGTAGCTAAGGAATGGGCATGTGGCCCAATGTGGCCGACAAACCCCAAGAGAAGATACGGTGACTGCTTGGAATGATCTTGTTCTCGTCAAAAAAAAAAAAAGGCATAAGGAAAGAAACTGCTCTTCTTGTCCTTGGACAGTGTTAGGGAAGGATATCATGTCTCAAACTATAGCAGCCGTCTTGTAACCATGAGGTGACAAACCAAAGGATCACGGTCTACATGCTTAAGATAATAGAATGGACACAAGAAAAGATCCCTAGTCTCTGGTGATTTTGGTCAGTTTTGAATTTATCTTTCTACAGTGGATATATTGTTAGATTCTTTGATAGGTATGATAAAAAGGTTACCCTTATTTTTCTAGCCATAGTACTTGAGCATACAATATCTTAACAGCCTTAAGCATTTTCATTCGTAAGTAGTTTTATGTCCTGGTATTTCCATCTCAAGTGGAACCGATCTTCATGCAGCCCAGCTAACCTACCATAATCCTTCTTTGATTTTCTCTTGTATTCTCACACAGCAAGGCCCACCCCCACCTCTTTCTTTTAACTTCTTCAGATGTGTTTCTACTCCTTGCAAATAGCAATGGCCTTGACACAAGCTTTCTGTGATGTCTGTTTGAAGTTAAGAGCTTTGACTAAAACCACAACAGAGTTTAGTCGTGATGCAACTGTAACCAGAGCACAAGTTAGCCAGGAGGGCTTTTCTGGTTATGTATCACATGCTTTTTAAAAAAATGGTTGGAAAATAGAGATGTCTTTCACTGACAACCTAGTCACTGCTATATGAGAAATGCTGTTAATAACCATTTGAAGAATAACTTCAATACACATGGTGGCATCATTTAACCTACCATAAAATTGCAGTATAATACATAGTGAAAAAGAGTTCAAGTGTTCAAAGACGAAGATGAGAATGGAACCTAAATATATTCAATAACTATTTGAACTTTTTTTGCAGGGAAGTCATTTAATACTTATCCGTTTAGATCCCTTTAAAAGGAAGCTTCTCTCCCAAAGCCTTTCTATTATGAAGCTACAGTCTCCAGACTGCCAACTCCATTGTCCACAGAGCAGAGTGAGCTTGGAAAAACCTGCCAGATAAGCAAGTTCTCACAAAGCCTGGGGAGAGATTAAGTATGGCTCAGTGTAGTTACTTCCAAAGATGCCTTTGCTTCTGCTTTACTGCCGCTGTGAAGTTGACAATCCTGGAAATGCATTTTGAAGTAGGGAGTTTGCTGAGTGACAGGCTTAAAAAATACAATTCACCTTTTGCACCTCCCCTCCCAGCTGCAAGATACTAGGCCTCTTTAGAGCTCAGTTGTGTAAGTTTGCAAATTCACCAATATCTTAAATAAATAGGCTAAGCTCTCCTGGGCCATAGGTTTCCAGGTGTAGTTTCTAAATCCCCCCTTTTGAATGCAAATGATTAAATGATAGTGTTTATGATTTAAATAAGAAAAAAAATCTTTTTTATCTCCTAGTTATATATTCTCATCTCAGTTTTCTTATAAATTCAAAGAAATAATTAATAGCAGACTTGAATTGGTCCACAATTTCCTCTTACCTAAGCTGGGGCTAACTCAAACATAGGGAAAATCAAGTGGAATAAAATGCATGAGAAGGGAAATCGGCCTTGATTGTTTCTCAGTTTCATGGCTAGAAAGACCTGAGCAGGTCAGGATAACAGAAAAAATAGGAGATACGAATCCTCGTTTTTGTCTCTGATACCAAACTATTTTATGACATTGGTCACTTAAAATCTGTTTCTTCATATGTAAAATTACTTTGCTAGACTCTATAATCCCTAATAACTCTTGAATTTTGGAGTTCTATTATATTCCTTGATAAAATGTAATTCAATTGTTTTAAGGAAAGGGGTAGAAAATTTGGACTAAGGAAGAAATTTACCACAAAATTCCTCAGCTATACATCTCTGGATGCAAAAATTAACTTCTGAGTTCCTCAATTTCCCCATCTGTAAAATGGAAATGATAATACCAGTATTGCAATTATGCTAGAAAGATGCAAGGACATCACATATGGAATTGTATTTAAATTTCAAAGCATTTTAAACAAACTTTCTGTTCCAATAACCAGTGCAATTGTTCGTCTTTAAGAAAAAGCATATGAAATGTAAAGTTTTAAAGAAAATCACATAAAATATGATTATTAATTACTGAGAAATAAAAATCAGCCACCTGGAAGCTATTTGCTCAGCTTCTTAAACCTAACTTGCTGCTCGAAGCTGGAATATCTACTTTTTTACTAGCTAATTTCCAGTCTACTTAATGAAAGTGACATATACAAAGACGTCATGAAGTCTAATAGAATTACGTCACCTTCAGCAATCCCAAACAATACACCCAAATGAACATATAATCTCAGTAAGGTGTATGACCTTTGGGAATTGATGTTTCAAGATCAAGATGATGTTTCAGCTCATTTTTCCAACAAGATGTTATACCTTAAACCCCCTTTACAGAGAAATTCTGGAGCCACCATTGATTTTACCCACTGGACGTTATTAGGTGTATTGGTGCTCCTGCCAGATACCAGGTATCTGAAAGCCGTCTTTACATGAACAAACAGCAGGTGACTGTCCATGTGATTTGACTGCATAGTCCCTAGAAGATGTAGGTTCTTACCTCTAATCCAATTCCTTTCTTTCACTGGAAATAAAGGAAGGCTCTTTTTTCTTTATTCTCTTAGAGTTTTTGATGCATAAATCATTGTAGGCATAATCGTGTTATAGCATAGATATCTGTTTAAAGTTACAAGGTCACTACCAGGCTCTGAAAGATTCTGTCTTAATCTTCTCTGTGTCAGTATCTAACAGGATGCTTGGTTATGGCAGATGTTGAGAAAGTTTTGATGAATGAATGAAATTATAGCCCTTTAACCAAAAGACATATTAATTTTCTAAAAGAAGAAAATATTCCTTCTATAGGAGATCTCACTTTGAGTTCCTAGTAGTCTTTTCATATTGGTGCAAATGAATTTCATATAATCTATTGAGAGTCCATTATTAATACAGAGTACTGAAGACTGAGTAGAAAATTGGAGAAAGCAACCATCATGGAGAGAGTGGAAGTCCCCAGCGAGATTCCTCAACTCCTTTTTCTCCCATCTGGTTTTTGGGATAACGCAGCTCTGAATCATATCAAATATGATTACAGAGGCTCTTCAATGAGTAAGAAATAGTGGCCACTCAGCTGCCATATACCTATGTGCTTGGAACAGTCTTAGGCATTTTGTATACATTACCTGATTTACTTTTCAAGCCAACCTTAAAAAGTAGCAACCTTTGAAATTCTGTTTTTCAGATGAGGAAACTGAGGCATGGAGATTTCTGAACATCACTCCTCTGATTCCATGGTAGAATCAGCATGTGAGTCCAGTGCTCCTAACCACAGCCTCTCCCTTTGGAACTCAGAAAAAGCATCTACCATTGAGCCTACTGCTCCATGCTCAGTGTTGGGATTTGTGATGCTCGTGCCAGGAAGCATGATAAGATCTTGACTGAAACATTGCTACATTGCTGCAGAGCTCTGGCCTAAAGTTTAGGCTGGGGGCACAGTGCAGCAGGTTGGAGGTGGGATTTGCGGAGAACGTGCATGAGTCCCACATGTTTGGCATAGCAGACACCCTCTGCTGTCTCAAAGCTGACTGAAAGATGGAATGCCCTGGCTTCAAGAAACTCCATATTATTGATACTGATGTTCTTTGGTCTGGATGTAGACGACAGAAGTGTTTTGTCTAGGTCTGGCAGACACATGAGAGCAGAGCTGACTCTCCCTGAATGCCATGCAGCCAACATCACAGGCACCCCTAAGCTGCTTAAGTAATATAAATGCCCTTTCCTTCCTTTGTCTCCACAACTATTCATAAAAATATTAAAGAAGCTTAAATGCAATGTGAATTATGAAGCAGCTGAGCTTCAGATAGTTTTGAACCTTCCTATCCCCCATGAAGGATGCGAGGGAGAGCATGAGACACTAGGCAAGCATCCTGTGCCAGTGTTGGGCTTCCCAGGCCCATAACCACTGAGGCAGTTCATAGCTGTTAAAGGTCAATGGGCATCCAAGGTAAAGCTAATTAAAGGGAGTTGAGAATCAAATGCCCCAGTTAACAAATACACCCTGAGTTCAACGAGTCAGAAGAATTGAATGTTAAATATAAGCACTACATAGCACACATTGACTATATGCCATGTTTTGTCCTAAGCATTTTTAATGTATTACCTCACTCAGCCACTGTCCTCCAACAATGATGGGGCTGGAGATGCAATGAGGTGTTGAGGATCTCCATTAAGGAAGAAAGCAGAGAGATGCCTGCACAAAGGCTCATACCAAGTCACAGAACTTCATTGCCCATAAAACAAGGCACAGACCCAATAATCTGCATGCAGGCAGTTTTGAGATTGCTCTGAGGATGGGCCCTACATGTGGGATAAGAGCACAAGGTAATTGCCAAGTGCAACCTTCTTCATGTTTGGAGAGCACCAATTAGTGAATCTCTTAAATTGGGTCTAGGCAGAAAACAAAAAGATAATGCTAATTAAATATAATTAAAACAACTCAGTCCAATACAACAGAAAGTACAAAACATAAGTGCCAGGCATTCATAAATAGCTTTTTTATTTTTTATTTTGAAATAAGAGCCCTTTCTCTTACAATGCTTTTTGCCATGAGAGCGTGAGCAATAAAAGATGGCTAATCTTTTAGTTATTTTCACACTCTGTGTTTGAGGGAATATTAAATTAGATCTATAATTTTCTTCTGAGGAACAGAAGTAAATCTTGTTTATTTATTTAAAATAATTTCAAAAGTTAAAGTTTCTGTACTGTGTTTGGCGTATGTTGTTGGATTTAGTTTCAGCACAATTGTTAGGCGATAGGCAGCGTAGACCCCTAAAGAAGTCCCAGATCTAATTCTGTAACCTGTGAATATATTACATTATATGGCAAAGGAGAATTATGGTCACTAATCAGATAAGGAGAGATTATTTTGGATTATCTCAGTGTACCCAATATCACAGAGTCCTTAAAAGTAGAAGAGGTAGGCAGAAGAGATGAGGCAGAGAAAGAGATGATGATGGAAACAGGATTGAGTGATACGATGTGAGAAAGACTCAACCTGCTAGTCTGGCTTTGAAGACAGAGGAAAGGGACATGAGCTGAAGAAAGTGGGCTGCCTCTAAACAGAACGGGCAAGAAAACGGATTTGTGTCCAGAGCCTCCAGACAGGAACACAGCCCTGGTGACATCTTTATTTTGGCCCAGGGAGACCAGCATCAGGCTTCTAACGTGTAAAACTTTGAAATGATAAATTTGTGTTTTATGCCACTTAATTTGTGGCAATTTGTTGCAGCAAAAATAGAAAATTAATATATGGATTTCTTTCTAAAAATATGGCTTCTTTCACTTTTCTTCATAAAAAACCATGATCTGGCGTTTACAATTCTGAGGCATTATTCTCACCCTTCAGTGAGAGATTATTACTTCTTTTGATGAGCCACGTAGCGCTGGAGCCTCCGTTTTAAAGGTTAGAATAAATAGGACTCCTAACAAAGACTCTCTCCTTGACCAAACTTTAGACACCATCTTCTGAGTCCTCTTTCTGACTAGGTTCCTCCTTGGACCCTGTCTTCAGCTTGACTACTCTAGTAGCAGAATCCTACAAAGTCAGTTTAGCAAAAACCCCCACCCTTGATATCTGATCACCCTTGACATTGAATCAAATTCCTCATCCACCCTTAATATATGATCAATCTGACCTGCCATCAGCAGGAATCCTATTAAATTCATTGAACATGAATCTCCCCTGCCCTTGATATGTCTATTTAGTAATTTTCTCACCCTACTTTCTTAGTTATAAGTCCTCACTTGGTCTTGCTGTATTTGGAATTGAATTTGTTTCTATACTGAAGTCTTTTTTCTCCTATTGCAATAGTTACTAAATAAAATCTGTCTGTAGCTCCTTAACTAGTGTGTAGCTCTGATTGTTTTTGATAATACCCAGCAACATGTAACACATTCTTGATAAAAGTACAGGTGACATATCTCAGCCTTTGATTCTATCTATGTAACACCAAAGCAATAAGTGGAAAGTGAAGCATTAATGCAATTATATGTTTATTTTTTTTTCTGGTTTCCCCAATTATTTTTTCATTTATTCAAAAGAAATGGTCAGTCATTTTAACATCATATGGGCCAAGAAGTTAGCCATGCAACCTGTTGTTTAGCTACTATTTTTTCATGTGCTCATAATGAATCAAACTTTAATTTTTAAAACACTATTTCAGTTCCCATCATGAGCCATCTACCCAATTTAAAGAGAATGTGATGCGTTTTAACAAACCAGTACTTTTCTACATGCTTAGAAGAAAGTCAAAGCTTTACTCAGTCCAGTACCCTGTCCTACCTCCTGACAGGACAATTGTAGCCACCCAAGCTAAGAGTCAGTTAAATCATTTTTATGAGTCTTGAGGGTGATTATCTATTTATATGTCATCAGTGTTATCCTAGCTATTTGTCTCTGTCTTCCTGCATTTCTTATACATGAACAGCTGATAATCTATTTAGCCAAGGAAATGGGAGAGAATTAAGTGGCTAAATTAACTTGTTCATATTCTAAGACAATTGCTCAATATCATATGAAATAATTACATCCTGTTTTTTAAGTTCAAAAATGAGTCAACTACCATTTTAAAATGCTAGGATTATTATGAACATAACTAAACTTAAAAGTAACATTATCAAAATTTGAGTCATTGGTCTTATTTATATCAGGAACTTTTCTCCTTCATTTAAGTCCACAAGTGGGATTGGTGCCAGGTACTGCTTAATCAAATGAAAATGAATACTGTGAAGTTTCAAACGTGAAGAATACAAAATTCATTTGGGTGAATAAGTTAATTATACAAATAACCACAAAATATGGTAGGATTGTAACAGAACATATTGAATACCATGGCACATTAAGGCAGGGCATTCACTATTAGGCAGTGGATCTTTAAAAGGTTTCATAAATGAGGTGAAATAAGAGTTAGTCCTTTAAAGAGGGTACTATTTGACAGGCAGGATGAGGGTGTGACTTACTAAATGGGGAGAACAGCCTGAAAAAGACAGGAATGGGACAAAGTTCATTTAAAAAAATTTTTTTGTTATTATGGTATCATTAATATACAATCACATGAGCAATGTTTTGGTTACTAGATTCCCCTCATTATCAAGTCCCCACCACATACCCCATTACAGTCACTGTCCATTAACATAGTAAGATGCTATAGGGTCACTACTTGTCTTCTCTGTTGCTATACTTCCTTCCCCGTGTCCCGCTGCTACATTATGTGTGCTAATCATAATGCCCCCTTTTCCCCTTAACCCTTGCTTCCCACCCATCTTCCCCAGTCCCTTTTCCTTTGGTAACTGTTTGTCCATTCTTGGGTTCTGTGAGTCTACTGCTGTTTTGTTCCTTCAGTCTTTGCTTTGTTTTTATGCTCCACAGATGAGTGAAATCATTTGGTATTTGTCTTTCTCCGCCTGGCTTATTTCACTAAGCATAATACCCTCTGGCTCAATCCATGTTGTTGCAAATGGTAGGATTTGTTTTCTTCTTATGGCTGAATAATATTCCATTATGTATATGTACCACATCCACTTTATCCATTCAACTACTGATGGACACTTATGTTCTTTCCATTTCTTGGCTATTGTAAATAGTACTGCTATAAACACAGGGGTGCTTATGTCTTTTTCAAACTGGGCTCCTGCATTCTTAGGGTAAATTCCTAGGAGTGGAATTCCTGGGTCAAATAGTATTTCTATTTTTAGTTTTGAGGAACCTCCATACTGTTTTCCAAAATGGTTGAACTAATTTACATTCCCATGAGCAGGGCCCATTTCTCCACATCCATGCCAACCTTTGTTGTTGTTTGTCTTTAGAATGTTGGCCATCCTAACTGGTGTGAGGTGTTATCTCATTGTGGTTTTTATTTACATTTCCCTGATGATTAGTGATGTGAAGCATCTTTTCATGTGCCTGTTGGCCACCTGAATTTCTTCTTTGGAAAGTGTCTGTTCAGAACCTCTGCCCATTTTTTAATAGGGTTATTTGTTTTTTGGGCTGTTGAGGTGTGTGAGCTCTTTGTATATTTTGGATGTCAACCCCTTATCAGATATGTCATTTATGAATATATTCTCCCATACTGTAGAATGGCTTTTTGTTCTATTGAAGGTATCCTTTGCTGTACAGAAGCTTTTGAGCTTGATGTAGTCCCACTTGTTCATTTTTGCTTTTGTTTCCCTTGCCGGGGGAGATATGTTCATGAAAAAGTTGCTCATGTTTATATTCAAGAGAGTCTTGCCTATGTTTTCTTCTAATAGGTTAATGGTTTCATGACTTGCATCAGGTCTTTGATCAATTTCAAGTTTATTTTTTTGTATGGAGTTAGTAATCCAGTTTCATTCTCTTACATGTAGCTGTCCAGTTTTGCCAATACCAGCTGTTGAAGAGGCTGTCATTTCCCCATTGTATATCCATGGCACCTTTATCATATATTAATTGACCATATATGCTTGGGTTAGTATCTGGGCTCTCTATTTTGTTCCACTGGTTTATGGGTCTGTTCTTGTACCAGTACCAAATTGTCTTGATTACTGTGGCTTTGTAGTAGAGCTTGAAGTTGGGGAGCGTAACCCCCCCTGCTTTATTCTTCCTTCTCAGGATTGCTTTGGCTATTCAGGGTCTTTTGTATTCCATATGAATTTTAGAACTATTTGTTCCAGTTCATTGAAGAATGCTGTCAGTATTTTGATAGGGATTGCATTGAATCTGTAGATTGCTTTAGGCAGGATGGCCATTTTGATAATTTTAATTCTTCCTACCCAAGAGCATGGGATGAGTTTCCATTTATTAGTGTCCTCTTTAATTTCTCTTAAGAGTGTCTTGTAGTTTTAAGGGTATAGGTCTTTCACTTCCTTGGTTAGGTTTATTCCTATGTATTTATTCTTTTTGGTGCAATTGTGAATGGAATTGTTTTCCTGATTTCTCTTTCTGCTAGTTCATTATTACTGTACAGGAATGCCACAGATTTCTGTGTATTACTTTTGTATCCTGCAACTTTGCTGAATTCAGATATTAGTTCTAATAGTGTTAGAGTGATTCTTTACGGATTTTTATGTCATATCATCTACAAAAAATGACAGTTTGACTTCTTCCTTACAAATCTGGATGCCTTTTATTTCTTTGTTTTTTCTGATTGCTGTGGCTAGGACCTCCAGTACTATGTAGAATAAAAGCAGGGAGAGTGGGCATCCTTGTTTTGTTCCTGATCTTAGAAGAAAAGATTTCAGCTTCTCGCTGTTAAGTATGATGTTGGCTGTGCGTTTGTCATATATGGTCTTTATTTTGTTGAGGTACTTGCCCTCTGTACCCATTTTGTTGAGAGTTTTTATCATGAGTGGCCATTGAATTTTGTCAAATGCTTTTTCAGCATCTATGGAGATGATCATGTAATTTTTGTCTTTTTTTTATTGATATAGTGTGTGATGTTGATGAGTTTTCAAATGTTGTACCATCCTTGCATCCCTGGGATGAATCCCACTTAATCATAATGTATGATCCTGTTGATATATTTTTGAACTCTATTTGATAATATTTTCTTGAGTATTTTTACATCTATGTTCATCAGGGATGTTAGTCTTTAGGTTTCTTTTTTGTGGTGTCTTTGCTTATTTTGGTATTAGAATGATACTGGCTTCATAGAATGAGTTTGGAAGTATTTTCTCCTCTTTTAATTTTTGGATAATTTATGGAGAATGTGTATTATGTCTTCTCTAAATGCCTGATAAAATTCAACTGTGAAGTCATCTGGTGCAGGGGTTTTGTTCTTGGGTAGTTTTTTGATTACTGATTCAATTTAATTGCTGGTAATTGGTCTGTTCAGATTTTCTGTTTCTTCCTGGGTCAGTCTTGGAAGGTTGTATTTTTCTAGAAAGTTGTCCATTTCTTCTATGTTATCCAGTTTGTTAGCATACAGTTTTTCATAGTATTCTCTGATAATTATTTGTATTTCTGTGGTGTCCATTGTGATTTTTCCTTTCTCATTTCTGATTCGTTTTATGTGTGTAGATTCTCTTTTTTTCTTAATAAGTCTGGCTAGGGGTTTACTATTTTGTTTATTTTCTCAAAGAACCAGCTCTTGGTTTCATTAATTTTTTTCTATTGTTTTATTTTTCTCAATTTTATTTATTTGTTCTCTGATCTTTATTATGTCCCTCCTTCTTTTGACTTTGGGCCTCATTTGTTCTTCTTTTTCCAGTTTCAATAATTGTGAATTTAGACTATTCATTTGGGATTCTTCTTCCTTCTTTAAATAGGCCTGGATTGCTATATACCTTCCTCTAGAACTGTCTTCGCTGCATCCCAAAGAAGTTGGGGAGTTGTGCTCTTGTTTTCATTTGTCTCCATATATTGCTTGATCTCTGTTTTAATTTGGTCATTGATCCATTGATTATTTAGGAGTATGTCGTTAAGCCTCCATGTGTTTGTGAGCTTTTTGTTTTCTTTGTATGATTTATTTCCAGTTTTATACCTGTGTGATATGAGAAGTTGGTTGGTAGAATTTCAGTCTTTTTTAATTTGCTGAGACTCTTTTTGTGGCCTAGTATGTGGTCTATTCTGGAAAATGTTCCATGTGCACTTGAGAAGAATGTGTTTCCTTCTGCTTTTGGGTGTAGAGTTCTGTAGATGTCTGTTAGGTCCATCTGTTCTAGTGTGTTGTTCAGTGCTTCTGTGTCCTTATTTATTTTCTGTCTGGTTGATCTGTCCTTTGGAGTGTGTGGTGTGTTGAAGTCTCTTAAAATGAATGCATTGTATTCTATTTCCACCTTTAATTCTGTTAGTATTTTTTGCACATATTTGGTGCTCCTGTGTTGGGTGCATAGATATTTATAATGGTTATATCCTCTTGTTAGACTGACCCCTTTATCATTATGTAATGTCCTTCTTTGTCTCCTGTTACTTTCTTTGTTCTGAAGTCTATTTTGTCTGATACAAGTATTGCACCACCTGCTTTTTTCTCCCTATTATTTGTATGAAATATCTTTTTCCATCCCTTCACTTTTAGTCTGTGTATGTCTTTGGGTTTGAAGTGAGTCTCTTGTAAGCAGCATATAAATGGATCTTGCTTTTATATCCATTCTGTAACTCTGTGTCTTTTGATTGGTACATTCAGTCCATTTACATTTAGGGTGATTATCGATAGATATGTACTGATTGCCTTTGTAGGCTTTGGATTCGTGGTTACCAAACGTTCAAAGGAAGCTTCTTTACTATCTAGTAGTCTACCTTAACTCACTTATTATGCTGTCATAAACACAGTCTGATGATTCTTTTTTCTGTTCCTTCTTTTTCTTCCTCCTCCACTCCTTATATGTTAGATATTCTGTACTCTTTGTGTATCCCTTGACTGACTTTGTGGGTAGCTGATTTAATTTTGCATTTGGTTAGTATTTAGATGTTCTACTTCCTCTTCTGTGGTTTTATTTTCTCTGGTGTCAGCTATTTAGCCTTAAGCACACTTCCATCTAGAGCAGTCCCTTTAAAATACACTGTAGAGACAGTTTGTGGGAGGTTAATTCCCTCAACTCTTTCTTATCAGGCAATTGTTTAATCCCTCCTTCAAATTTAAATGATAATGTTGCTGGGTAGAGTATTCTTGGTTTGAGGCCCTTCTGTTTCATTGCATTGAATATATCATGCCACTTCTTTCTGGCCTGTTAAGGTTTCTGCTAAGAAATCTGTTGATAGCCTGATTGGTTTTCCTTTGTAGGTGATCTTTTTTCTCTCTCTGGCTGCTTTTAATATTCTGTCCTTGTCTTTGATCTTTGCCATTTTAATTATTATATTGGGGAAGTTTTCAACAATTATTTCTTTAAAGGCACTTTCTATCCCTTTTTCTCTCTCTTCTTCTTCTGGTACCTCTATAATGTGCATATTGTTCCACTTGGGTTGATCACACAGTGATCTCTTGCATTCCTAGAGACCCTTTGTTCTCTCTCTGCCTCAGCTTCTCTCTGTATTCATGTTCTCTGATTTCTATTCCTCTAACAGTCTTCTCCACCTCCTCTAATATGCCTTTACATCCCTCCATTGTTGTTTCATATCTGTTATCTCCCTCCTGAATTTGTCCCTTATCTCTTGAATATTTCTCTATAGCTTCATCAGCATGCTTGACTTTTATTTTGAATTCTTTTTCAGGAAGATTTGTGATTTCAGTCTCGCTGAGCCCTCTTGCTGGTGTCTGAGGGATTTTAGATTGAACAAGGTTCTTCTGCCTTTCATAGTCCTGGAACAATGGGAGTGGTTACTGGTGAGTGGTGCTGGTGTCAGCTTGGAGGACAAAGCCCCTTCCTGCTTGCCAGTCACTGTGCCTTTCTCTGCTCTCTGTGCCAGTTAACTGCGCACAGGGAGCAGCCTCTGGGTTAATCCCCTAGGCTTCCGTGGGATGGGCAACCCTTGGGATGGCCTATGGCAATGACGGAGGTTGCAGGTGAGCAGCGCGCATGTCTTCCCCAAGAACAAAGCCCCTTCGTGGCTCCCAGTCTCCATGCTCGTGTCTGATGTCTGTGCCAGTCTACTGAGTGCAGGAAGCAGCCTCTGGGTCTGGGCTGTTTAGCCATGTGCAGGGAGAATTCTCTGTTAAGCTTTGTAGTTGCTGTAGGCGGGGATGTTCTCTGGCTGGTCTGCAGCAATGGCAGGGACAGCCAGTTTGCATGCAGGTACTGGCATGGAAGAAGGAATGGCTGGCTGCTTATCACAATGAGGGGCCTCGGGGCTGTGTTGCCAACCAAGAGGATAGGGCACCAGAAGCTCTGGAAAATTCCCAGCCTGCTGGGCTGAGTGACCCAGGACGATTTTGTCCACCTGTTCCTTCTCCTAAACCCTTGCCCCTTTAAGATTTTTAAAACGCCTGGTTTTCTTTTGGCCCGGGGCAGCCGTTTGTGGGAACCTATTCGCAGTCTTAGTCTCAGACTTTGCTTTTCAGCTCCTCTAATCTCCAGAGCACTATTCAATGTGGGTCTGTGCTTCCGGGGTAAATTTATAGGGAAGGCTATTTAGCAGTCCTGTGATTTCACTCCCTCCTCGCTCTGATTCTTTTCCTCCCACTGGTGAGCTGGAGTGGAGGTAGTGCTCAGGTCCTGCAGGGTTGAGGCTTTTTACTTTACCCTTTTCCATGAGATGTTGACTCCTCCCAGATGAAGACTGGCTGGTATACTGTTACTTCTGGTCACTCTTTTAGGAATAGTTGTATTTGCTGTATTTTCAAAATATATGTGGTTTTGGAAGAAGATTTCTGCCACACTATTCATGCCACCATCTTTCCCCTGAGTCTGCAAAGTGCATTTTTGTGGTTCATTGAGTAGATCACTTTATCACAAATGTAGAGCATTGTACAAGAAGCCCTTAGTATAGGTCTATAAAATACTTTATGGCCAAGATTAGAAGATAACTTAGAAGGTGATAGGAAATCATTTTAATATTTTGAGCTTCCCTTAATTAATCTATAAAATACTTTATGGCCAAGATTAGAAGATAAGTTAGAAGGTGATAGGAAATCATTTTAATATTTTGAGCTTCCCTTAATTAATCTGTCAGGGTTAGGTCAAACGATTAGGAGAATGAAATCTATGGATAAGGGAGGCTGTTCAAAAGCTGTTGGGATAATACACAAGAGATGTGATAAGTGCCTGACCCTGGACTGAAACAGAAGGGGTGGAGGGGTGACACGTATTCCATATATATGGCAACATCCCAAGGGCTTTGCTCCCAGTGACCTGGTTGGACCAAGAGAACAGGAGGAGCTATTGACAGCTTCCAGTGTTCAACCTTTGATGTACAAGATGTCAAAGAACACACTGGAATGAGATTCCAGAGGGAGAGAGTGTAGAGGAAGATAAGACAAGAGGGTTCAAATAGAATCTAGGGGAAGACCTATAACATGGGGCCCAAGAGTGAGATTCAGGAAGCAGTGAATTTACAAAGGAAAGGATTAGTACAAATGATGGATGCTGAGATAACTCAAGAATTATTAGGATGTCTAAGATGGCAACAGTATTTTCTCCCTATAAGGCAGCAGTTCCAGGAAAATGGTACGAGTTGAAAACATTTTGCAAGGAACCCACCAGTGATCATGTATACAGAAGCAGAGAGAGTGAGGGGAAAAATAGATTTTTCAATAATTTAAGAGAGGTATATAGATCAAGAACTCGATAAAGTGGTAAAAATGATGATGTCATTTGTACTAAATCTGTATAGTAAATTCTGTTATGTGACAACACAAATAAAAGAGAAACAAATATTGAAATTGGGTGACTAATTACACATAAATTAATACATGTACAAACAAATCTTAGGAGACTATAATAATTATTTTTAATATAACTATATCCAAGTTGGTGTCCCTTTAAGTTCATTCAGAATCTTTACCAAATTCTTTTCCCAGTTGGGAGAAATATAAATATTTTCCTTGCAAAGCATTAAAGGTTTTTAATATAACTGGAATAGCAGTCCAGAGTATTGTCTGACTTCCAAGTCTGTCATTTTAGGGGATTTGACCCACTACTTACCTACACTAAGACCTGAAATTTATCTCCATGGAAAGGCTAACTCCTTATGAAGTTAGAAGCTCTAACAGGTAATACCTGTCACCAACAGAAACTTAAGCTCTATGCTAGATAGACCTTTGGAAATCTTGGAGATCAAAGAGCCAGTTCTGGAAAACCACAGAAATTTAGGCTGAAGACTACAATTTCAGGCAAGGATAATGAAAAGGCCTAGCTGGTGATCTATGCCTTCCTTGCTCCTTGCAGAGAACATAAGATACACAGTGACTTCAAAGTTCAAACTAGACTATTAATCAGGGGGAAAAAATGGGCTGGGAAATGAGTGACATAGAAGTTGTTCCCCATGTTACTAGAAAATACAGGTGGGTGATCCCAGAGGTACATTATCTAAACTTCTTTATGCCAACTCCAGCAATGAAGTTCATTTTTGGTGGCATGTGTATCTGCAAGGAAGCTGATAGCTTTGTGATTATTATTATCATAGAATGTCCATGGATAGCTTGGTGATAATACAAAACAAAAATGCTCTCTTTGGGCTGAAAATTCTGAGTTTTACCATTGATTTGTAGTCCTAAATCATGTCAAGTAACTTGTCCTTCAGTCTATTTCCTTTAAAAAAATTATGCTATGATACTTTTTCATTTATCGGATTTTTCTGTAGCTTTTCTTTTTTCCATGTGGACACAATGACTTCCCCGTCAGAATATTCTGTGTGTTTTATTATAAGAATATGCTTTTTTTTTTTCTCACTGTTTCCTCTCGAGCATGGGTCATGCTTCCAGCTTAGAGGGGCTCAATACACATTCACAGAATAACCTGAATAGAACCAAAGAGCTACTTCTAAAGCAATGTTCATGTACAGAAAGAGTTGTGGTCTGTTTTGTTTCTTTATTTCCTACCCTCTGACTTTCACAAAAATAAAGGGCTAATATCACCAGAGGGCATATTTTGTAAAATCACTCTCCAAAGTGCTTCAACAAAATCTGCCAGCACAACTCAAGCCCAAACTTCCCCGATCTCTGCTTTGTAGCAAAGGGCCTCAGTGGGACAGGCTGCCAGTCATGCAGATGAGAGCCAAATTGTTTAGTGGATTTGGGAAGTGGACAGATGTTCTCCTGGGACAATGGACGCAGGCACTGCCACATACATTTTCACTTGATGTGTTAACCAATATTCTTGGCCAATTATTCAGAGGCAACCAGCAGTTAATGCATGCAAAGGCAGGAGCTAGAATCATCACTCATGGCTCCCACACAGCCACAGACTCCTGCCAAAGTGCTAAATTCCTCCCTGGCTCTGAAAGACACGGAGTTCATTCTGTGTGCCCTTGGAGGCGCTCCTTGAGGGTTATATTAGAACATCTAAAGCTGATTATGAAATGGTCATTTTGGATGAATAAATAAGAGAAAAGAAAATAAACACTGAGGGTATATGCCTTAAAATACCTACCCAGAAAGAATGGGTTGTACATACGAGAATGCATTTGAGATCTCAAAGGTAATTATCTGGAGGCACTGGAATAGTGCAATAAAAACAATGGCAGCTGGGCCACATGAGTGATATACTGTGCTAACTGCTATTAAGCTAATTTGCAAAAGAAATATGATGTAATAAGATCTATCATTTTCAATGGAAAATGGAAAAACATAAAAAAAAGACGATGTTTTCCATTTTATTCAGAGAGATGACAACAAAAGGAAGTCAAAGACTACAATCCTTACTTCCAGGCACCCATTTGCACAGTGCCACTGCACTCTGACATTGCTCTGAGCTTAAAGCAGTGCAAACCTGGACCTGGTACCTGGAAAATAAGAAGATAAAGGTATGGAAACCTTGTTTCTAAGAAGCTTTTCATGCTAGTCATCATTTTAAATGTAACATTTTATTTCTGGGGGAATTGTACCACATGAAAATTTATATAATAGCCATTCCTATAATAAAGTTTTTTAGACAAATGTATCAATGTGGCGGAATATATAGAATCGCATCTATTAGCGTCCAGACAGTAAAACAGAGAAATGCTCTAAGTTTTTTCCAAAATAGATAATATAATAGGGGTAATCAGAAAGGTGATGGTAAGAAACCTAACAGGGAACAAAGAGCCACCCAGGGATTAACTGCAGGAAGCAGCCGCCACCCTGGGAGTGGGAGGGCGCGCCAGGAACTGAGGACACACTGTGGGAACTGACCTCATGGCGGCTGTGACCAAGGAAAGAGTAGCTGTGAGAAGTGAGAACTGGAACCGAGGAGGTGACATAGCCACTGCATGGACAACAGTAGGCCAAGAGCAGTGGACACAGTACCTTGTTTGTCCCTTCATCCCACCCTCGTGTCTCCTGCCAGGCTGCCTGTTGGTGAACCTAGCCAGATTCCCAGTTGCAGGGGATCCAGGACACAGAGCAGCCTATAGACATAGGTGTGCTCCAGGACAGAGAAGAGCTGAGAAAGGATGAGGAAGGGAAGTGAGAGCATCCTGGAAAAGGACCAGCACTGTTTCCAAAGCCTCACCTTGCTAGCCCACCTATGATCGCTTGCCTAGAGGACTGCAGTAGCTACCACAATTCTACCTTCATAAATTCTGACCTCCCTCTAATCTATTCTCTGTACTGCAGAGAATGATCTCTTCGAAATTCCCCAATCTGATCATGGACACTCCGATCCCTTGAAAACACTTCAATATCTTCTACTAGTATTGGGAAAAGGACACAGCTCTCACTAGGTCCCTCATGAGCTGGCAGGGCTACCTTTCCAGGCTCATCCATGCCATCCCTTTATTGTCTGTGCTACAGTGCTCTGGTCTTCTTGGCATATATTCATTGATTCATTCAATCATTCAGCAAAGTTTTATCAAGGGTCTACTTTCTTCCAGGCATTTTTCTTCACTCCAGGGGAGAAGTAGTTAATAAAATGGATGCAGTATAGAGTTATCTGGAGCATGATTTTTAGTATGTGAGTGCGTAGGGGCAGGCAATAAGTAAAGACATTCATGTAGAGCATTTAATATGGTCAACAGTGCTCTAAAGAACTGAAGCACACTTTTATGTAACAACATTAGGAAGTCCTCTCTAATCATATGATATTTGGGCAGAGACCTAAAGGAGGCACAGCTGCATTCCTGTGTTATATCTGTGTATTCTGTATTCAAGGAAAAAGCTTACCAGGCAGAGAAGACAGCAAGTGCAAAGTCCTGGGAATAAGTATAAAATTCTAGAACTTTTCATGTCACTACTTCAGAAAATTCCATTCTTTCCTCTCTCTATTTATCAGATCCTTTAAAAAATGCCCTAAAAGACAAAGCTTCTTCTGTAATTATATATTCATTGTTATAATAAGTTGTTAAGTAGCTACCTCAACTACTTGACTATATACCGTCTGAAAATAGTGACTAGATTTCCCTTAGGAAATAGGCATTGTGCATAAAAGATAGACCACCCCCCACCCCCACCAATACCATGGCTTCAGAAAGACCAAAACATATTTCTTCTGCGTATAAATGTTATGACTATTCTGGCATCTCCATCATGTCAGGAACCCAGAGTCTCTCTATTTTATACCCTCAAGTTTCCCTAGAGAATTTCTGCATTGTCCAAGATATTTCTTCATTACATTCACAGTCCAGGCAGCAGAAGAGGGGAAGATGAGCAGGAACCAAGAGGACAGCATGCCTTCTCCTAAACAATCCTGACCCGGACGTTGCACACATCACTGCCCCTCACATTCCACTAGGCAACTCTAATCCTAAGACCACAGTAAGCTAGAAGGGAGGCTGGCCTGGTGCGTAATCTAGTAAAAATGCTATTTCCATGGAAGAAGGAAGGGACAGATATTGTCAAACACTGCTACACCAAGCAAGAGAAGCAAGGAAGACAGAGGCCTAGGGAGATGCTGAGAGTCAGCATGCTCATAGGAAACGGAACAAAGACTTCACTGGAACAGGTAAATCTGTTTAGGCCAGGAACAGTGAGACTGGAGCAGGTGACCTGTTGGGCCAGAAGCAGGCAGGGCTGTGGTTGGATGGCACAGCAGAACCTAAAAACCATAGCCACAACCAAAAAAATAAAAATCCTGCAAAACTTCTAAAGAGAAAACTGAAGATGTTTGTGAAATGCTGTATTTATACAGTTAAGTTTTAAACCTGTCATAGGGAATATGGGTAAGGTTCAAATATCAGGGCATTTGGTGAAATTACTTTAGTGCTGAAATTACTATTGTATTTCCTCAGAGATGGCTTACAGTATAAACCAACAAACCATCAATACATTCAGCTGTCAATTTTCTTTCTGTGCTGTGAACAGGTGTTTGCTGTTTGTTTACTGACTCCAGATAAAGGAGTCGCCTTGTGTTTCATGGTCAGACTGTACAAAAAACTTTTGCTTTATCATTAAACATTAGAATTCCAGTTACAGCCACAGCATAGAACTGAAACCAATACATACAGATTGACATAATTTATTAGTCCCTCTCTAGGACATATATTCACAGAGTAGAATGCCAAGTCTACCGCAGGAGTCGGCAAAATTTCTGTGTGTGTGTAAAGGGTCCAATAGTAACTGTTTTAGGCTCTGAGGATCATATGGTTTTTGTTGTAACTATTCAGTTCTGCTCTTGCAGCACTAAAGCAGGCATAGATGATACGTAAACGAATGATCTTGGCTGTGTCCTTACAAAACTTTATTTACATAAACAGGTAGCAGGTGGATTTGGTCCAAGAGCCTCTGGCTAAGCCCTGGCCATAATTATTACTTTAATCTCTTCTTTGGGGGGGTTGGAGGGAAATCATATTTTATTTTTTACTTCACAGAAGTTAAATGAGGACATGATATTGCTCTCCTTAGCAGAGACTCTTAGATCATAGTGTCGCCTTTGCTCTCTCATTAATTACACAGCATAAACAATTTAAGAAGCAGACCTGGAGGAAGGAAGGGCTAAGTGGCAGGGTCCTCAGTGAAGACTTTATAGAGGAGGCAGATTTGAGCTAAACCGTAAAAGATTTATTTAGAATCACTTGGAGCTCTATGTGCATATATTAGTCTATCCTGCAACACTTCTGTGTAGTTTCATAACTGAAGAGAAGTTAAGAAACTTTTTAAGGGCCACAGAGCTAGAGAAATGGAGCTAAACCAAGATTTCAACTCAAGTGCCTCTCATTTGTTATGAAATTCATTCTTTTTCTTAATTTGAGTGGCTTGGAGTGGTCAGAGTTGAGATTATTCCTCCTTAGATATCTAGACCTCCACCCCCACCCCTTCACACCAATCCATCTCATAAATACTCAGGTCATTTTCAGGGACATTGCCCATACTTCTGCATCTTGTGGTCATAAAGCTAATAAGAAAATAAAAGACTTCACAAATTTTTATAGCGTTGTGCCAGGGGGCATACGAATAGATTTTGGATAAGAAGCAACATTCGCTTTCTATGACATCATAATGCATGATGCCTAGAACAACTCCACATCTGAACTAGGTCAAACTAATATCAATGTATTCTATACTTAATGACTTTCTAAATACAAGTTCTATGATTTCAAATATTTACCACCAGGCAGAACAAAATTAACATCTTTTTGCTTTCTATTATCCTCCACTCTCTGAACAACAACAGTGGCTCACCAAAACATTAAAGATCACATACTGCATAGCTGTATCCATGACATTAAAAGCTGGTATAAACAGCAGATTTTAATTAGAGTTTGGAAAGAGCATTTCTATTTAAGTAAAATAAAAACACAGGTGGTTTAGTGAGTTCATTCTGAGTCTAAACCCCAAAACACTATTTAAAGAGTAAAGTGGTTAAAGGATTTCATTTTTCTGGTCAGCTCTACCCCAGGTAGAAACAACAATCCTACCATTCCTGACAGCATGGGGTGGTTATGTGCATTTGACTCTGGGCCAGCTGTTAGATGCTTTAATATTCCCTAACTGTAGGAAAAGGCTCTATAGGAAAACACCAGGCAGTTTTCAAGCATAAAATCACTCGTGCCTTGAACTTTCCTGTCTTAAAATTTTATTAAGATCAAGGTGTTCCTTGGTCCCTGCCTACTGCATCCTCCTCCCATCCTCAACCACCGCCATTAGAGGAATAGCATTCTCCTTTGGAGTACCTCTTGTTAGAACTTATGCCATCACCTTATGTTTTTGGTTCCTTATTCTCTATTAAAAACCAAAGCAATAGTTATCTTTGGAGTATCCATCTGGCTTCGGAAATCATCCTAAACTCAAACTAGTGATGAGTGGACAGATTTGCTGACAATTACTCATCAGTGTCATCACTGAATATCTAAGTTGGTCTCATTTTGAATGCTGGTTGGACAACTAATACATATTGAATGAAAATCTAGGCTGAATCAACATCTTCAAGTGTCTTTAGAGTAAATCAAGGGCTGGTGTTTGTCAATAGCAGGAATTAATTAAGAAGCACATGGGCTTTAGAACTGAGCCGCTTAGGTTCAAATCCCAATTTAGCCACTTTCTAGTTATGGGAACTGACAAAACTACTTAACCTCTCTGTGGCTCAATGTCTTCATCTGTAAAATGGGAGTGATAATACAGTATCTAAGTCAGAGAAATATTTTGAGGACATACCAGTCAGCATATGTGAGGCATTTAGAATGGAGGCTGGCATATACTTACAGAACCAAGTAAAAAAGTTGGCACTTCTGCCTTCATATTGTATCTGTCTCCTTTGCTGCCTTAATCTTTGAGTCAAAAAGCTTTTTCTCAGCCCTGCGACCCTGCATGTAGGCTTGTGAATGATCAAAAGGAATTTTGCTCATGACTGGAGATTGATCCACCCAGCCCCTTATCTGAAACTAGCTTCCCTGAGGAGATAAAGAAAAATGTACAGAAATGATGAGTGGGCTGGCAAGGACTTACAGGAACACCATGTTGACTCATGTCAACAAAATGACTGGACTCAACTAACTAAGGACAAGGAGTTTCACAGCCCTCCTCAGACCTTTTCTGACATCCAGATGTCTGAGTTGACTATCATCTTCCAACTACCTCAGCTCCCTCCAAATCCCCCTTTCTTAATAGAAAAGAAGTTTGTGGGTGCTCTAGGACATTAGTGCACCATCTTCTCCATTGGCTGGCTTTCTGAAAAAAGTCACTTTCCTTGCCCCAACGCCTTGCCTCTCCACTTATTGACATGTGGTGCAGCAAGTGGCATTAGCTTGGGCTAGGAAACAGTCAGCACTACCAGAGCATCTTCTCTTATTATTTTCATGATACGTGCCAAAGGTCGAGAGCCTGCGCTATATTAAATGCTTAACACACATTATCTCATTTGCTCTCCAGTCAACTCTGGGGGATTGTGTAGTTGAGAAAAAAAAAATCTCAGAGATTTATAGCTCAGAGTGTTACAGGGGTAAAATGGGAAGCCTGTCTGACTCTCAAAGCAATAGCAGAATGAAAAGATTTAAGACTACGTTTCTCGTTGAATAGGTGTAAATAAGGAGAGACGTTTTCTAAAGCACATACATCTACAAACATTGCAATATATATTTGCATACTGACATACTTCTAAGTGCAATAAATGTTTGCAAAAATATTTATATTTAAGCGCACCACCTCCTTTAAAATCATTAAGAATACTTTATACCTTAGGACGGATGGTAACTTGGGTTAGAAGCACATTTCACTAGATTTGATCTGGCAGCTGGCACCTTCCCATTATCCCTGCCCACTTACAGGATTATTTTTGGAAAATCAAAGGTATAGTTGCTTTAATGATATTTTTATGTTTCCTTGAATTATCTTAATACTTCTCAGAGTACTCACTCTTAAAAGTATGACATATTATGGAGGTCGTTTGCACTTCTACGTGGCATTTTTATCTTGTTTAACTTCCTTCCTAGGTTATTGATTTCTTAGTGCATTTTACTGAATCATCACTTGATTTTTTTTTAATTTTTATTAAGGTATTATTGATATATACTCTGATGAAGGTTTCAAATGAAAAAACAATGTGGTGACTATATTTACCCATATTATCAAGTCCACACACATACCCCAATGCAGTCACTGTCAATCAGTGTAGTAAGATGCCACAGATTCACTGTTTGCCTTCTCTGTGCTACACTGTTTTCCCTTTGATTCCCCTACACCATGTGTACTAAACATAATACTCCTCAATCCCCTTCTCCCTCCCTACCCAACCGACTTTCCACACCCCTCCCCTTTGGTAACCACTAGTCCCTTCTTGGAGTGTGTGAGTCTGCTGTTATTTTGATCCTTCTATTTTGCTGCATTGTTATACTCCACAAATGAGGGAAATCATTTGGCACTTGTGTTTCTCTGCCTGGTTTATTTCACTGAGCATAATATCCTCCAGCTCCATCCATGTTGTTGCAAATGGTAGGATTTGTTTCTTATGGCTGAATAGAATTCTATTGTGTATATGTACCACTTCTTTATCCATTCATCTACTGATGGACACTTAGGTTGCTTCCATATCTTGGCTATTGTAAAAAGTGCTGCGATAAACATAGGGGTGCATATGTCTTTTTGAATTTGAGAAGTTGTATTCTTTGGGTAAATTCCAAGGAGTGGGATTCCAGGGTCAAATGGTATTTGTATTTTTAGTTTTTTGAGGACATATTGCTTTCCACAATGATTGAACTAGCTTACATTTCAACCAGCAGTGTAGGAGGGTTCCCCTTTCTCCACGTCCTCGCCAGCATTTGTTGTTCTTAGTCTTTTGGATGCTGGCCATCCTTACTGGTGTGGGTGATATCTCATTGTGGTTTTAATTTGCATTTCCCTGATGATTCGTGATATGGAGCATCTTTTTATGTGTCTGTTGGCCATCTGAATTTCTTCTTTGGAGAATTGTCTGTTCATATCATCTGCCCATTTTTTACTTGGGTTATTTGCTTTTTGGGTGTTGAGGAGTGTGAATTCTTTATATATTTTGGATGTTAAGCCCTTGTCGGATATGTCATTTACAAATATATTCTCCCATACTCGAGGATGCCTTTTTGATCTGTTCATGGTGTCCTTTGCCATAGAGAAGTTTTTTAGTTTGATGTAGTCCCATGTGTTCATTTTTGCTTTTTTTTTTCCATTGCTTGAGGAGATGCGTCAAGGAGAAGATGCTCATACTTATGTTCAGATTTTTGCCAATGTTGTCTTCTAAAAGTTTTATGGTTTCATGACTTATATTCAGGTATTTTGATCCATTTTGACTTTACTTTTGTGTGTGGGGTTAAACAATAATCCAGTTTCATACTCTTGCATGTAGCTGTCCAGTTTTCCCAGAACCAGTTGTTGAAGAGGCTGTCATTTCCCCATTGTATGTCCATGGCTCCTTTATTGTATATTAACTGACCATATATGGTTAGGTTTATATCTGGACTCTCTAGTCTGTTCCATTGGTCTATGGGTCTTTTCGTGTGCCAGTACCAAATTGTCTTGATTACTGTGGCTTTGTAGTAGAGCTTGAAGTTGGGGAGCGTAATCCCCCCCAGCTTTATTCTTCCTTCTCAGGATTGCTTTGGCTATTCAGTGTCTTTTGTGGTTCCATATGAATTTTAGAACAATTTTCTCTAGTTCATTGAAGAATGCTGTTGGTATTTTGATAGGAATTGCATTGAATTTGTATATTAATATAGCCAGGATGGCCATTTTGACAATATTAATACTTCCTATCCATGAGCATGGGACATTTTTCCACTTATTGGTATCTTCTTTAATTTGTCTCATGAGGGTCTTGTAATTTTCAGAGTATAGGTCTGTCACTTCCATGGTTAGATTTATTTCTAGGTATGTTATTCTTTTTGATGCAATTGTGAATGGAACTGTTTTCCTGATTTCTCTTTCTGCTAGTTCATTGTTAGTATATAGGAATGCCACAGATTTCTGTATATTAATTTTGCATCCTGCAACTTTGCTGAATTCAGATATTAGATCTAGTAGTTTTGGAGTGGATTCTTTAGGGTTTTTATGTACAATATCATGTCATCTGCAAGCAGGGACAGTTTAACTTCTTCCTTGCCAATCTGGATTCCTTTTATTTCTTTGTTATGTCTGATTGCTGTGGCTAGGATCTCCAGATCTATGTTGAATAGAAGTGGGGAGAGTGGGCATTCTTGTCTTGTTCCCAATCTTAAAGGAAATGCTTTCAACTTCTCACTGTTAAGTATAATGTTGGCTGTGGGTTTGTCATATATGGACTTTATTATGTTGAGGTTCTTGCCCTCTATACCCATTTTGTTGAGAGTTTTTATCATGAATGAGTGTTGAATTTTGTCAAATACTTTTTCAGCATCTGTGGAGATGATCATGTGGTTTTTGTCCTTCTTTTTGTTGATGTGGATTATGATGTTGATGGATTTTTGAATGTTGTACCATCCTTGCATCCCTGGAATAAATCCTACTTGATCATGATGGATGATCTTTTCAATGTATTTTTGAATTCAGTTTTCAAATATTTTGTTGAGTATTTTTGCATCTATGTTCTTCGGGTACATTGGTCTGTAATTTTCTTTTTTTGTGGTGTCTTTGCCTGGTTTTGGTATTAGAGTGATGCTGGCCTCATAGAATGAATGTGCAAGTACTCCCTCTTCTTCTGCTCTTTGAAAAATTTAAGGAGAATGGGTATTAGGTCTTCACTAAATGTTTGATAAAGTTCAGCGGTGAAGCCATCTGGTCCAGTAATTTTGTTCTTAAGTAGGTTTTTTACCAGTTCAATTTAATTGCTGGTAATTGGTCTGTTCAGATTCTCTGTTTCTTTCTGGGTCAGCCTTGGAAGGTTGTATTTTTCTAGAAATCTGTCTGTTTCCTCTAGGTTATTCAGTTTGTTAGCATATGATTTTTCATAGTATTCTCTAATAATTCATCAGAAGGGGTGTCCATATTGATTTTTCCTTTCACATTTCTGATTCTGTTTGTGTGTGTAGACTCTCTTTTTTCTTCATAAGTCTGGCTAGGGGTTTATCTATTTTGTTTATTTTCTTGAAGAACCAGCTCTTGCTTTCATTGATTCTTTCTATTGTTTTATTCTTCTCAATTTTATTTATTTCTGCTCTAATATTTATTATGTCCCTCCTTCTACTGACTTTGGGTCTCATTTGTTCTTCTTTTTCTAGTTTCACTAATTGTGAGTTTAGACTGCTCCTATGGGATTGTTTTCTTTTCTGAGGAGGGCCTGTATTGCAATATACTTTCCTCTTAGCATGGCCTTTGCTGCGTCCCACATATTTTGTGGTGTTGAATTATTGTTGTCATTGGTCTCCATATGTTTTTATTTAATAATTGATCCATTGGTTATTTAAGAGCAGGTTGTGAAGTGTCCATGTGTTTGTGGGATTTTTCAATTTCTTTCCATCATTTATTTCTAGTTTCATACCTTTGTGGTCTGAGAATCTGGTTGGTACAATTTAAATCTTTTTGAATTTACTGAGGCTCTTTTTGTGAACAAGGGTATAATCTATTCTTAAAAATGTTCCATGTGCACTTAGAAGAATGTGTTATCTGCTATTTTTGGGTGTAGAGTTTTGTAGATGTCTGTTAGGTCCATCTGTTCTAATGTGTTGTTCAGTGCTTCTGTCTCCTTACTTGTTTTGTGTCTTGTTGATCTGTCATTTGGAGTGAGTCGAGTGTTGAAGTCTCCTAGAATGAATGCGTTGCTTTCTATTTCCCCCTTTAATTCTGTTAGTATTTGTTTCACATATGTGGTGCTCCTGTGTTGGGTGCATAGATATTTATAATGGTTATGTCTTTTTGTTGGATTGACCCCTTTATCATTATGTGATATCCTTTGTCTCTTGTGACTTTCTTTGTTTTGGAGTCTATTTTGTCTGGCACAAGCACTGCAACTCCTGCTTTTTTATCCCTATTAGTTGCATGAAATATCTTTTTCCATCCTTTCACTTTTAGTCTGTGTATGTCTTTGGGTTTAAAGTGGGTCTCTTGTAGGCAGCATATAGATGGGTCTTGTTTTTTATCCATTCAGTGACTCTATGTCTTTTGATTGGTGCATTCAGAGCATTTACATTTAGGGTGATTATCGATAGGTATGTACTTATTGCCATTGCAGGCTTTAGATTCGTGGTTACAAAAGGTTCAAAGTTAACTTTCTTACTATCTAAGAGTCTAACTTAACTCACTTAAATTTCTATTACAATAACAGTCTAAAGGTACTTTTTATCTCCTTTTTTTTCTTCCTCCTCCATTCTTTATATATTAGGTATCATATTCTGTACTCTTTGTCTATCCCTTGATTAACTTTGGGGATAGTGGATTTAATTTTGTATTTGCTGAGTAATCAACTGTTGTACTTTCTTTACTGTGGTTTTTTTACCTCTGGTGACAGCTATTAAACCTTAGGAGCACTTCCATCTATAGCAGTCCCTCCAAAATACACTGTAAAGACAGTTTGTGGGAGGTAAATTCTCTCAGCTTTTGCTTATCTTGAAATTGTTTAATCCCTCCTTCAAATTTAAATGATAACCTTGCCGGATAAAGTATTCTTGCTTCGAGGCACTTCTGCTTCATTGCATTAAATACATCATGTCACTCCCTTCTGGCCTGTAGGGTTTCTTCTGAGAAGTCTGATGATAGCCTGATTGGCTTTCCTTGTATGTGATCTTATTTCTCTCTCTGGCTGCTGTAATTAGTTTGTCCTTATCCTTGATCTTTGCCATTTTAATTACTCTATGTCTTGGTGTTGTGTTCCTTGGGTCCCTTGTGTTGGGAGATATGTGTACCTCCATGGCCTGAGAGACTATTTCCTCCCTCAGATTGGGGAAGTTTTCAGCAATTACCTCCTCAAAGACACTTTCTATCCCTTTTTCTCTCTCTTCTTTTTCTGGTGCCCCTATAATGCAAATATTCTTCCATTTGGATTGATTACACAGTTCTCTCAATATTCTTTCATTCTTAGAGATCCTTTTTTCTCTCTGTGCCTCAGCTTCTTTGTATTCCTCTTCTCTAATTTCCATTTAATTTATTGTCTCCTCCACCTTATCTAATCTGCTTTTAAAACTTTTCATTGTATGTTTCATTTCTGATACTGTGTTCCATAATGTTTGGATCTGCAACTGGAATTCATCCCTGTGTTCTTGAATATTTTTCTGTACCTCCATGAGCATGTTAATGATTTTTATTTTGAAATCCCTTTCAGGGAGATTCATGAGTTTGATTTCATTTGAATTTTTCTCAGGGGTTGTATTCATAATTTTACTTTGAACCACGTTCCTTTGGCATTTCATATTTGTATATGGTGCCCTCTAGTGCCCAGAATCTCTACTCTCTGTGGCTGCTCAGCCCCTGAAGCAATGTCAGGGTCACAGGGGAGTAGTATTGTTGCCTGGGGGAGGAAAAAATTGTTTCTAGCTTCCTGGCTGCTATGCCTGACTCCACTGCACTAACCAGTGAGCCGGGCACATAGGTATAAGCCTCTGTGCTTTGCGTTTGTAGTTGCCATAGATGGGGCTTCCCTATGGCTGGACTAACACCAAGTTAGTGTTTGCCAGTTTGCAAGCCTGGTGGGGCTGGCAGGGAGAAAGGCTCAGTAGGTGTGTATCATGGAGGGAGTCATTGGAGCTGTGTAGCCAGCAAGGGAGGCGAATCGCCTGAAGATCATGAAAGTTCCCAACCTGCTGGGCAGAGTGCACCTGGACAGTTTTGTCTTCCTGTCCTTTCTCCTGTGCAGTAAGCTCTGTGCCATCCTTGCCCCTTTAGCAGCCCTCTTGCTGTTAGGAAGTCTCTCAGACTGTCCACCTTTCTTTCATCCCGGAGCAGCTGTATATGGATCCATGCATTCCACAGGTGGCTGGAATCTCAGTTTCTCCAGGTATTCTCCCTGTCTTAGCTTTCCAATCCCCTAATCACGAGAGTACCATGAAAGCACCATGAAATGTATGTTTGTACTCCCAGAACATATCTCCGGAGTTAGGTATTCAGCAGTCCCAGGCCTCCACTCCATCCCTGCTCTGTCTCCCTTCCTCCCACTGGTGAGCTGGTGTGGGGGAAAGACTTCAGTCCCGCCAGGCCACGGCTTTGGTACATTACCCTGTTCCATGAGGTTTATTCTTTTCTGCAAGTGTATGCAGTTTGGCGCAGTCCTCTTTCAGGATTAGTTGCATTAATTATATTTTCATATTATATGAGGTTTTAGGAGGAAACCTCTATCTCACCTCTCAGGCCGCCATCTTTAAACCCCTCTCATCATCACTAGCTTTTACATAGCACTGCTATAGGATTTTTTTAAAAATTTTAAATCATAATAACAGTGAATAATGTAAGTGCAGAACTTGAGTCACCAAAGAATTAGTAAAAGTTCCAATACAGGTAAATAACTTGTAGATAGCAGAGTAATACTCACAGTATTATTGGTATTTAACATGTAAGTGGCACTTCCTTATGACAGTATTAAAATACAGTATGTTATTCACTCAAATTGTAAGCCTGGAATTATATGATTCTTGATGAAGTTTGAAGATTTGGGGAGCATCACATAATTTTTAATTGGGCACATAAAATCATATCTTTACATTGGGAGATTATATTTCAAATTCATGTAAAAATGCTTCTATGTCAGTTATGACTACAGCAAAGAGCTTACTCTTTCCTGCTTTTCCATACCACCTTTGAGTTAGTCTCATGGTTCTTCTACTGTGATGTTCATTGAAATGATTCCATTTGAACATTGTGACAGATAAGGCAAGATGTCCAATTCAGTGCAAGGCATTAGCTTTTGTAGCTTTTGGGCAAAAATACCAGAATCCCAGATATTGTCATGACCAAAATGCCTCCAACTATTCCATTAAGTTGATAAGGAGTTAAAATCACTCCTCTTCAAAATCACTGGTTGCCAAAAAGCCTTCCTTCCTAGCTAGCCCATTGATGATTTTGCCTATTTCCTGTTTTCTGATAGCACGCTCACTCTGGTCTACTCTACCTTCCATCACAATTGGGTCAGAAGAAAGTGAAGTGACAGGAAGCAAAAGTAATTCTTTAAGGGATAAATTCTTGGACTTGGAAAAATATTCACAAGGAATCTGGAGGACAGATCAAACTGCATGAATATAATAGACAGTAAAATTAGTGATAAATTGAGCATTTTCTGCATGCCAGGCACTACATTAAGTGCCTTATATGAATTATTTTGTGCCTGTGTGCCTGTATTTACAACCCTGTATGGTAAATGCAAGTAACTACCTAAATACATAGATCAGGGAATGATTAAATAATGCTTGGTGTAAGTTAGTTATTGCTCAGTTTTGTTAATTTTCAAACAGCAGGTTCAGAAATAACTTAAAAGGGAAGGATATGCATTACAAGACAAGGGAAGGAAAGAAGGCCTTGTCCTTCAAAGTTTCATATATCATATGCGATATCAGAATATAATGTTAAGTTTGAGCCTTGAGTAAGTCGATAGTACTAAAAACCTATTTAAATTTCTCAAGTATTTTCAGAAAAACGAATTCAAGAGATCAACTAATAAGTGGGAAAACCACCTAGAGAATGCTGTTCTTACAGCTGCCAAGAGATGCTTAAAATAGATTACTTGCAGATCAAAACCTATTACAGCAGGTCTAGAGATTACACAGGTAGGCCATCCAATGAATAGCCAGATGACTAAACAAATACCCAAAATTTCTCATCAGGTTGAACCACGGAGTCAAAACAAACACATGGAAACATATCAAAGGGAGAGTCCTGTGTTTTACTTCAAAATTCAACTGGGCAAGTATAGAACGAAGCAGTCCCAGTTTGAAAACAAAACATGCAGTCCCATTGGTGGAGATTTAACTAGTCTGCAGTTGCAAGAAAAGGCAGTTTAGACAAATTTAGGCTGCAGTAATAGAAGCAGAGTATCCAGATCACAGGAAGCAACATTTTTATTATATGCTTCTATCGACCACATAAAACAAGCACAGTGTGAAGTCCTTATAAGAATCTGGATTACTACTAAATAAGGCATGAGATGGGTGCTGGTAGCTATATATATGTGGTCTTTTTCAAAACTATGGCTGTCATATCTAATGTGCAGCACATGTGCCTGCCCTCCTTGATCAGAGTCCATGAAACACATGGCCCTCAAACCGATGGAGCTCGTATGCTTCTTGGAAGTTATCGTGAGCTGGTATTTTCAACAGTCATTATAGATCCACAGGGCTTGTCATAAAATATGTCTCATTATTCCACCCAAGATCTATTAGGTAAAACTTCATAACAACTTTGTTTATTATGATTTGGGTTAGAGATTTATCTTAGATAACCATAAGTTAATATTATGACTATTGATTGTTAAGTAATATGAATGATATTATGACTCTGGTAGTTAAAATATTCTTTAAATATTATTTAAATTATCTGGCTTTTCTAAAAAAGATACTACACTAGTGCTACCCTAATCATGACTCTCTGAAACAACCATGGTAAGAGAATTGAGGAAGTCAAAGAAGATGAGTTGAACAGATTCGTAACTAATGGGGGAAAAATCAGTAAGACCAATATCAGAAGTACCCAAACAGACACACACATACATATATTTATGGTCTAGTCCCTAAATGAATCCTTTAGTCTTTATAGTTCATAATGATCTTGCTTTCTGATGAAACTTGAAACAATTACTAAAAATATTAAAGATGGAACTGGGTCTTTTATTAGCATAGGCTTAAAGTACAAAATTTGCCATTTATTGTTGCCATATCCTTGCAAGTTACTTAGCATTTATGTACCTCAATTTCCTTATCATTAAGGTGGGAATGATAATACCTCCCTTACAAGGTTAATATACCAGGCACAGAGTCAGTACTAGGCATGGATATGACTTCATTTAATGATGATGGTTTTTGCCATGTGTTGGTTTATCATTTGTTATGTTATGATTTTAATGTGTTATTTAATTTCTCAAGCTTAGGTCACCTTGTGATTGTTTTTAAGATTAAGAGATATCAAAATTGCCTAGCCCAGACCCTGACCTAACTACCTTACCCAGTGATGTGAAATGGTACAGTAAATGAAGAGAGTATCAATTATATCTTGTATGTTTTAATCAACAAAGTGAGTACTATTCATTTAATTCCTCTTCATTATTCTCTCAGTGACAACTGCAGGTGTTCTTTATTCCATAGTTGTAATAAGTTGGTTATAAATCATTGACCTTTGTCACTGATAATTTAGAGGCATTATTTTTCTACAGTGAGTTTTCCATCCAAAGTCCAATGCTTTCTAATGTTATGCTTAAGGATGTTGATTTCCCATCCCTTGGGAGTTTCTGTGGTCTCAGAGGCAGAGGACAATAGTACAGCCCATTTAAATCCCTCTTATTACACGTGACCCCTCTGTCTTAGCACATGGGACAGCATAGTTCAAAACTGATATTACTTCCTCTCTCCTCCCTTCCTGTTTCAACAAGAATTGCAAAAACCTCCACTCCAGGCTGCTTGCTGTTTAGCTCTGTCTTCTAATCCCAATGTCCGCTTTTTCTCCCTCTTAATCAATGCAAACCCATATCTTAAGTATAAACAAAATTTTAACATTTGCCAGAAACATTTTTCCAGAATTATATATTTTACCCACATGAAGGGAAATTTGTGGTTAAGAAGGCAATGCTGTATCATTAAGTTTTTATTTTAATAGAAACTAGGAAAAACACACATGCCATCAATATTTGAAGAGAAAGGAGATATTTCTGTATTCTGTGATTTAATTCATGCTGCTTATTGTCTTTTAAACACTTGTCAGTATATGTAGATTCTTCATGACCAGCTATTGTCTAGGATGTATCTTAAAATTTATTAGTAACTTCATGTTTTTTTACTTTTCATATTTAAACAACTTTATAATCCATACTGCTTGCATTTTTAGTTTCCATTTGGGTTTGTCCTTAATGTCTTCCTTTATTATTTGACCCATCAGTGCACTGGTATTCCATTTCTACTTCAGTTCCATGCACCTGATAGTCTCGCTAAAGCCCATGCTTGTGTTTATGCTTTAACAGATGATAGAGAATCATCATCCAGTTGAATTCTTTTGCTTCTATTTAAATCCATTTCCTTTTTTTAATCTTTGAATTTTCTGTGGTTTGGTTGAACTATACTAAGAACTTTCTAGATTCATTTTTGTTCTTGGTCTGTCTGCTATGCCCACTGAATAGTTCCAGAGTCTTCTGTTTCTACTTGCATTCCTCAGTCCTCTTAAGGTTATTCATCTAGACACACTTCCCTTTCTATTTCTTTTGTCTGTGTACCCTCTTACACTTTTGTTAACATTTATTTCCAATTCTGTCACTCTCCGTCATCATTTTCTATAATTTCTCCTTCATGTCTGTTATTAATGTAGTGCCACATCCATAATGTTGGTTGGGAGTAGCCTTTTGGCTTCATAATCTAGTCGCTCACATCCTTTCTACCTATTTCCCTTCTAAAACTTCTTAGCAATCATGCAGTGGTAAAAAGTGAGGAAAACACTAGAGCTTCAGGTAACTAGAGTCTTTTTCTCCATCTAACAAACACACAGAAATGTTATATTCCTTTCCACTGATATTCTTCACTTCTATTATAGTCCATATTTATGTTCTCAATAATCCAAGTAAATGTATTTTCTTTTATAGGTAATGTCTGTGCACCCTATATTTTTCAAATGTACATGTATATTATAATATCACTGAGACTCTTACAGTAACATTTCCTCTGCTTAATATATTACCATTTTTTTTTAATTCTGTTTTAGTTGACTCAAAATTTGCTAGGTTGACTTAGAAAATTGATGACCAATTTGCTTTCAACAACCAAAATTAGAAATAGTGCAATTATTTTTCTCTATTACTTGAATTCTTAAAAATATCAATAGATCCCTCACTTAAAAAGAAAACTCTGAATTCGTATTCAAAGTTTTGATTTTATGTGCAAATATGCAGCTTGCAGGGAAGAAGATCATCAATAGCATTCATCAAAATCTCCAAATGTCATGAGGTCAATACTCAACACTTCTAATTACTATGTGCCAAGTATTGTTTAAATACCCAGTATCAAAACTTATTTCATTGGTCACTTATTTCACTGACCACAGCTATGCTCCTAGACAGGTACTACCCCATTTTATAGATGAAGATATGGAAGGCCAGGAGAATTAGGTGAATTTCCCAATATTAAAAAGCCAGTAAATGGTAGATCTGGGATTTGAATGCAGCCTGACCACAGAACCCACAATTGATAAACACTAAGGTGTCCATATCCCCACAAAATTTTTAAAATAATGCTGAGAATTTACTTTAGAGCAATATATATAACAAATATCGTATACTTTGAAACATTGAAAACAGGCACTGGATTAGTCTGAACTCAATCCAAACTATGCACTCAAGAAAGTTCCTAGAAATTGTAATGTTTCTAAAACAGTTTCTAATAGCTGCAGTATGAGAAATCCTATAATAATGCTTCTAACTTAAAATGAGATATATGTGGCATCATTATCTTACGCATAAAAAAAGAGTATGTTTTGGTTTGTACTGCCATGAGCTGTCTCTTTGAACTTGATTATGTCAGTTAACTACCACAGTCTTCAATGTCTTAACTTTAAATTTATGGTGTAAATCTAGACCAGTGTTTTCCAAGCCCTGTCCTTAAATGTGTTCGATTTTTGTGCAATAGTTTCAAGTGATAAATGCTTTCATATTAATAATGTTTAATTTTATGTATTAGAACTATCACATCAAACTTGTGGCTTCATTAATATCAACTTCTGATAAAAATGACTGAATTAAACAATTGAATTAAAAAGGGGATTTGATTTAAAGAAAAATAATTTGATATGGTGAAAATCATAAATATGGTACAGACTTTAGGGTAATAATAAATAATTTTAAGAGGATAAAGAAAACACAGAACATAAGCTTCATAAAGGCATAGAATCTGAAATATGAAGGTATCAATAAATAATTGCTGAGTCATAAAATGATTTAAAAAATGAGTGATATCATTTGCATGCCACAGACACATAACACCATAGAATGAAACATTTAACAAATTTTCGTAAAACAAAGTCCATTCAACACATACTTACTGAGCCCCTGCTGTCACTGTATTGAATACTGAAGCACAGTGGTGGACCACTTAGGCAGGGTGTCACACAAACACGGATAACAGATGTTTCCTAAATCTCATCTTTAAACACACAACCAGGGTGGAATGCTTCCTGGCACAGGGCAACACTCCAGCTCTCTCCAGCAACCAGTAGGTGTTAAGAGTGTTTCTATGTGTGCATTTGGGAGAATGCATGGAGACCATTTTAGTATGTCTCCCAGAATCATGGTCTTATCACCCAGGTCTTTGTTAAGCTACATGTCCACCTTGCACAGGCAGGCTAGATATCTTATATTCTGCTGTTAGGTAGAGTTAAATTAATGGAGATCTTTTAAGATTGTTTGATGTTTATTTTGGAGCTAATGCGAATGTCAAAAGATGCATCATGAGATTGTGAGAAGACCTGGGTCCAAATTCTGGCTCTCACTTATCCTGACCCTGTGCCTTTGAAAGTATTAAATGACCTTAGATTTGCCATCCCAGAAATGTTGCAACTTCACCCCCTTTAATAGGATGTGTGAACCTTGTAGGAGAAAATGTGAAATGAAACATTGAAAACGGGCACTGGATTAGTCTGAACTCATTCCAAACTTGGGCAAAATGAAAATCATGAGTTATCTGAGTGGAAAACATCAGTCAACTCTCTGACTGGCTAACAAAGTGCTTTTCTTTGATAAGAAGCACTTACTGAATCAACTTACAGCATGAAGGATAGGGAAGACAGGTATGCAATCAAGTGATAACAAGAAATACAGGAACCAGAAGGTAAGAAGAATAAAATGAGGTTAAAAAGAGCTATAATAGGTGTATAGACCAGGCACCGAGGAAATACTAGAGAGAAAACAATGGAAGCTTTCCTATAGGAAAAAAAGAGATAACATTATAAGTTAAATATGTAGGCATAAAATTTGTCCATAAATAAAACTATTTTCAACACAACATATGATATTCTTGTTAGGTAAGTATACACCATACATGTATACAGCTTGCATACATGCATGTGGCTTCATTTTGTGTGTATATCAGTTCTCTTACTATGAACTTAGATGTAAACTGGAAGAAACACACAAGGATTTTACTAAGGAATGGGATTGTGGAATGGGAAGTGAGAGAAATTTGTCATTTGTACTCTGTCTCTGTACTGTTAACTTTTCCAACAAGTACATTTTTCTATTATAATCTAAAAAACGAGGAAAAATAGCTAAGACACTGTTAAGAAGATGGCATAAAATCTTGATATCTGAATAGCTTACCATTTAGACAAGGTGAAGAAGTCTCTTCCAGGCAGAAGGAAGAGTTATGTTAAAACTCCAAAGAAAAGTAGGATCTGTCACTTTCAAGAGAATATCTGTCTGATTCAAACCCAAGACACAGGAGCAAACAAGTACAAAATGGGATAGTGTGGGTAAATTACACACAGCTCATTACAGACCATCAATGCCAAGTTAAGGAGTATAAACTTAACATATGTGATGGAGAGTAAAAGAATGTAGGAACTTAAGGCAGATGTGATAAGTTATGTTTTAAAAACAAGAAACCTTAATTATGGAATAGGGTGAGGACAGAGGCAAAGATTTGACTGACAGAGGCTATAAGAAAGCTGATTGTAATAGGTAAGGAACTAGATAGCATCAGTATACAGTTACATTTTTTGCTTTTCACATCATTACTAATGTCTTTTATTTTCCACTAAAATGTATTTGGCTTAAAACAAACTTTTTGTTGATTATTCTTCATTTATTAATAGTTCTAATCTTTTTTAAAAACCCAGACCACTGACTTTATGACAAGTAATCCCTTATTAGGGGAAGCCAGTGAAAGCAAATGTAGATATTTTAGAACCTTGAGGAGATAAAAGCCTTATGTCCACCACCTTCCCCTCTCTTCTGCCCTTTCTCACAATAGAATTTTTGTTTACTTGAAGTCTTTCCAGAAACAATTTTCTACCTGTGAAATAATAATATATATATACATCTGTATTGGTCCTTGCCCCTTATTCCTGACACAGAGCTCCTAAAACCCTTTTATATAGGGACACTAAGGGAATTCTAATAATCTTTGACCATGGTTCCTGGTGTAGAGCTCCTAAGACCTTTGTAAATTCCTGAGTGTTGGGCACATCTGACATAGAGTTAATTAATTTCTTAGAATTTCCCAGATGATAGGAAAGTCTTTCATCTTAAGGAAGGGCTTCTGGCTGGAGACTAGTAGCTAGAAACACCAAGCCATGATTAGAAACTTGGGACTTTAGCCCTAATCCCTATTCTGCAGAGAGGGGAGAGGGGCTGAAAGTGGAGTTAATAATTGATCTTGTCTATATGAAGTAGCCTTCATAAAAATCCCAAAAGGACAGGGCTCCAAAAGAGCTTCTGGATTGGTGAACACATTGACATGCCAGGAAGATGTTAAACCACAATTCCATGGGGACAGAAGCTCCTATACTTAGGACCCTTCCAGACCTCACCCTCTCCTCACCTGGCTATTCATCTGTTTCCTTTATCATATCCTTTGTTTCCCTGAGTTCTGTAAGCTGTTCTTGGTCAGAATCACAGGTGACAACCTGGACTCGCAATGGGTGTCTGAGGTGGGGAGAACAGTCTGATTGGACTGTGCCCTTGATCTGTGTGGTCTGGGGTAACTCTGGTTAGTACCAAAATTGAACTGAATTGTAGGACACCCCACTGGTGTTTCAGATAAACGCGTGGTAAACACACACATACACATACACACATCTGGTGTCAGAAGTATTGTGAGTGTGGCAGTAGTGAGAACAAAGGAGGACAATGAGTTTTTCCAAAACACTGTCCATCTTTGTTATGAAGAGATCTAAGGTATACACTGCAATAGATTTTATTACTATGTGCATTTATCCACCACTACCCTCTGTACCCTCTTCTTTCCTTCCTCCTGGTAAGAGAATTAGATGTCCCTATCACTTATCATTTGACTTCACATGTCTTCTGTGGGTTATAACCAATATAAGCATATGACTTATTGGCTTTGGGTATGGTCATATGATATATGTTATCCAATGCAATGTGTGAAGACAACACTGTGCCATGTCCACAGTGAAGCAATATGAAACATCGTGAGTCTCCACCAGGGCCTCCTTCTATCTCTCTACCACAAGAATAGGCCAGTCCTGTAAAAGGGCTTTCTCTTGAACCCAGGCAGAAAAAGGAGTAAGCATGTGGAAAAGAATTGACACCACCCTACACTTAATAAGATTAGATCTTTGTTTTCCAAGCCTCTGAGATGATAGGGATTGTTTATTATACAGCATAACCTATAATCTAATTCAATTCATTATCTTGATTATTAAAGAAAGGAACTTAAACATAGTTGTTAGTATTTTTTAAAGTAATTTTGCTATATGGAAATCATCATGTGAATCTTCTCACTGAAACACCGTGCCTAGGAATTTGGGTCACATCTGTAAATAATACCTACCTAGTTATGCATCAATTGCTCACAGAGATTATATGTGAAGTGGAAAAGCATGGGTTTAATTCTACCTGTACAAACCTCCTGCTTTGTGATTTTGGGAAAATTTCTTAACCTCTCTGGGTCTCAGTTTATTTTTTGAAAATTGGTGTTTTTTGTACACACTTCCTAGAGTCACTTTAAGACAATACTGTAATTACCATTTTGCAAGTAAGGAAACTAAGCCTTACTTTAATTTATTCATTGTTTAAGATACTTTAATATCATAAAAAAACAAGGCCTGGTAGAAGTGAAGAGATGCCTTTCCAGCCTCTGCAGTACAGTTTGGATTATTAAGAATAACAAAAATTTATACTATATTGAGTTCTTACTATGTCAGGAACAGTTCTAAGTGCTTTGCAAGCTTACTAGCTTCATATTAACAACAGCTACCAGGGTTACTGAGATCAAACTAAATTGCTAAGAAAACTATCCAGAAGAGTCTTCCAAAGACTGGGACACAGATTTGCTTGGACTAATAAGTTACATGTAAATACAGAAATGATCTTTGCTAACAAGCCTAAAAGCAACAAAACAAAGCAAGATTCAGGTAAAATATATGGCAGTTTTTTGGTTTGAGGTCTCAAAGTTCTATCTGGATGTAGTTATGATGATTTTTGTCCTAGAGTAAATGGCTTCCCCATTTGCTCATATATGTATAATTTATTTAGATGGGTGTCAGAAATTTTATATACTTTTCTTAAATCTAGCTTTCCCCAGTAAGACGGTAACTAATGATAAAATCTTTGGTCATGTTCAAACTTTCCATGTGATAGGAATTAGTATCTGGCCAGTAATAATGTCATAGCGGTATCATTTTTAAGAGCTGTTACTACTCATGAGTGCAAAGATTGTCTTGTTGAAAAAAAATGTCAGTCTCTACACACATGGCTGAGTATATAAAGCAAATTAACAACCCTCACAAAATGGTATTTGGATTGAAATATAAGTATTTGCAAGCATAAGATAAAGACCACAGTATCACCCAAAACACTTTTATAGGAAAGTAATGTTATAGAAAACCTATATATTTATATCTCATGGAAATCATAACTTTAAAGCTAATTAAATTCATAGTTTATATTATTGAACTTATTTAGCATTCATGTATTGAATATTCATATAATATGAATAAATTCCTATATTATATATGTTTAATTGCTATTGTTTTCCATTAGCATTATTTGTACAACTATTTTTGCAATTTATAAAGTGTGCATACATATATATGTATATATAACTTTATTAGGTTTCTATAGCAGTCTTAAAAATGTGTTGTTAATATAATTAACATCATCACCTACTTTTTCAAGATGAAAACCGAAGTTAAGAAAGGATAAATGGCTTTCTCAGGGTTACCAGGGTACATTCATAAAATTTGGATTATTATCACCTAATTACTTATAGGCTATACAGAAAAAAAATCAAATACAACATTTCTTATGTAATGAAATGTTTATTCCTTGAAAGAGAAAAGTCTTTAGAGTCATCAAGGTATAAATTTTGGAAAAGGGCAAACGAGTGCTTATAGCATGGACCTATTACTACATGTGGTACATATGACATTAGCAGGTCCTTTAGGGGGGAATTGGGCTTCTGTTTCTTCCCTACTGAGGACATTAAAATAGATGAGACTTTTCTCCTTGACTAAAGAGTAGTAAAAACAGTAATGATATCAAAAAGAACAACAATATCATAGAGAGTAGCATTATCAAAATAGTCAAGATGAAAAAAGTTATTTTTCATATATTACCTTTAGCCATCATAAAACCTAATTAGGTATTAGTAGTAGTAGTATTAGTATCAGTATTAAAGAGAGAGAGAAATGTAAGTTTGGGAAGTTGTTATAACATGACCAAAGTCATACAGCAGGTTAATAATGAAGGTGCATCAATCTATCTTAATTCATCACCCACTTGCCTTCCTCCCAGGACAAACCTGACAAGTTTTTTTCAACAAGAAGAAACTTCTATTAGAAAGGGTTTTTTTTCAACCCTATAAGACACAACTGATGAAAACAGTACTGGCCAAAAACCACAAACCATATATTTTTTCTATTTAAAAATGTATGGTGTCATCCTATTCAGCCCGGAGAAGAAAACAAATCCTATCATTTGCAACAACATGGATGGAACTAGAGGGTATTATGCTCAGTGAAATAAGCCATGCGGAGAAAAACTAGTACCAAATGACTTTACTCATTTGTGGAGTATAACAACAAAGCAAAACTGAAGAAACAAAACAACAGCAGACTGACTGACTCCAAGAAGGGACTAGTGGTTACCAAAGGGGAGGGGTTGGGGAGGGTGGGTGGGAAGGGAGAGAGAAGGGGATTGAGGGGTATTATGATTGGTGCACATGGAGTGGAGGGGTTCACAGGGAAGAGAGCGTAGCACAGAGAAGATAAGTAGTGACTCTGTGGCATCTTACTACACCGATTGACAGTGACTTCAATGGGGTATGGGGGGACTTGATGATATGGGTGAATGTAGTAATCACAATGTTTTTCATGTGAAACCTTCATAAGAGTGCATATCAATGATACCTTAAAAAAGGTATGGTGAAAAATGACTTCCTTTTTAAAAGAAATGCTGATCAGTATAAGTAGAGTCAGTTCTCCTACCTTACGAGTTTTCAAAGAGCAAATAGGATAATTGGAATTTGATTAACAAGAAAATATTATTTGCATTACACAGACTATTACTAGTTGCAATAAAGTCAATATCTGGATCCAGGGAGCACAGCATAATAATTTAATTTTCCTATGAGGAAAACAAGAACATAGAGCTATTCCTGAGTATATTGTTCTGTTAGCATATCTTTTCTATTTTTATTATTTTTTTCCTTTTAAACTCAAATTTGGTTTTACTTTTTTTTTTTTACCTTTGGCTCTTGTCTAATGCAACAAAGATACTAGGTCAAGGTAAAAGAATAACAGAAACTAAGAGTATCTGACATATTGAAAGACAAAGGAAAAAACCTTATTTATTTATTGAATGAATTTTTGCTTAATCAAATTATAATCTTTGCATATCATAACAAAATATATTAACATTGTGACTTAAGCCTCTATTATTAAGAATCTGAAACTCCCTAAACAATTTACATTTTATATTTTCTTATGCAATTGTTCTCATGTAACATGAACTGCAGCTACTGTGTTATGAATGAATAAATTTCATAACAAAAGATGCATGTCTAATGTGCATGCTTATATATAGTTAATTTCTCTTGATGCTGTTTTTCTTTTTCACCTTTCCATGAATACATAATTTTAAAATCTTTTAAAATATAAAGAAATCTAGATGGAAAACTCAGTTACAATATAATGAGTCTTTTTCAGGCTTTCAGTTTGCCATACCATATCCATGTTTATAAGCCCCTCCCATAATGTTTACTCTTCTTTGCTTTTTTAATATCTTTTAAAAAGTTGTTTAGACTGAGTTTTCAAAATTGCTTTCCAACCCCCAGATGCCTTTTCCCCCATCATCAATAGCAAATACAATGCTTCTTTTTTAAATATATACTAACTACATTTTATCTTTGGCATGTAAACATTGACATTCTGTTCAACCTTAATAATTTGCACCATTTAAAAAAAATAAGGAATAGAAAATACCTTCCATATTAGGGTTGTCCAGAGAAACAGAATCAATAGTATATAGATTTATAGATTTATTATAAGGAATTAGCTCATGCAATTATAGAGGCCAATGAGCCCCAAGATTTGCAGTCAGCCAAGTTGAAGACTCAGGAGAGATGATGCATAGTTCCAGTCTGAAAGCTGGTAGATTTGAGACCCAGGAATTGCTGGTGTCTCGGTAAAGTCCAAAGGCAGGAAAGTTGATGTCCCAGTTAGAAGGCAATTAGGCAGGCAGGAGGGATTCTCTCTTACTTGTGAGAGGTCAGCCTTATTGTTTTATTGAGGCCTTTGACTAATTAGGTGAGGCCCACCCACATTAGGAAGAACAATCTGCTTTACTCAGTCTACAGAGTCACATGTTAACCTCAAATACAAACTCCCTCATTGACATACCCAAAATAATGTTGGTCTAGTCAAGTTGACACATACAATTAACCATCACACTTTCTTTGCAATGTTTCTCTTAAACACATACTCTAGTCTGTTTTTTGGGACAGCAAATTTACTTGGATGACACTTGACAACCATCCAGACCTGTTCTCCTTCCACTCCCATTAATTTGTTGGAGTGGTTTAGGCAGACACCCAGAATTTGAATCTAGACTTCTCTAGGTAACTGTTGGCATATTGCTTAACTTCTTTTCTGTAAACCTCATTTGCTTTGTCTGGGAAATGGGATATTAAGCCTATGTATCTCATGAACAACTGTGAGGATTAAGTGAGCATTGCAGCGTGCTCACCTCCCCCACCATTACACACAAGTATTATCTCCCAATTCTATCACCCTACTTTTTAAAATTTTATTAGCTGGAGCTTACCAATCTATTTTTAATGATATATTGCTGTGTAAAACCTAGAAATTAAAACAATTGATATATCATATCATTTGCCATGACTTTGTGGATTAGCTGGGGCTCTGCTAGTGTAGTTCTTGTTTCTTGTGGTATTGGTTCAAGTAGCTCCTACAACTGCATTAATGTGGACAGGGTGGGGGTTGGAATGTGAAAGACCACTTCCCTTGTCCATCTGTCGATAACATTGGATGCATTTGGGGTGCATCAATTATCCTTCATGTTATCATTCTTTCTTCAGAAATCTAGGCCTGCTTTCAGTTTAAAACATGGGAGCTGGGTTCCAAGAGAGCAAAGGGGAAAGCTCTCTGATCACTTATAGACTAATCCTAATACTGGCACAGCCTCACTTTCATCTCATACTGTTGTTCAAAGCAAGTCACATGATTTGTCCAGATACAAAAGCAAATAGACTCCACTTCATGATGAGAGGAGTAGTATCTACCGATGGAGAAAACAGGAATTACTGATGGCCATCTTTAAAAGCACTGTCCACACCTGTGTGTTAATATTGGTTTGCTAGGGCTGCCTTAACAAAGTACCACAAATGGTGGTTTGCAAACAGAAAGTGATTGACTCACAGTTCTATAGGTTAGAAGTTTGAGGTCAAGGTGTTGGTAAGATGGGTTCATTCTGAGGGCTATGAGAGGTTATTTGTTCCATGCTTCTCACCTAGCTTCTGGTTGTTTTCTGGCAGTCCTTTGTATTCCTTGGCTTGTAGGAACAACCTACAATCTCTGTTTTCATCTTCACACGGTGTTCTCTCTGTGTGCATATCTGTCTAAAAATTTTCCCTTTATTTAAGTATACTGCTCCTATTGGATTAGAGCCCACTCTAATGACCTCATTTTAACTCGATTATCACTGTAAAGACCCTATCTCCTAATAAGGTCACATTCAGAGGTAATAGGGCTTAGAATTTCAACATATACATTTTAGGGGGACAAAATTCAACCTATAACAACATTGTAATTTACTTTTTCTATTACAATCTATGTCTTTTATGTCCTGCAAGTGTCCCTCACTCTAATCTATAACAGTGACCTTTATTGTTTTCTTTGTTTATTGATGTATCCCAAGTTCCTAGAACAGTATTTGACATGGAATGTGTTCAATACATATTTGTTGGGAGAAAAAAAGAGTATTTATAAAAATGTTAGTATATTGTCGGGTACATGAAAAGTACTAACAAATGTTAGCCCTTATTATTATAATACAAGTATTGATCCTAAGAAGACATTTTTGAATGTTCTTTTCCAAAACATTCAGGAGTGACTATATATTACTGTGAAACTACTAAGCATTCAAGAATGTGAAAATCTATATGAATGTATTGTTTCAAAGTAGGTTAATCAGTAAAATGTTTATTTATCCTGATGATTATAACAATACATTTTAGGGAGACATCTTCAGAAAAATTTTTATAAGCCTATCTATTTATTCATAATTATTACCTACATTGATCACTCACTGATTCACCAAACACAATTCAAATGACTTTGGTTGCTTCCTAAATTCAAATGTGTCCATAAAAGATAGAATGGTGATATTTTCCAGTGCATTGTAAAACTCATGTGTAGATCCATAAAGGAGTTTGTAATATATATTTATCCATTTTATCTTAGTAAATGACACCATTATGGTGAGGAAAAACAACTGTGGGTCAGTTACAGGGTTTGAAACTATCAATGCTTATTTTAGACTTCTCATCTTCCTTCCATTAAGGGTTAAATTGCAGGAGAAATATTCTAGGATACCTATTCCAGAATTATAATACAAAAAAAACACTGTCTCTCTGTTCTCATACAGAAGAGCCACCATATGTTTAGTAGTTAAAAGCAAGGTTCTCTCACTTTAATAATATTTAGGTCGCTAGCTTACAGAGTAGTTATGAAGGTAAACTCTCCCAGATTAACACCATATGCTACTATCAGAACCACAAATGCTGGTGATGAGCTTTTCTGTTTAGATTAATGTTGCTGTCTTTGAAAGAATGGTTAGCAATTCACCCATTATCCACTGAGTCCAAGAAAGCCTTCATCACATCTGCCTCCAGTCAAGGCATTCAAGGTCTCCAGAGATTGCCAAGTCACAGGGGTGTGCAGAATAACTGAAAGTTAAAATATTGTCCAAAAGAGACCATATGTTTGAGCAGACTGCATTTGTCTTGACGGGGCAATGTAAGTGTGAAGACAAATCATGTCCAACTTGTCATAAAATTGAATTAGGACCGGAAGGAAGACAGAAATTTTAGCCAAGGGAGCTAGGAAGCTTAACATATATCCTCCTGAAATTAGCAGATGTAAGAATGGTGGTGAAAACGCCCTTAATCATTCAACTGTTTCCTCTGAAAACATAGAGGTAAAAAATATTGAGTTTAAGAATATGACTTTTTCTAGTTTTCTCATAAGCATATCATATGAAAAAACTTACATAAAAGTCAAATATTCATGCCCAACTGGCCCACATTCTAGAACCTAGATGAACGTTATTTATCAGCAAACAAAAAAGAGTGTTGCAGATTAGATTAATTTATGTTTATTGAACCTCTATAGTCTGTCTAGTAATAAAACCAAAAGGATTCTTATTTTCAGAGAGGTTACATACTCTTGTGGAGAGACAATGACAATATGGACTGTTTATAATACAGAGGATGGTAAAATATAATTTGTGCTGAGAAAAATAAGGCTGGCAATGGAATAGGGATCAATAAAAGAAGACCTCAAATACGGCAGTCAGGAAAAGCTTCGGTGAGGAGGTGAGGAGGTGAAGGTGTGAGCTATTTAGATGTCTGAGAACGACTTTCCTGAAGAGACGGAAAAGCAAGCAAAACAAGTGATTACAATAATCCAGGACAGAGATGTTTGCAATTCAGGAAATGGTGGTAGCCACAGAAGTGTTAGAAGTGGTTATATTCTGGTTGTATTTTAAAAGCAGACCTATGAGATTGGTGGCTGCACTAAATGTAAAATTTGAAAGTGCCTAGTCAAGCATGGATCCACTGTTTCGCCTATGGTTTAACTATTAATTGAAATGGAAAACAACTGAACCAGAGCAGTTTGGGAAGAAAAAACGAGGAACTCATTTATACATGTCAGGTTTCGATGGTTTCTTAGATGTTTACATGAAGAAGTTTTAGTAAGTGGTTGAAAGTATGAATTTGGAATTTGGGGGAGTTTTGGGATGGATAGATGATAGGTAGGCAGGTAGGCAGATAGATACAAGGTAAATATGGACAGACAGTCATGAAACAAGATATTATCAGTGTGGGCAGTGTGGTGACTGTAAAGCAGATATATTCAAAGACTGAGCCCTGAGGAACTAATGACCCACAACGTAGAACACAAACCAATGCTGTGAGGTCCTGCAATCCAATGAAGAAAATGAGTTCTGTTGTATCAACTGCTTCTGACAGATCAAGTAAGGCTAATTCTAAAAACTGATCGCCAACTTTAGTAGATGACCTTCTGAAGAATAGTTTTGGAGAAATGGTGGGTGAATACAATGTTTGGAGTATTTTTCAGAGAAATTGGGAAAAGGCAAGGTAGAAATATTAGTATTAACACACTTGTGAAAATTTGTACTGGAAAAATAAATGAGGCAATAGCTAGAACGATGAGTCAAAACAAGAGAGGGATTTCTTAAATGGCAGACATGACAGTATCTTTGGCTATGAATAACCTAGCAGGGAAGAATTTATGATGTGGGCGAAAGGGCTGAATTATTGGAGTCCTGTTATTTGTGTGTTGTGAGAGGGAAATAGTCTTCAGTAAAAATGTTACTAAGCCATTGTCATAGGCTGTGAGGGAGAGTATTTGGGTACAGATGTAGGTTGATGGGTGAATGTGATGGGATCTTGTAGATATTCTCTTTTGATTTCTAAGTGACATAGAACAAGTTTATCATCTGTGAGTGATGATGGGGGAGGTGGTACTGAAGGTTTGAGGAGAAGGTAGGAAATAGTATTTAAAAAATCTGAACAGAGAATAATTGCTGGCCAGCAATAAGTCAAGTATCATGAATGTGAAATGAGACCAGTTATTATGCTCCTGTGTTTTCTTCAACCTGTTCATCTATCTGTGTGTGTGAGGTGTTAATTAGAGTTAACCAAGGTAATTGTTTTGCCAAGCAGGAAAACAAGAGAGTGGTGGTATAATGGCATTCGTTTATGAAAAACTGATTATAATGAAAATCTTTAGAGTGTTACAACACTTCCTAAGCCTGTTTTTGATCAGAATGACTCAATTTAGGTCTGATGAGCTGGTCATTCTAGGCCAAGATATGAAATATCTAACAATTTCTCTGAAATAGACATATGTACACATTTATCACCCAGGTGACATGTACTACAGTGAGTTCTGATAGATGGCCATCCATGAGAGAGAAAATAATTAATAGTTATGGTACCCTAGGGTTCAGCTACTCCTTAGAATATTATAGGTTAAAATGTATTTTCTGAAGTTATATGGAAAAAATCTGTATTTCTTGAGACAAAATATTGAAAGGTACTGTTTTAGTTGTTCATTTTTGCTATAAGCCATTTCCCAGAGATGACCAAATTCCATATTCTGGAGGTAATAAGAATATCCTTTTCATATACCTCTTCTTTTCTAGTCTATTTTATTCAAATATAATTCCTGATAATTTAAAAGAGCTTCCCAGCAAGCACACAGGGAAGCACAGCCATCCAGATTTGTTATTAGCACAGTCTTGAAAATCCAATGGTTATGAAATAAGTAAAAATCTGCAGTCATGAAATATATTAGAGAAATATTCCCTATAAGTCTAGATGGTGTTTATAAGTCTATAGGATGTTTAGAAAGATCAAAGTCCCAGTAAATCAAAAGGCAATGGCACTGGGGAGTTAGTTACAAGTCATCTAAAGACATGTTTTTTTCCAACTATATGGGATATCTATTGCTACAGCTGGGAGATACATAAAAGTTGCTTCAGGGTGTGCTTTGGGTAAAGTATGAACTAGTTCTACTGCGATGTGGCTTACTCTACTAGTCCTAGTGCCTGGCCACTTGCTGGCCACTGTAAAGTACATTGTGAAGTGCAACTTGGAAGGAAAACAAGTGGAAAGCAGAAGTGAGGAAAATAAAGGCAAACAAGTAAGTGTTCAAAGGCAAATGAGATATTTAGTCTAGTCTTATCTTCTTTGTTGAGGGACCCCTTCCTGAAAACACTGCGGTCTTCATGGTCAGCGACCCAGTATGGATGACCACAGTATCATGCAGTTGTGTCGTTATTGGTCACCTTCATTTCTACCCTTGAAGATGAAAAGCCATCTCTGCCAGGATCCTCAAAGTCAGAAAGTATGAAATAGTGTGTGGGTTAAGATTAGGTAGATATCTTAAAAATCATGAATGAAACCATCTCCTGCTATGTGCTCAGGAATTATATTCCACCACATCTTTAAGAAACATCCACAGCCAAAAGAAAATATTAGAAGAGCTTGAAGGATGATCAGCAACTATCCAATCGCATCCCTTCTTTAGAGAAGACACTGAGGCCCAGAGAACTGAATTGACTTAGAAAACTTACTCATAACAAACTTGGATCAGAACAGAGTCACACCACAGCTATTCCATTTCATCACAATAATTGTTTTTATCAACTATTCCTGTCAATATTTTAGGCTAATGAAAAGTGCCATTTTCACTCCAGAAAACCCTATAGGAAGAATATCAATGTGGAAATAGAGACAGGGGAATTTATTGCAATCAGAAACAGCTAAAATGTTCAATAGTAACTGGATGCCACATCCAACTAATAGAATACTAAAATATGAAAAATCACAATGCAGATGAACATTTAATCACTCAAGATCATTGCTAAGTGAAAAGCAATAGATTTCCATAGAAATAAATGCAATATGATATACATTTGCTAGATAAATGGATAGATAACAGGAGTGGTGTATACTACCACATTAACAGTGGATTACCTGAGGTCTTTTACGACTTCTTCTTTGCCATTTTATTTTCCTACTTTTTATAATGAACATGTTTTGCTTAAATTATCAAAAGCATGCTATTTTTAAAAATTAATTTAGGAGGTATAATTTATGGCAAACACTGTGATTAAGTTCTTCTCTTCTAACTGTAAGATCTATTTGCAGTTTCATTATTGGTCACCCCTCAAGCCAGATACATGTTTCCTAAGTCTGAAAACATGAAAGCCATCATTTCCTTTCTTGGCTGTCTACCAAAAACCTTCACTGATCAGGAGAATAGATGGTAAAATACATATACAGAACAGAATCTGATGTTTAAAAGTGAGAGCCAGTCCTTGTGAAGGCATAATAGTCAAAAAGTGACAAAGGAAACAATCAAATTCCTGATATGTGAATATCTAACTTTGGAAAATCTATAGTCACCGTGCAATACTCACCCACAGTAGAAACTGTCAAAGAAAAACCTAAGATATGAAAATATCTAACTTGTCCAAAAAAACTTAAATACCTAATAAAAGAATAAAAAATATTGATTCCTAATAATACTATGGAAAAGATTTATTTTAAAAAAAGGCAACAATGACAAAATGTAGGCCTAAACATACTAAAAACACAATACCAACCTGTAGTGACAGAAGTTAATTGGTGGGGAAAAAATGCCTCTCTCCTAGATTTTATTCTATAGCCATGAAATATAGAGTGTGTTTGCATCTAACTGAAGGCCCCATAAGCTGTGGAAATCATTTGAATAGGAAATATGCACATATAAAGCTTACCAAGCATTTACATAAACCTTTGTGTCCCCAGATTATAACTCAGCATGCATTATTAAAAGCTGTAAATACAAATTTGTGCTTTACAGAATATTTGAAGTAAAATTCTAAAGCACATAAACAAATCTACCCAGATAAAAACGAAAGTTTTAATTTCTTGCAAAATAATATTAACTGTACATATTCATCCAGTCACACAGCCTCTTAATGTGTCAATTTTTATGAAGACACATGAATAGTATAGTCATAAACATTCATAGTCTCATAAATATTGTACTCTGACAGTCATGTTCCTTCATTCAACAAATATTCATTGAGTTTTTATCATATGCTAGATATTATTCTAGGCACTGGGAAACAACTGTAATTGTCCTCATGGAATTTTATTCTATTGAAAGGCATATATAGTTAAGTGTCGAGTTATCATACGTTCTCTATCTAAATATAAAAAAAGAGCATATGTACTGTATCTAACAATTCTGTATAGTTCATGGATAAAAATTAATAATATGGATATGACTGTTTACCCAGAAAAAAAATTAATTCTAATTGTGCAATCTTGGAACACTATCTAGACTATATGAAACCTCAAGTATGCACCAAGAGCTTATACATGATTGTATAATTGGCTTGACTTTAGGCATTAAATTAACATGTTAAATGCAACACTATGTTGTGGAGAGGTTTTGAATGGTGTACGTGAAGCCTTCATGGTGAGGCAGAAACAAAAAGCCTGTTTCTAGATCTTTACCCAATAGAGAACACATTTCTGGACAAGTAACAACCATAAATTACAAAACCTATTTCTAAAGTGGTTTTACCATTTTACACTCTTACCAATTCCACCTGATTCACTTACTCCCAACATTTTTTTATCATTGGTGGGTGTGTACTGTTATCTCGTATTCTGTTTTTTTTTTTACATTTTCCAGACAATAGTGATTACAAGCATGTTTTCAAGCATCTATTAGCTATTCCTATTGATTCCTTTGTGAGTGTCCAAATTTTCTGCTCATTTTTTCATTGGTTTGTTTGTCCTTTTATTAATTAGTTATAGAACTTACATATGTCAGTTGGTCATTGGTGATTGGTCAGATATATATTCTGCAAATACTTTCTCTGAATCTGTGGCATTACTATTATTTTTCTTAATGGTATCTTTTCTTTGAGAAAACATTGTTAAATTTGTTTTTAATTTGTGGTGAGGCCTTAATTTGTTCATTTGTTCTTTCACTATAATTGCTTTTTGTCTGTGGTCTAGGAACACTTTGCATAGCTTTAAATCACAAAGAAGTTCTCTGATGCTTTCCCCCAAAATCTTTAAGGTTTAAGCTTTTATATTTAGATCTATGATGCATCTTGTATTAATTTTTTGATATGTTGTGTTGTACAGATCACGTTATAGTATCCTCTTATTGAAAAAGACAGTTTGTTGAAAAGACAAAATACAATTGGATTGCAATGGAACCCTTGTAGAAAATAGGACGGAGTGAGTGTAGGTCTATTGCTGAGCAATCATTGCTTTCTATTGATCTCTATGCTGATTTTTATGCCACCATCAGTTCTCTTTATTATGTAGCTTTATAGCAACTCTCAAAGACATGGAATATAGGTTCTACAACTTGGCTTTTTTACAAAAGAGCTTGTGATTTTCTAGACACTTTGTATTTTCATGCAGTTTTAAAATCTGCTTAACAATCTCTAAAGAAAAAATTCCCTGTTGGTATTATATTTGGGACTGCATTTAATCTATAAATCAATTTGTACAGAATTGACCTATGAACCATACTAAGGCTTTTCTAATCCATGAAGTTATCTCCCAAGCTAATTTTAAACACATTAACATTGTACATGAATACTAATTTAATTTTTTAATGACAGCAGTCAGTCCTTGCCATCTCACATCTAGTTAGTCCCCTCCTTAAATTTGAAAACAGGGAACATTACACATGTGGACTGCATCTTCACTCTAGATGTCCTGTCCAGTTGTTCACGGATCACAATTCACTCAATTTCCTTACATCTATTTACTCCACACATACACTGAAGACATTACAATTTGAAACACCTCTGCTCTATGTTTTGATTTCACAGAACTCACCATTCCATGAATTATCACACAGTTTCTACCTGTTGTCTCTTCCTTCTACTTATAATGTTATTCCATCTCTTTCCAAACTTGCAAAAATCCTATCCATCCTTTAAGGTAAAACTGAAATATTCTTTCTTTGATTAGTCTTTCTTACAATTTGGACAAAATTAATCACAAATTGTAGGGCCTTTTTATCTCTCTAATTTATAACATGGCATATTTTATAATTGCATACTGATAGCTGTAATTGTCTATGAAAACTGCAAAAAAATGTTTTTATATGTTATCAAAATAAATCGTAAAATATTTCAAACATATAGAAAAACTAAAGAGAAAGGTATAATAAATTCTTCATACCAGTGGCTGTCAACAAAAGTTGATTTTCCCCACAGAACAAAATTTTGACAACAAAAACTCAGCTGTCAAAACTTGGGTTGTGGTTGGTGGGTAAGGAGGTTTGTTACTGATTTAGAGGATAGAGACCAGAGAGGCTGCTAAACATCTGAATATCCCACAATGCCCAGGACAGCCCACACAACAAAGAATATTGCCTCAAATGCCAATAGTACAGACACTAAGAAACTCTTCTTTATATTCACCATTCAACTGTAGCATATGTTAATATTTTGCTATATTCATTCCAAATCTTCCCCAACACACACTCTTGAATAATAAAGTACTACAAATATATTAGAAGCATTCATTTTCTCCAGATCCCATTCTCCATCTTCCCTCTCTATAGATAACCACTATCCTAAAGTTGATATACACCTAACACCACACATTTTTATATTTTATATGTATCAAAACCTATGTCCTGTTGTGTATATTCATCATACTTACCTATCAGGTATATCATATCATCAAGTATTTTATAATTTTATTTTTACTCAATGATATGTTCTTAATATTTATCAACTTTGATATTCATAGGTCTAGTCATTCATTTAATAGCTGTATAACCTCTATACTATTACATATTAGCCATTGGTATACCAATGGCATTTTGTTGTTTTAAGTTATTGTCTTTGGCAACCAGTTATTTGATAAACTTTCTCATTATATGTTTCTTCTTGTGTAGTGTATACTAGACTGAATAGTATCCCTCAGGTGTCCACCTAGAACCTCAGAATACGATTTTGTTTGGCAATACATAAATCTTTGGCAGTAAGTAAGGCTTTGGCAGATGTAATCAAGTTAAGCTGAGGTCATAGTGGAGTAAGGTAAGTCCTAATTGAATAACTGTATCATTATTGGAAGAGGGAAGCTCAAACGCACAGACACACACAGGGAAAACCACAGGAAGACAAAGTCAGAGACTGGCATGATGCATCTACAAGCCAAGGAGCATCAAGGTTTTCCCATAGCCATCAGAAGCTACCAGAGGCATGGAACAGATCCCCCTCAATGTCTGCACAAGGAACCAACCCTGTCAACCCCTTGATTTCAGACTCCTGGCTTCCAGAACTGTGAAGGAATTCATTTCTATCATTTTAAACCACCCACATTAGGCTGGTTGTTACAGTGGCCTTAGGAAACTTGAACATGCAGATGTATGATATTTTCTCTCAGTAATTAAACCAAGTAAAAATGCTGGATTATAGGATCTGTGCATCTAAATTATAAGAGTTTATGGGTTTTTTTCCTCCATACTTTCTCCTCCATTGGTATCACCAGACTCTAATTTTTGTAATTCTGATGGGTGAGATAGTATTTTCATTGATTTTATTCACCTTTGTATGATTATTAGTGAAGTTGTATTATGACTTTACCTTTTTTAATTAATTCAATTCTATTATTTTGTGAGTTATCTATTTATATAACTTGCCCATTTTGTATTTGTGGATGGGGTGATTATTCTCTTTAAAAAGCAAATAACATGTAGGGTGGTATAGTATTTTCTGGGTAATAAATCTTTGTTTAATATACATTGCAAATATCTTCTCAAAGCCTGTGGCTTATCTTCTAAATTTGTGTATATTGCCTCTTTAGTAGAAGTTATTTGTCTTGTTTTTATGAGTTGTTCTTAGTTTCCATAAAATAATTAATTCCATTGCTACCATAAAGCTATTCGCCTACATGTTATTCTAAAAGTTTGATAATTTCATTTTAATATTTATGCTTTCAATATATGTGGAATTTATTTTGCCCATGGTATGACATAGAGATCGACTTTTCCAGAAAGAAAATCAGTGTCCCTTTCACCATTTAATGAGCAATATATCTGCCCATTTGGTTGCAATGTACCTTCTGCCCTATAAAGTGTGTGTGTGTGTATGTGTGTGTAGTGTGTACATGCGTGTGTGTGTGTGTGTGTGTGTGTGTGTGTGTGTGTTGGTATCCTGTTCTAGTGACCCCTTTGTTATTGCCTGTATATCATGTGGTCTTAATTAAAATACTTTTAAAATAGTTTTGATATATGAGAGAGCCAATTGCCCAACTTTTATCTTCTTCAAATACATCTTAGATATTCTTAGTCCTTTGTAGTTCCATAAGAATTTTAGGATCAACTTGTCAAGTTCCACAATAAACCCTGAAGGATTTCAATTTAAATTGCATTGATTTTATAAATCAATTAGAGAGCTATCTGACATCTTTAAGGTATTGAGACTTATTATTAAGAAATATTAGTTCAGCTTAACTTTTTTAAAATTTAGGTGAATAAATTTAATAATTTATTTGTCGTTTTCTTGTACTCTTAATTTTTTAGATTTACTCAGGTACTTTATAATTCTTGCTGTTATATGTTACTTTTTCCCTGTGTTCATTGTCTATTCATGATGTACAAGAACACTGATTTCTACATTTATTTGTCCCCCGCTTTCTTATTGTCATCTTATTACTTGTAATAATTTATAGAATCATTGGACTTATTTTTATGACTTAAGTCCTATTTCTTGAAAGTAAATGATAATTTTATTTCTTCTTTTTGAATTGTTATCAAAACATTTGCATTGTCTATGGGGTTCTGATAAATGTTCAGTAGTAAAGCATTTTTGCTTTCTGAACAATTTTAATAAGGCCACTTCCAAATTGTCATATTTAAGCATGATATTTCTAAAGACTCAGTGAATTCCTCTAACAAGATAGAGACATTTCTTTTATTTCTAGTTTGCTAACTTTTTTTTATGATGAATTAGTGATGAGCTTTATAAAACTTTCCCAAATACTGGGCAATGAGTAATCACACAAACCATACCAAATAATTTACAAATAGTGTTACTAGCAGGTGACAGGTTGTAGTCCATTATAAAAAGTGTGTTTCTGACATGTATTTACTTAACCTTTTTTTCATTAAGCTGTGAGTTTCTTCAAATGTGACATTAAACATGTGTCACCAATTTTAAACTTAATATAGTACATAAGTGTTTATAAGAACTGTATGTGTTTCTGAGTGTTTACGTGCTTAATCAAAGTATTTTATGCTCTTTTGACCAGATATTTATTTAATCAAAAGGTTTAAATGTTTTAGGAAGTGTAAAATGGCTGAACCATATGTAAGATTTCAGAGGTACCCTGGAAGGAAAACAAGTGAAACATGAGAGGAGAGATGAAATAGATTGTGCAACCCAAAGGCAGCACTTTAAGGAGGATATTGGCAGAAAACTCAAGAGAAGAAAGACTGCATATAGGAAAACACAACACATAGACACTGCAGTGTAAGATATGCAAAATACTGGGGAACAGAAGTTAACATTTAAAGTGAATATAGTGATATTTTTATTAATAGCTCTTAAGATTGATTAGAACAGCGTAGGTCATGCTGAGTAGGGCCAGTTACTTTAATTACACCTCAAGCACTGGAATGTTTTGGAAGCTCTAGTATTCAGCTTCATTTGTGTCTAAGCAGTGCCTGGAGTGACTAAAGAGGTTCCCGGACCCAACTCCACTGTGGGGGAACACCAACCCAGCAGGATGTCTGAGAATTTCATTCAGTTCTGATACTACTTACCTTAAGATAGCCTCAGATTTCTCAGTTTAAGGGCTCTGTCCTACACGACTTCCCCACACCTCCCACTTCAGATGCCAGGCAGGAGTCCTGTGCTTCTGACCTACCAGCTACAAACTGGAAGGTCCAAGGACCTCCTCCCTAGGTTTGATTAATTTTCTAGAGTGGCACACAGAACCCAGAGAAACATTTATATTTGACGGTTTATTAAAGGACACTATAAAGGATACAAATCAACAATCAAATGAAGAGATATATGGGGAGAGGCCCAGAACAAAGGGCCATCTGGCCATGGAACCTGGGGCCTAGTTTGTGGGCACTGGAAGCTTTCTCATTCCCAAGCATGGGAGCTCTCCAAAATGGCCAAAAAGCTGTTCTCTTGGGCTTTTATGGAGGCTTCATTATACATGATCATGATTGATTAAGTCACTGGCTGACTCAACCTCCAGTCCCTCTTCCCTCCCTGGAGATCTGGGGGGTGGGATTGAAAGTTCCAATCCTCTAATCCAATTGCTGGTCCTCCTGACAACCAGCCCCGGCCCTTGGGTGGGGTCCAAGAGTTACCTTCATTCATAACCAGACACCCATTTCACCTTTATGGCTCTGAACCATTTATAGGAACTAGGATGAAGACCAAATATGTCTGAGAAATATATTTTGGTCCTCCAAATGACCAAATACATAATTATTATAATCATAGTATAGTGGTACCTTATTTTTCTTTTTAAATATTTCTAGTTCTAGGAAGTCTGTACCTATACTCCATGATCCTGGGGAAACCAAATTCAGCACAATCACATAATGATAGCGTGAGAAGCATAAAAAAAGGAACATGAATGAAGGAATAGCACATACTCTTTTGTATCTTATAGTCACTTAAAAGCCTCCTTCATTGGAACAGTGGGGAAAACTCAGTTACTATTTAAATCAGTCTCTTCCTGCATGCGTATCTTTCATCTTTCTGTCTCACCCATCTCTCACTTCTCTTCCTTTGACTTGCTCTGACTGTCCATCTTTCTGTCTCAGTTTCCAAATCTCCTATATGCATGGAAGTAAATAATAGAAATTGCCTAGACTTACTTGTCTTAAATAATAGACCTAATAATAACAGAATGTACATTTCAAAAGTTCTATGTTGCCTAGGCTAATTAAAATTACTCAAGTATTCCAAAGTAGCTGTGTACACCAGACAAAAAGTAGAAATTTAACTGTTCTTATCTTTAACTCAGAAATAAACTAAAAGACCCCGAAACTCACTCACTTAATTTAAATCATTTGTATAGCAATTATCTCAACAGTAACAGTTTAAAAATATTTTCTCATTTGCTGAATTTTTACTCCAAGAATTAGAAACCAATTTAAAATTCAATTAATTTTTACATCACATCAATATATGGTAATTAAGCACTGAATTGATGTAAAAGAGAAAATACACATATAAAACTTTTTGGAATTATGAATGTATTCATAGTAGTGATTAACAGTTACAAGTAATAGAGATATTTTTATGATATTTTAAGATTAAAATCAAATAAATTAAGTGTAACTACTCAAGAAATTACATCCTCCTAATATTTGTGAATTTGAACTCCATATTTGAAGACTTATTTACTTTCTTAAGGTACTAACATTTTCCAAAGCTGATTGTGTGTTAGAGTATGGAGATGACCAGTATGAAGAAAGGAGGGAAGATCAATGTTTCTTGTCTGGTGCCACACATGCTGGCACTTCTGCTTGCATTATCTCATTTAATCCATACAGTCCCGTGGAGTATTGACTATGATGAACTTATTTTGAAAGTAAGATAAAAGCATTATATTAGATTAAATATCTTGATGAAGTTTATAAAGATGAACTTGACTCCTAATCTATTGAGTTCCAACTTTCCAGCTTCTTCCTCTGTACAGCACTGGACCATTTGGACAGTCAGGTCTATTTATACAAAAGCCAATTACATAGAAAACCTGCCCTAGGATATGATCTTGAAATGGAAGAGGCTAACAAGCAGAACAAGGAATACTTGGAGTATAGAATATTTATCCAGACATGTAGCTAGCTCATTTTTCATTCAAGTACAACCCTGTTTGTGCAAGACAGCTGGAATTTGGGTGGGTGGGAGAGTGCTGAGAGGAGGGAGGTAAGGGAGGGGTTGTTCTAGGGCCAGATCTATCTCAGATAGATTGTCATTGTCAACAATATTTATTGAGTCAAACTATGAACCAGGCACTGTGCTGGGCATTGAAATGCATTTCCTCATTTAATCATGTGAGACCTAACTATGGTTTAGAGAAGTTACATAATTTTTTCAGTACCCACAACCGTCAAGGCATGAAATTCATTCCTCAATCAATTTTTAGAAAGACCAATTTGTGGACAAACAAAATTTCAGATAGAAGAGAAGATCTCTGTGAGATAACCTATATCTATGTCTGTGTGTATGCCTATATTTATATATATACACACACACATATACATTTATACACACATGTATTCTACTAATAAAACAGTGGTTAATTTTATACCCATTAATTTTTCAATCCAAAGTTCATGTTTTCCTATAATTTTCATATAATATCTTTTAAGTGATGATGACATAAAATTATGTCATTTCTCCCAAAATAGTTTACATCAAAATCTACAAATAAGGCTCTTCCTGAAGTTGTTTTCTATCTATTCTCAGTAAGACAGAACATGAAAATACTGAAATGTTTTGAATGAAAGAAAAAAAATTGGAGAGGCCTCAACTACTAGGAAATTCACCCTCAACACCCTTTCTTTCAAAACAAGAATAAAGCTGTCACAACAGCAAAATTCCCTTTATTTATTACCAAAGGGTGTTAAAATTATAGTCATAAACTCCTGAAGAGAAAAATGTTTCATGGTGGCCTAAGCCAAATTTATTGCTATATTATATTCATTATTTAAGCAGAAAGTAAATTTTTAAAAATGTTCAGGATTTAGAAAGGGATTAAAAAATGCAATAATTTAAAAAATGAAAAAGGGAAAAAGAAAACTGTTTCTTTGAAAATAAACAATTATATAAAAAGGAATAGGCGGGGAACTGAAAAAAGGAAGAAAACAAACTTTTAAAACCAGAACTAGATGACAGGCTAGGGACTATGTGCAGGATAATACTTTGTACAACTATTTGCTTTCAGAATTTTTATGGCATGAACACCTTTTATGGAAAAAAAATAACTTACTAAAGCTGAATCAACAAAATATTTAAAAACCTATGTAGATAAATACTATAGATGAAAATGCAAAGATAATCAAGGAAATATTTTCAAAATATTATAGACTAAGAAATTGATAGGTGAGATATTTTAAATTTTCATTTAAAAATTTAAGTGCCCTATATACTGTGATAATTAAAAATGATGGCAATACTGTGTATTTTCTTTTTATAATGCATATTTATACCTGACAAAAGAAAAATATATAAAATATCATTAAAGGATATAAATGAAAAATACACATGAAGTATTAAAAACTGATTTCACAGGAATTTTAAAACAATATACATTGACAAAAGATCTTTAATCTCAATAAGGACATGAAGAATCAGACAAATTATATTAATATTTTAGTAAGAATACAACAGGAATTCCATAAAATATAATGTCCCCATAGTGATAACCCCTCGAAAACTGACAAAAAGGTAACATTCTTTTTAACACGAAAAATTTGAAGTCAACATTTTACTTGCTGGTTAGAAAAACAATAGATGTGACAATTAAAGGTAGGAACAAAACTGTCATTATAATTTTGCTTTTATTTGAGTACTTTTTGACAAATGCAAAAAGATAATAAACGTCATGGGAGGAATTATCATTTTCAACATTTGCAAGTAACATTTTTATAGAGAGAGTATTAAAGATAATAAAAATAAGGGTATGCAGTAAAATGACTGAATGTAAAGAAAATGTATTATGTAGACATCTGTGTAATAATGATCTAAAATACGTAAAGGTTTTTAGTGAATCAAAAAGAAATGTTTGGGGGAAACAACTACTAGGAGATCCTCCCTTAACAGCATCCCGACCAAAAGTTATTGTTTAAAAATAATTTTAACCAAGTTGGAAATAGATGACTGCAGTTTTCTGAACATTAACCTTGTGTCCAGTGCTATCCTAAGTATTTTGAATATGTATGTAATTCAATTATTACTCTCATACTTAAATAAGGAAAATAAGGCTCGGAGACAATGAGTACCTTATCCAAAGACCTGCATCTAGAAAGCTGAAGATTCAGTTTTGAACCCAGTTTGGCCCGGCTCCAAAGTCTGTTATTAAATATATTAAAAAGCACTAGGGAAAACTTAGCATGAACATACGGTGTTATTGGCTGAATTGTGTCTCCCCTGCCAAATTCATATATTGAAATCCCAGCCGTCTAATATATCAGGATGTGACTGTATTTGGAGATAGGGGCTTTAAAAAATGTCATTAACTTAAAATGAGGTGGTTAATACGCCCTTCACGGTGTTTACCCAGGAGGTTCCTTCTACCTTGAAAATTTTGTCCATGTGGGTATGAGTTACTTCCTCTTTTCTCTAATCTCTGCTCCAGAGGCTACTCTTAGCAAACTACTGAAAATTGCGAACTAACTCCAGTACTGCTAAACCCCCTTATTCCTGCACAAATTTTGTTCTAAAATATTTATCCCCTCCTAACACACTATAAAACTTAATTATTATTGTATTTCTTCTTTTATCTCCCCATCTTCCCCTTGCCCTCCACCATTAGAATATGTATTCACAAAGGACAGTTGAGTAAAATCTACAGAAGTATGTTGATAGGACACGTTTTGTACAAAGTAGTGACCAATAAAGATACAAAGTAATAATAAACAAGAGAACACCATTCACAAAGATAGGAAAAAAAAAATATTAACAGTGGTGCTCTGTGGATGAGGGCTCATTATTGTCGTTGTTTTTCTTTTTATCCCATATATTTTTCTTCATTTTCCACAATTAATAAATTGGAAATATAAAACTAATATTTTAAGCAAAATACTAGTTTATTTTTTAAATGGGGTTTATGTGAATAGGTATTGTACTCCATAATTTTAGGTGCAAATAGATACAGTCAACTTATTTCATAAAAGTAAAACCCATTCCTTATTTGAAAGTTTTTACAAATATAGGAATCAAGATGCATTTTATAATGTATATCTATGAATAAGTACTAATAAGATTGATAACTATTGGAAAAATAATTTGAAGTTGTTATTTTAAGAAAATATGTTTAAATACCTAAAATAAACAAAGACAAGATATTCAAATTGAATATTTTTACAATTAATGATGATTTATGAAGATGACGTGACACAAAATGTAAATGTAAAAATTAATATCTTTCCTGTTGAGCACTAAATTATAAGATAGAAAATACAGTGAAAAAAATCCCTTTCATCCTAGCAATTGAAAACATAAGTAAATTTGACAATGACTATGTTGCATTTATATGAAGAAATGAGTATTCTACAGAGAGATAAAAAATGCAAATTGAATAAATGCAGATGATTTCAAGTACTTTGATGAGAGATCTCCTGTTAAAAACAGGTTACTTATTCCTGGATTAGTTTATAAATTTAAATAAGTTCAAAATTGCACAGCATAGTATTAAAGCTATATTTCTTACTGCTTAAGAAAATTAGCTCAAATTCTGTCTCTAACAATGTGTGAGTTTCATAACTTTGGGTATCAATGAAATGGGGATTTAATAGCACTTATTCCAAATTCTCATGGAAATAAATTAGGTAAAGAAAGCAAAGTACTTATATAATTGTCAAAAACACTGTGTTGTTTATCTGAAACCAATATAAGATATTCCAATGAAAAAAAAGACAGAATGCAAAGAACATAGCACCAGGTGTGGGACATAGTAAACACTTAGAAAACAATGTGGACACTGATTATAAAATTTCACCTGCATTTTGTTAATACTTTTACTTTAATAACTTGATAAAAGTGAATCAATATATCACTTAGAAAATAAACAGTGAAAAAAACTAAGATGCCATTTATATTAAAATAGAGTCCTAAGAAGGAGTAAGCTATTAAATATATTATAAAAATAGATTAATAAAATCACTGTAAAACTGGTGTGAGAATTAGAAATATAAATGAAACCCAAAAGATAGTCAGGGAACACACATATATACAGGCTGTATCAATTGTTATCTATGATTCACTTCTTCAATGGTTATTAACATACTCTATTCCAGGAATTGTGTTTGGTTTTTGATGTTCAACTATTCTGCATAAAATACTGCTATGTATAGGACACTGTTAAGGGAATAAGAATGAGGAGACAAACCACAGACTAGGAGAAAGTACTTTCAAAATACACATCTGATAAAGGACTGTTACCCAAATCATACAAAGAACTCTGAAAATTCAACAATAAGAAAATAACTGGATTTTTTAAATGGGCCAATGACCTTGACACTTCACGAAAGAAGATATAGAGATGGCATATAAGCATATCACGAGGCGTTTCATGTCATATGTTATCAGGGAAAGGCAAATTGAAATGACAGGGAGGTGCCACTACACACACACTAGAATGACCAAAATCTCCAACACTGACACCAAATGCTGGGAAGGATGTGGAGTGACAAGAACTCTCATTCACTGCTGGCGGACCTGCAAAATGATGCAGCCACTTTGGATGACAGTTTGGTGGTTTCTTACAAAACTAAACATACTCTTACCATACAATCCAGCAAGTGTGCTCCTTTTTTACCCAAGGAATTGAAAAATAATGTCCACACAAAACCTCCAATAATTGTTCATGGCAGCTTTATTCATAATTGCCCAAACCTGGAAGAACCAGGATATCCTTTGGTCAGTGAGTGGATAAACTGTGGTACATCCAGACAATGGAATATTATTCAGTGCTAAAAAGAAATAAAATATTATTAAGTGAAAAGGGCCAATCTGATGAGGTTACATACATTACTATGGCATGATTCCAATTATATGACATTCTAGAAAAGCAAAACTGTAGAGACAGTAAGAAGCTCAGTGGTTGCCAAGGGTTGGTTTGGGGGAGGGGAGAAGGGATGAAGAGGTGGGGCATAGAAGATTTTCAAGGCAATGAAAATGTTCTCTATGATACTATAATGATGAATACATGTCATTATATATTTCACAAGTCCATAGAATGGGTCACACTAAGAATGAACCCTAATGTAATCTATGGACTTGGGGTTATTATGATGTATCAGTGTAGTTTATAACTTATAACAAACGTACCGCTCTCATGGGGAATGTTCATAATGGGAGAAGCTCTGAATGTTAGGGGGCAGCGAAATATGGGAAATCTTTACCCCCCACAATTTTTCTGTGACCTAAAAAGCTCTAAGACATAAACCCTTAATTAAAAAAATAAAAGACCAAAAAGCTATGAAATTGGAATAGGCTTGAGTTTTCATTAAACAACCCATTCTTCTGCAGGAAAGGAGTAATCAATATAACATAGTTGAAAACAATGATCAGAAGAAATGAACATTTTATGTTTATACTCAACATGGAAATACTGCAATTAATCATTTATATATGGATAAATTTTAAGTCAAATATAGAAAAAAAGTCAAGTCATTTAAAGATTGATTAGGAAAAATATAAGATGTCTTAGTAAAGGTATTTCTAAGCTTAACTCAATAGCAATATCATAAATAAATACCTAGGGATGGTTTATCCAACTAATTTTCCAACTAGGGGTTATATTGCCTCCTCAGCGGCTATTGAAAATGTCAGCAGACATTTTTGGTTGGCACAAATGGAATGAGGGACTACTGGCCTACAGTGGGTGAGGGCCAAGGATGCTACTATAATTTCTACAATGCACAGGACAGTCCCTAAGAACAACGAATTATCTGGCTCAAAATGTCAATAAAGGTGAGGTGTAGAAACCTTGGTTTAACTCTTATCAATGTCCAATTCTCAGGAATCTCCAGTTGTTGAGGGGAGTTGAATGGACATTATTCCTAACTTAGCAAACCTGCTGAGTCTGTAAAAGGACCATTTGTTTGAAAATAAGCCAAAGTATAACCTTTGGCTAAGATCTGAATCTGAGGCATTTTTCTTTCTTATATATCTGGAGAGGGAATATTGGAGGTTATGTTTTCAGAAACTCTCTTCCATCTTAATGGAGTTAGGTGCCTTCTGAGAGGTAAAGTAGGCCCCATTTCTGACTCTCTAAAGTACTCTGTGATCTTTGGAGCCACTTCCTTTCTCAAGGCCTCTAATTTGCAGCCCTGTAACAAAAGGACATTGATTTAGGAATAAGAGTTTTTGAGCTTTGACATTTCCTGTTTGCTTCCACACACACTGCTTTACACCTTCTCATTCCATAAAAGATCCCCAGGTTTCAACTTGTGTCCTTTGTCAAACTGACAAAGGGAAAGTGTGAAACAACTGACTCTTACTGAGACAAGCATGTCTCATGCCCCAGTGCAGAAGGCAGAGAATATGAGCATTCAATTATTCACACAATCTGACTTTTAATTAAAACACCTTCCATTGCTCTATTAGTATCATGGTGGGGAGGGAGGAATGAATAACCAAAGATACACTTCTCCTCCTCTCTCTTTGGTGGCTATTGTTATAGTGCCTGAGCTGCAGGATATAACTTTCAATAACAACTTTGGGGAAAATCTTGAATGCTACATGGAAGTCTTTGGCTTCTGTGGTGAGAAACATGCTACTTCATTAAGAGCATTCTGTGTTTTAATGGCAGACATTATTAAGAGAAGGCAACGTTGTATGGAGTTGTGTGGTAAATAGGTATTTTTATATCTGTAATTAAGGGGAGTGATTATTTTTATCCTATTAAAGGCCATGAATTACTAGGTGACACCTGTGTTTTTGGTGTGCATTTCCATGAGTCTGCAAAATAGTAAGCCAGTTTCTGTCCTACTGTTTGATCTCCACACTCCCAAATTCCATGTGTATTATATCTATCTATATATCTGACTATTGCATGGATTCTGTATATAATATATATATATATATATATATATACAGAATATATATAATATTACAGAAAGTTCCCTGTAAATGCTCCCACCCATAACATAGAAGATTGCAATGTCAGAATTGCTCTGTGAAGTGGAAGTAAACAACTGCAACATGATATTTTATACAGATTTTAGAGAATGGTGTTTTAATGTTTCAAACCAAGATTAAACAAGTAATTTCAAAGAATCTCTGGACTCAACATTATATTTAGTTTTTGTTTTTGAATTACTTGTTTGTTTGGCTTACTAGCTTTATTGAGGTATATAGTTTAGATACAATAGCTGCACATATTTAAAATGTACAGTTTGATGTTTTGACATATGTATACACAGGTGAAAGTATCACCCAGTCAAGGTAACAAAGAAATCAATCATATCCTGAAGTTTTCTCAGGCCCTGGTACAATCTTTCCTTCCAGCCCCTCCTGTTCCCCACCTATCCCATCTCCACACAACAACTCATAACACTTTCTGCCACCACAGATTACTTTTCATTTTCCAGAATTGTGTATAAATGGTATTATATAGCATGTACACTTTTTCTCCTCTGGCTTCTTTCAGTATGATTGTTCCATCCATGTTGTATGTTTCAGTGGACTCTTCATTTTTGTACTGAGTAGTATTCCTTCCCAAAGTTATAACCCTATTTTTTTATTCATTCCTTTGTTGAAGGACATTATGAGAATTTCTGGTTTTTGACAAGAATAAATAAATATTCTAGAAACAGTGTCATGTTTTTATATAGGTAGATGCTTTCATTCTCATGTAAACACTTAGGAGTAGAGCAGCTGTCATACGGTAAGCCCATTTTTTATTTTAAAAATATTTTTAAATATGTATATTTTGTTGAGGTATCACTGGTTCAGTATTAGATTTGTAAATAAATGAAGACTACCCACATGCAAAGAAAAAGAGTCTATTGATCCAGAGCTTCCTGCAGGAAGGGTACTACCACCCCTTGTGTTTGGCAGAGATTCAAAGGCTGACAATGGAGTGGAAAGGTTTATAGCAAAAATAGAGGAAGGTTTCAGCCAGCCTGGGTTGGAGACTGCTGACTTGCAGAGGCTGGAGCGGGGCTGACTACTAAGAAAGCATCTTCTGTGATTGGTTTGCAAAGCATCTTTCTCTTATTGGTCCTGAAGAGGAAGCAGGGACGAAAAGTAAGGAAGCTAGTAGTTGTTGCCCAAGTCTTGACATTCTGGGCCAATGGGTGTGAAGTTGTAGTTTGACTTCCTGGGATTATTGTTGCAGAGATTTGGGGTCAAAGTTTGTCTTTATCTGTTCAGGCACTGTAACAAAAATAACACAGACTAGGTGGCTTAAACAGTAAATATGCATCTCTCACAGATTTGGAGGTTGGGAAGTATGAGATCAAGGAGATGTCAGGCTCAGCATCTGGTGAGGACCTGCTTCCTCATAGTTGGCCATCTTCTCACTGTGTCCTCACAAGGCAGAGGGGTGAGAGAGCTCTCAGGGTCTCTTTCATAAGGATGCTAATCCTGTTCATTAGGGCCCCACCCTCCTGACCAAATTACCTCCCCAAATTCCCATCTCCTCATGACCACATTAGGGGTTAGAATTTCAATATATGAATTTAAGGGGGACTCAAATATTCAGTCCCTTGAAGAGTTCTGTTATTATGTATGGTCTGATCACTGTCTGTGTGTGTGTTCACTCTCCTTTAGCTCAGCTATCTTCCCTGTATTGTGATCCTGTTGATCATTAGACTGTTACAGGGGCTGATGAGACACTTGAAGCACAGGGAGAGTAAGGGACAAAAGTAAAGTTAAATTTTTAACAAACAGTAAAGAAGAAGCGTGTCAGGTTTTTATATCCAGAACTACTTAATGGGCATTCTGGGAAAAGCAGCATCAGAATCCATAGAAACTTGTTAAAAATGCACATTTTTGGCCCTACCCCAGACCTACTGAATCTGATAACCTGTAGGTGGAGTTCAGTAGTCTGTGTTAATTTTATTTTGCTTCTGTTTATAAAGTATGAGAAGTACTGATCTAGAGCTATAGGCTCATTACACTATGATGCTTTCAGGCTAGGAAAAAAGATTTCTCTCAACCCTGGATATGTCTCTCTAGAAGTCAACAATGTGACAGTTACAGTGCTTTGCTTAACAAGGATTGGGAATAGTCAATATGCTTTAAATGTGAGATGCTCAAGTTCTTCCAAGGGATTTGAATAAATTGAACTTTATTAGGATTGATGAAATGAGGATCCTCGCATCCCTAAAGAACAGTGTAAGCCTGAACGTGAGATCAATCAAAGGAAATTCTAGACTTGGAATCTACAGATGCTATTAATTAGCAGATAAGATGCTTGGCATTCAGATTTAGTGAGAATCTTGAAGTGAGGGAAACAGCACCTGAAATGCATTATGCTGGTCTTACAGAAATCTGCCAGGTCTTGCATGTCCTAACTGCACATATGCACAAGATGATAAGGCACACCAGATCTTTTATTCTACTAAACATAAAGCCTCACTCCACAGTTATAAAATAACCTCAGAAAAAGGTTTACTACTTGGCTACTTCACATGTAATTTAAAAAGAGGTGATTTGATCACAGATGGAGGCTGTTATTGTAAGAGACTAAGAAAATGATTAAATAGACACACAGACATAAAAAATAGGATTAGAACAGGTATAATATTCTAACACTATATTACAATAGAATAATATTCTAATGTAGATTCATTTAAGAAGCAGGGAGACTTTCAGTGAAATTTTTCATACCTTACAATCAGGAAAATAGTGGTAAAGCAGTAGGACTGTGATCTGAATCTGGCTCGTTCATATACATATGAATATGTATGATTATATACAACATATATGATATATGTAACATATATGTGATGTGTACAATTATATGTGTATGTGTATATATATTCCCATGCATAGGCAAATCTAATTTTTCCCAAAAGGTATCAGCAAAATTTCAGATAGTGGAAGCCTGTTTGCCTTCATTTTTAATGGAAAAAAGAATAATGTGTTCACAGCCTATCCAAAGCCAAACAAATTTTCCATGCTTTTAAATACTTGGACTCCTTATTTAACAATCCACAAAGTATTTTTGCATAATATGAAGTCTGTAAAACACCATTATTTATTTAATTTATACACTAAAAACTCTTTAATAAGTATATTTGTGTTTAGCATGTAGCAATTATTTATAATATTAGAAACAAATTGCATTTTGCTTCTATGCCTTCACCTCTCCTACACACAAAATTTATGATTTATGAGTGTCTTTCTAACGATCTGGCCTTTCTAGGCTCCTCAGTTCACTTACCTTCATATGTTACATAATGATGTGAAGAAAAGGAGAAACCATGTCACCTTGTGGACAGCCTGACCTGAGAACACAGCCTTAGCCATTATCCTAATCAGTGTGCCACTCGCCACACCGTTCCAGCCCAACTCACGCTCCACTCACACATTTTCACTGGCCCACATCACATCCTTACAATCAGGTTTGGATGTTAGAATCAGATGTTGAATTCTTTGTAGAACACTCTGACCAACTCTATATTCCACACATAAAAATTTCAAAGGGCAAGATATTCTCTCAGAAAGAGAAAATACCAATATGTATTATATACACATATATTTTTGTATATGTGTGTCATGTATGTGTGTGTGAATGCATGTGTATATGTACATATGCATGTCTCTGTGTATGTGTGTGTGTATTTACGGATATTTACATATGTATTAATGATTGTGGTTTCTATTTCTAAATTACAAAATGTGATAAATAGTAAATACATCTATGGTTTTACATTATCTTCACGAAAGAGTTCCATTAGTGGGCTTGACAAAGTAAGGAGTGAAAGTAATCCTCTTAGGAGCTTGCAGTTTAATTAGGGGAGAGAATGTATATACAGTTTAGGACACCTGGCATGAATATTTAATTACTAGATAAAAAGATAGATACATAATGTAAGCCAATTAAAAGATAATATTAATCATTACAAAATAGTGCTCTATGTACAGTAATAGATGTCTGCACATTAATAGGGTATGGTGCATTGTCGCAACACCAGGGAGTCACTTACACAATAACTGGAGGTGCTTGAGGTGCTCATGAAGGATGCCTAAGGTAGGCAATGCATGAACATAATGGAATGAGGCATGTGAATAAAAAGGAAAAAGAAACCTCTCTAACAGAAAGAACAGTACACAGAAAGGACACAGATGAGAGAAAGCTGGGTAAATTGAGGAAAATGGAGGCAATTTAGGATTTCTAAAAGCACAAAATATGAGGCAGGAAATGCAGAATGATGAGACTGGTGAAGTAGAAAGGGGTCATTTCATAGTTGAACTTGCATCTACTTTAACCAGCTTCGACCATGCTCTGTAGAGGACAGGATAGCTTTGGAGAGAAGATGACAAGCGGGAAAGATAGTGCGATGATTTCCATAAAAGTTATGAGGTTCTAAGAGGTATTATGTAGGGAGATAAATTCAAGAAATACTTAGGATTAAAGTCATCAGGACATGACAGAAGGATGTGTGATGAGGAGAGGAAGGGAGTAAAAGGCTAAATTAAACCTTTCTAATTTCTAGGAAAATATTGACACTGTAAGAGAAGAAATTAGTTTGGAAGGAGAAGGATGAGTTGATTTTAAAAATCTAGCTTTAAAGAAATGTGTGAACCAGTCAAGACAATGCCTAGTTGCCAAAAATCCAGTTTGGGAATTGAATTATTTAGCAACAAGAGACAAAAAGCCCAAGGAGAAACCCCAGTTGTTTCCCTCATTCACAGTGTGACTACACGCAAGTCATGTAGTTTCTTTGAGCCTTACATGGATTTTTCCTTGTAAAGTGAAGTACAATAATTTTCTGTGCTCTTGTAAAGATCAGATGAGATAATTTCTATGCCAATGCTCTCTGAACTCCATGTTTTTCCAACAGCAAAGTTATAAATCATCATCAAATAAACTGTGGCTCTGGCAGAGCTATGTCCCATATTAAACTTGATTGATCCAGCTAGTGCATTGATGGATATATATGACCTTTAGAGTAGTTTTAGAATGCAGGAATGACTTCATAGGCAGACATGTTCCCTTAGAGAAAGAAGAAAGATAATAAACACAAAGTAAACTATAGATACTGAAGATGGAACCTAATGGAAAACCCACTTTGGAATACTAGGATATCCTGGTGGGCCAGTATGGATCCACCTGCATGGGGACCTGGGCCTACTGCAAAAAATAGCAAAAGGACATCAGAACTCAGAATTAGGACTGAGATATAGAAATTAAAACTATGAAAGAAAGGAACGGTAACAAGGCTTACAGCAAATATTCAGACATTGCAGATGCCATGACTAAGATATTAATAAAATACATTCCTGTATCAAATACTGATAGGGAACCTAAACTACTCCTGGAAAATTAATATATTGTTATGAAAAAGAAAGACTTTTTGATTGTAAGCTGTCATTTATAGTTCTCTGACACTGCCCCAGAGGAAAACATCTCAATTTCTTGAGAGAAGAGCCTACAAAACACAGCAATATTTAGCATGCCATTTGAGAAATGAACAGAGAGCTAGGCACTGATGGAGAGAGAAACCCGCATCCCAGGCAAACAGTAGAGAGCATGGTAGAGACAGTGAGACCAGTGGCAATAGTGAACGGAGTAGAGAGCAAGAACTGCATTGTGAAGCCATCCAATAGCAGAAGAAAGATCAGGGACACACTAAATTGAGAATAACAGTGAAGAGAATAAGAAGTAGAGAGGAGTTGTGAAAAGGGTTAGGTGTCCAAATGACTTCATGAGGCATGGGTCAGAACAAAACTACACAGTAAAACTATACTCCCCACTCTTGATTGCACCTCCTCCCATTCTCAATAAAGTGCTTCTATTACATGAATATTTACATGTGATAGAATTATATTTTATAATATAAATGGTTTTATAATAGGTTTGTATAATCGATTTATATTTTGGCTCATAAACTGCCACATTCCAGGTGGTGGAGAGGCCTCTTACTTGTTTTGAAAGCCCCTGACACACAGGTGAGCAGACAAGGATGAGATCTTCAAGTCCTGATGAACTGAGAGAATTCAGAAATCTCTCCCAGTGAGGCTTAGACTTCCTGAGTTCGGTTTGAGCTGTTATTAGAAACAAGGAATGTGCTAGGCATCCAGTTCTAAATCTCAAAGGAATTAATATGATCTGCAGGAACATTCATTTGCCATATAAAATCTACAGTTGACACAAGTAGTGATTGGTGAAAACAATCTGAGTATTTTTCCTCACTGCACATTTATTCTCTCCCTTCCTCTCCCCACACTTTATTATTATCTCCAGCCTGCCATGAAGTGGGAATGCGTCCTGCTAGCTATGTGATCCTTGCTTTCAAACATGTTTAGTGCGTCTTGGCTCCACAAATGTTTCCAGTCTAAGATAAGAAGTTAGAGATCTTTATCTGTACTCAGATGGAGAGAAATACCAAACCAAGAATAGTTCAAGAAACCAAGGAGAAATTAAATGATGATCAATGATATCATGGAAGAAAACTATGTTGAATTCAATTTACAGTCCATTTAGCAAAAACACACACATCATGTTCTACACAGAATGAAAATAAAACTAATATATTTGTTTTTGTTTTTGATAATTTCAAAAGCATAGAATTCAATACCCCTTTCAAATAAAATAAATTTCTAACATATTTTCCTTCACACTATTAAAGAAAAAAAAGTCTTAAATCAAGGGCCAACATACTTATTTACAAAATACTAGAAGCATCTCAACAGTAAAATAAAAAAAGGAAGGAAGACTATAATCATCATTATTTAAATTTGTTGAACTGCTTTACATTGCAATTGAAAAAGAAGCATAATTTATTCAAATAGAGGAATTGGACCTTGGTTTTCTGCAATGCTATTATTTTCTCATCAACATTAATATATGTAAAGCATGGTAATGTTCAGAAATTTCTCAAAAATATGTTTTCTTTGTTATAAATTGATAATTTAACATTTAATGAAAAAAGTCAGATGCATAATAGAAAGGGAAAATAAAAAACTAAGAACTAACTTCATAAAATGTGAACAATATAAAAAATTATACTACTTTGACATAAATATTAGGTAAATATATGGAGAGATAATGTTCTTGAAAAATAATTTATACATTTAACAAAATTGAAAAATATCTTGTGGGCTTTTTTTTCTATGAATTTTGATAAATTGTTTTTAAAAGTTATTTGGCCTATGAATATATGAGATCTATATTACTATACCAGTTTATCAGGTAAGGAAATGAATCACCACAGATGTTAAGTGGCTTGCACAAGGTGGTAGAAGCAGAGGATGTCAGTATATGTGGTTCCAAAATGTCTCTTATTATGATTTTAAATGTTCCACATCTTTCCTATAAATTTGAAGTTCATTATGTTTGAAGGTCAGCAATGGTTATAACCTCATGTCATGATAAATAAGAGTGATCATGGACCTTTAAACATGTTATGTTGTATTTCTCATTTGCTCATGCTATAGTGTGCCTTTAAGCCCTTTAGCATCACATGTAACCCATCATTAGCTCTTCACAAAACCAAAGATCTTTGGGTACCCCTTACATGCATCCCTAGTACTTTGATCATTAAGTTTCAAAGCTATGCCAAGTTTTCCTCTGATTGCATGGTATGAAGCCCTCAGTAGCTTTTATTTTTTGTCTTTATGCAAATAAACAAATGTCTGGAACAGGAAAGCAAATCAAAGATGAAAGTCTCATTATAAAAACACCAAAACAACTTGTTTGTCCTTGTTCCTATCACTCCTCTTTTAAGTCTTCACAGATAGAAACAATGACATTGGAAAGGAGTAATGTAAGCAGAGTATCAGAAATAACAAGCAGATAGATGGCTCTGCAGAATAAACCTGCATAAGAGCTTAGGAAGTCTAACATTTGATTAATCTAAACCAAATTAATAGCATGCATTCACTGAACTTAATAGGTGCCAGGCATTCCACCAAGCATTCTATACGTTATCTCATTCAATCTTTTTTACAACAGTGCCAAACAGCTGCTATTATTATTAGCATCTTAGAAATGAAGAAACAGAGGGAGAGATAAATAGTTACTGTCCAAAATAATGTAGCTAGGAAATGGCATCAGCGGGACTTGAGCACAGACATATCTGAATCTATACCATTACAATGTCCAATTCATCTGTATTCTCGGGGAATGTTTTACTGGTCCTCTTACAGGTAATCCAGAGGAAATATTATTGTCTCAGGATGGAGTTAATTAAATAATGTGCTTACTACCTCTAATTTCCCAAATTTGATTTCAAATTTCATCCTAGAGTGTTCAGATTAACTCTTTTCCTCCTTGGCATAGTAGACCTATCATTTCTTCATCTCATTTCTTTTCCAAAACACAAGATTAAACTTGTAAGTTCACAACCTTGATATAGGTGGAGAGATCTGGGTATTTTAGATGCTTGATGTGTCAGTTGAAATGAAAGTCTTCCTCATATGAAATACTGAGTTATTTAAAAAATAATTATCAACTAAACAGGTAATTTCTCATTTCTTCATAGATTTGTTAATTTTTCAAATAATCAAATAAACATCGTTGTGTGTTTGAAACTGTGGGTCTACTGAGTCAGTAATTCCTTCCTATCATGCATTTGATCCTTCATGTTGTGTAGCTGCCCTGTCGTTGGGTGGGATTGACTGCACTCCCATATCTAGACACGGATTCTCGCTGGTCTAAAACAATCAAGGCCATCCATCCACCATCCCTGTGATTAGTTCAGGTTTCTTAAACTGAGATTACCAGCAGCCTGTATACCGTTTACCGTAAGAATTTGTGATTCAAGCGGAAAACTGAAGACTTTTTTGGGGTGGTTTCAGAAACATATTCTTTCTCTCTCTCTGTCTCTGTTTGTCTGTCTTTCTCTGAATGCTCTTAGCTATGATTGCTTCGGCCAATCATCCTACAAACACACAGACAAAAAATTCCTTGGGAAACTGAGCAAAGAAGAAAGATATCAGGTCCTTGATGACATCCCTAAGCCATTGTATCTACCAATCATGCAGGCTGCCCTAATTCTAGCCCAGTTTGTTGAACCAATACATTCCCTAATACGTATGTTAGTTCGAGGCAGGTTTTCACTTATATTCAACTGGAAGCATGTAATTTGTACTTCTGAGATTTTTATCAAAGTGGATGCCTATAGCATGGTTATGGAGTTCTACCTCAAAGCTCGGCTGTTTTTTTTTAAATGTATCATCTCGAGAAGGTGATTTAACCTCTCTGAGTTTCAGTTTATTATCTATAAAAGAATGCTTATCCTGGTTATTGTGGGAATTAAACAAAATAGTTGTATGTAAAACACCTTGTACTGTGCCATTTGCATAATAAAAGGTCATCATATTTAATAGGGAAAAAGTCAGGGTAATCCCATTAATCTCTTCAATGTAAGTCTGTATGTCTATAAGGCACTTCAATATTGTTCTAGCACCTTCTGACACTATCAAACTGTATTTGGTTATGTTCTTCCTTTGCTAGTGGTTTTTAAGACTAAATTTGCTTTGCCTCCTCTAAAATACTGTTCTTTTTGAGAGGAACTTGGTTTTCCCTGTCCTCGTAGCTCATGGCACTCCAAACAATGTTTTTTGTAAAGTGGAGAATTGGAAAATCACTTTCTTTTACACATAAACATATCATGTGAGAGCACAGCATACATATAAAAGTAAAGCAAGCTCTGAAGAGGCATTCAGCAAAATACATGGTTTTCCCAGAGATATTCACTAACCTCAGATTTAATAACCATCATGCACATGAAATCCTATTTTTAATTTTAATATCTGGGCACTGTGAGATTATACAGAAAGAAAAAGAGTTAAAATAAGAAATACATTTTCAATGATTATTATGTACCAGGCCCTGGTATATACTATGGTATATTTAACATTCATTAACACTCAGAACAACAGTTTCTTGTTGTTTATTTATTTCTATTTATTTATTTAAATAATTACTCACCAGATTCTTACTGAGCCACAGACCTTGTGCTAGACCTTGTGATGAGTTGCTATCTGTATGTTCTCAGGTAATTTAAATTAAACAGGTAATTATAAGAGACCATTAGGTATAGTAAAAATTGTTATTCCTATTCAAATGAAAAGAAGTCATTTGCCCCAGGTAATAGAGATGATAAGTGGTAAGTTATCTGAATACAGGACACCTGAAGGATACAGCAGAAAGCAAGACGTAATCTTTGCCCTCACTCAGTAGTATAAGGTTTATGCCATCCACCATATACTTGATGGCTATTCGTTGAATAAATAAATGACTTTGAACCCAGGCCTACCTTCCTCCAATTTTCAGGTCATTTCACTAAACTAGGCTGCATTCAAGTAATCTACAATTTTAAACATTATTCTAAAAATAGTAAATAGTCAATCATTCATGAAAGAAATGTTTTTGGTGTAGTCAGGTCTCATTCTACTAATATAGTGCTTTAAATTAAAAAGTTCATTTTTTTGGCTCCCTTGTTTGCATATTGAATGAAATGCTATTTAGTTTATTTGAAACTTATTGTATTCTTTTGATTTGGAATGTACATCAGAATTTTAATTTACATCTTTCCTATGGAGTAGATGAGTAACTCAGACAAATAGAAATACACATAAACTACATAGATTTAATCAAATCAGAATAATAGGGCAAACCAGAGGCCTGTCCTATCCCATAGGATCACTGTTATTTTGGTTCATGATAATCAGTTATCCAAATAAATGTTGAGAAGGGGAGAAAGGCAACAGATAAAGGGATAGGAGTTGTCAGAGAAAACAAACAACAAATCAGTCTGGACACCATTCCAGCCCATTCAATGGCATGGAATAATTTAATTGTCTTTCCTGGATCTCAACCTCAAAAGTTTCTTATGCTTCTACTACACATCATCTACTTTAGTGATTTTTCTGGATCTGGCACCCATTAATTTAGTCATACTTAAAGGTAGTTCAGTGATTCTCAACCTAGTGTCTGTTTATTGGATGTCTTGGGAAATTGGCAGTGCTCTGTAAATCACATACACAGCTATGGATATATATGCATATGTTACTGGTGGAATGCATTGCGTTTCCCTGATTCTTGTCTTCTTGAAGGAAAGAATTCAGTCAAAAGACCAGATAGCAAGAAAAAGCAGTGAGGAATTTATTGGGTTAAAGTAAAAAATACAATCTCGAAGCTGGAGAGTCGGCTGTCTGTAAACCAGAAGCAGTCCTGCTATTTGGGTTAGGTTAGCTTTTATGTATTTCCTAAGATGGCAGGAAGTCCTGCCCCGTATCTTACATCCTCTGATTGACAGGTTGATTGACAGCTCTAGGTTATATGACCTTTTTCTCAGTGAGTGGGCACTTTACCCATAAGTACCTAAGCAAAGCCCACAGCAGGGTCAAAACCACAATACTAATTAGATTTAGAAATTATTTTCATGAGGTGGGGTTACTTCCAGACAAGGTCTTCGGAATTTGTGCATTCCCTGTAATCAGGAAAGTTCCTGGGGTCCTAGGCCTCTTGACAACCCAGGTGTCCTTGACTATAGAGCTGGGAACTAAGGAGGGCTTAGGGGTTGACCAGTAAAAAGTCTTCCTTGGTGATGGGCTGGTCGTTTCTCCTGTTTATGTCTAGCTAACTGCCTATTTTAACATATTGATTCTTACAAGGATAAATTCTATGGCTTTCTTTGGATTCCCAAATAAGCACATGATCAAAAATAGTTAAAACCAGTTTGCTTTTTTGGCTTTTTCTTGCCTTTAACAAGTTTCAGTATGTGCCTGTGAGTTCTTGTTGCAGGTTATATCCACAAATTCTGTGGCTAGACTGTTTGAGTTCCAAATTACTACTCCAAACCTAAATAGCTGTGGTACATTGGGGATGTTATTTAGATACGTTAAATTGAGATATTAATATTGTCTATCTCACAAAATTGTTGAGAATATTAAATGACATAAAGAAAATAAAATGCCTAGAATAGTGCCAGGAACAAAGAAAGTATTATGTAAGAGTTAGTATTTGGAAATATTATAGAAGAGAAAGAGAGTATTATATTAGAGTAAGTATTATTTCATCATTACTATAAAATCCCATGAGACCATTAGTCATTAGAGTGCTCCAACCAAACTACAGTTGACCATTGAACAACCTGGGGGGTTAGGGGTTCCCACCCCTGTCCAGTCAAAAATCCAGATATAATATTTGACTCCCCCAAATCTTAACTACTAAATAGCCTACTGTCAATTAGAAGCACAAACAAAAACAGCTGATCAGCAAATATTCTGTGTATGTATTATATACTGCACTCTTACAACAAAGTAAGGCAGAGAAAAGAGACTGTTTTTTCAAATAGTTGCCAATCTCCAAAAAAATTTCCAAAATATTCATTGAAAAAACTCTGCATTTAAATGGTCTCACACAGTTCAAATCCATGTTGTTCAAGGGTCAACTGTTTACCTCCCAGACCACTCATACTCAGAATTGCTGTATATATTCTATGATAATTGTCTTAAAAGGGCCAACAAGTTCAAGAAAGATTATAGACTTTTCAAAATAAAGATTTATAACATGTACTTACTACTTTTCAAAGACAATAAAGATTTCTTAAAGAAATATGTTTAGATTTATTAACCGCATATTTTTCACCACAGAACCCTTTTTTTGGAAGAACTATCTATTATTTTCTTGAGGATTTTACAATTTAAGTAATGTTATCCTACTGGATGGTGGTCACTTCACTGCAGATAATGAGATGGTACCAAAATCTAGTTTCATCTTCAATTAGTATCATATAAGGATGCACTTAGCCATAGTATTTGATATAGTAATTTCCAAGTTGGTTGGGACATTTACAGAGTTCTTTATTCCTGGAAAGCTGGGAAGAGTAGAACAGCTGTCCTCTCACACATAAAATGCCCAGGCAGAAATTTCCATTTTGAAATTGCCTGGAACTAGAGTTCCAAACATAAATCATTTGGGGGAAGAAGTAAGAGTTAAAAGTAATTTACTAGCAATCTCAACATTTGTATAGGTCTCAAAGTTGTCTTAACTATAGAATCAGTCAGATACCATACAATTATCAAAACCCAACATCAAAATATGTGATCAGACTCTAAGTGGACAATGTAGTCTATTGTTTTAGGTAATTCTATCTTTGGGGATATTTATATTTCTTCTATATTTTGTCATGAGATGTATATTATGTAAAGAATTGTTAGAATATATAGGTTAATATGAGGCATATGAATAATTTTTAGAAACATACCCATATTATTTTTCTGGAGCTTCCCTGAGAAATTGTTGCACTCTGGCGACATACAACAGAAATGTTTCCTCTCATAGTTATGGAGAACCAAGCATACAATATTTCCAGATAATTTTGATAAATTCTAAGTGAACCATACATATATAACACTACATTTCATGAGCATTAAAAGGAAAGAGATTATCTTGATAACTTGAAATTTGCATAGACACTAACTTGTAAGTGCTAAAAAGTACAGAATGAAATAGAATAAGTATTCAAATGATTGGACTTGCATTTGAGAACTTGAGGAATTTAGCAGCCTAACCTTCTATCCTCCCTCCCCCTTCAGCCCAAGGACTACCAACAAGCTCACTTCACTAAGCAAATTTAAACTGAGAGGAACATTTGTTAGATTGTTATGAGTCCAGAAATTCCATAGCCAGTCATGATACACATGAAGCTGAAAAACACCAAGAAAATTAATACAATCTGCATGATCCCAATGACAGTCCCCAAAATAGAAAATCTTCAGAAGTCCATATTGTTCTGTTTAGATGAGAATACTACTCTTTTGTATTTTATTAGAATCAAAAGTGATGTTTATTATAAAATAAGCTACCTTATAAACAAATAGGACTATTTTAAAAACATGCTCTATGTCCACAAATAAATGTAGCATTAACTAAAATTTGAAGGTGCTGAAAAAGGAAGCTTATTTCTAATATACTAAAAAGCATATTGAGTTTAAAATATCAAACAAAGGCCAAACATTAGGCAACAAAGACTGGGTGGTCTTATAACAAACGTTTATACTCATTGTCTGTGTATGAGGGACTGTAGTGTTCATGCTCAGAGTGCCAAATACACTAACCAAGTACATACAATTTTAATTTTCTATGAATCTATGTAACAGTTTCTATTTGAAATTAGGTTGAAGTAATCAGAACTGGATTTTTCTTTCCCACTGCAAAGAACTAGAAAACTACACAAATTATGTGAAAACCTGCTTTTGGATAATAGACAATAGTCAACACAATACTGGCCTCACTAAAAAAGGGGAACAAATAAGAAACCTTGTCTTTTTCTTGGAGATACTTGTTCCATACTGCTGTGCACGAACAGGAAGACCACACATATCATGGAAAAGGAGTTTCACTGAGTTGAGGGAAGAGAGAGTTCAGAGAAATGAACAGTATTGGAATTTGTGGGACAATGTACCAGTGATGAAAGAGCTACTCAGAGAAAAAGTTGCAGAATTCTGCAAGTCCCCTGGAGTCTGTTTTTGAATACTACACGGCACATACATAGAGAAACTCCACAAGGCTGGGCAAAACAAACAAACCAAAAACAGTCAAGGAGCTATTAGCTGAAGAATCCCCAGGATGTATGCACAGCTAATAGACATTTGAATTCCAATAGCCGTAGTAGAGACTTCACTTAGCATCCAGATAACCCAGTAGAGATATCAGAAGGTCATTCCCTAATTGTAAATCTGAAGTAGTAAGATGGTCAAAACTGTGCTAGAAGCATCTTAATAGAGTTTAAAATGAAACTTCCTAAGAATCAAGGTGATCTGCAAGTAACTTATGAATCTACCAAGCAAACAAAACCTTTCAACCTGCTTTGAAGGAGCAACAAAACACTCACATAAGACAACATAACAAACATAATGTTTGACATCCAACTAACAATTACTAAAGGAGTAAAGAATCAAGAATATATGAACCATAGTCAGGATAAAAAGCAGTCATAGAAACAGAACTAGAAGTGATAGAGAAAAGGGAACTGCGAGAAAATACTTTAAGCAATTATTGTAAATATGTTCAAGGATTGATGGAAAACATATAGCAAGAAGAAAATTTTAAACTATAAAAATCAGCATATATAATTCCTAGAGCTAAAAACACAGTATCTAAAGATTTTAAGAAAAGTCATAGAATGGGCATAAAAGCAAATAAAACATTACTGAAGAGAAAAGAATGAGAAATAGAAAAATGGAGAATAGTGAATAGAACCCAATGACCTGTGGAAAAAATATTGGTAGTCAAATACATATGTCATTGGAATCCAAGGGTAATATGGCAGGTGAGGGACAGTGCAGAACAATTCTTTGAAGAAATGAAAGAGAATTTATTTCCAAATATGAAGAAAACTATAAACTCAGAGATCCAAGCTCAGTGAAGCCTAAGTAGGATAAACACAGGAAAAAACACCAATGCATATCTTAATCAAGTTGCTGAAAACCAGTAGTAAAGGAAAAAACTGAAAAGCTGTCAGATGTGTAAGAACATTAAAAAGGACACCACCGATAAGAATGATGGTTAACCTTTTATTGGAATAAATGGAAGCCAAAGACTTATTTAAAGTACTGAAAGATAATAAAACACTACCTAAAATTTTTATATCCAGCAAAAAAAAAAAAATACTTCCTACTATAAGGTGAAATGAAGGCCTCTTCAGAAAAACAAAAGTGAAAGGATTTTATCACCAGCTGACCTGCAACAATGAACACGTTAAGGAAAAGTCTTCAGACTAAGAAAACATTCTGAATGACAGAAACTCAAGATCTTCACAAATAAAGGCTCATCACAATATTAAATGTGATGGTGGATATAAAATATATTCTTTTGAATTTTAATATGATTTAAAAATAAATCACTGTTTAAAGTCAAAGTAATGTTGAATCATACAGTTTATAAGATGTGTAGAAGTAAAATGTATGAAAACATCAGCACAAAGAATAGGACAGGGATGTCAGTGTATAGTGCTGTTGGGTTTTACATGTACATGAAGTGGTATGATATTATTTCACAGTAGATTGTTACAGTTAAAAAGTGAATATTATAAACCTGGTGTGTGTTTGTGTGTGTGCATGTAAACAACTGAAAAACTGTACCCCTTCAAACTTTTAATAGGTATTTTCTGAGAATAGGACATTCTAACAAGGCCACAATTAATTTATTAAAATTAGGAACTTTAACATCGAAAAATTACTCTTGACTAATCCAAAGGTGAGTCAGATGTTTCATACTCTGCAGATGTATAGGTTTTTTTTTTCTCTGGTTAGGATATAATCTAGGATCATGAGTTTTATTTATCTTTAGTGTCCCACTAGTTTTTTTTAATCTGAATCATTTCCTCATCCTTTATTTTTCATCACCTTGATATTCATTAAGATTACAGGTCAGTTTTTTTTGTGGAATGTCTTACATGTTAAGCTTGCCTGATATTTTCTCAGAATGAAATTCAAGTAATGCATTTTTGACAGAAATGCTACAGAAATTATGTTTCTCAGTGCAATAATAGCAGGTGGCACAGTATTTATTTTGTACCATATTGGTAATAACTTTGATAAGGTAGCTAATGTGGTATTTGAAAATTTTCTCCACTGTACAGATACTGTTTTTCTCATTGTAATAATAGGTAGCACATGAAGATCACAAGACTATGTAATTATCCTCTCTCTCATCAATCTTTCACCAACAAATCAAGTGATGATTTTCTATTTTATTATGCTTTAACATGCTGTAAAAAAGAGGGTCTTTTCTCCCATTTTTATTTTTACATTCATTTATTTACTCATGTAAATATGTTTATAGATTCTAGTTTTATACAATGAGTTATATATTTATTATGACAATATTTCAATTGTCTGCTGGCAACAAATTCACTCAACAAATTTATCTGGAAAAGTCTTTTATTCCATCAATCTGAAGGATATTTTCACTGGATATAAAATTCAATGTTGAGGGTTTTTTTTCTTCAGAATTTTAAAGATTCCATTCCAGTCTCCCCTGACATAGATTGTATTCAGGAAGTCAACCATAATTTTTACATTTTGCCAGTGTTTTTTTGATTTCTGTGGAGGATTTGATTTTTGGAAGTCCTTACTATGACATTCCAGAGGGCTTCCTGTCCATCTAATCTTGCATTCCATTCAATGAGGAAATTTTCACCTTCTTTCCAGACAAGTCCTGTTAAAATTGACCTCATAATGTGACAAGCAGAAAGAAAAAGGCATGATTATGATTTAACTACTTTAATGTTTTAATTAAATATGTCATATTCACAAAATCTTTTTACAGTGGTGGCCTCCCATGAGACTTGAATTACTAAAGGATACAGAGTTGAATAAAATAGGGTCATTGTTTTTTGGAACACCAAAGTCTTATTAAACGTACTTAGAAGTAACAAATAGACTTCTGGTTACTGCTTCTACATGTAAGGACCTTGGAATTTGCCACCATCATAACAAATTAAAAAGCTAAACAGACTGAAAATCAACAATTCTCCTGAATCCGTATGAGAGGGAAGGACACAGGGGGAATAGTGGCCTTCAAGACTGGAGAGACAGACAGGCAAATACAAGGTTTCATGGCTTACTGGAGTAGAGCCACAAGAGAAACTTCCACAGGGACCAGAGCTGCAGTAAGAAACCCTGAACTATAACTGATAAGTTGCTGGAGACTGAGTATAGACAACCCAGAGGTAAAAACTCCATGGGACCCAGTCACATGAGGGACCCCACAATATTATGAGATTTACCTCCAGGAGCTCAAATAGGTTCCCATGGTAAATATCTGAGAAAAATCTCCTCAGGCTTCCAACATGAGAAGGGGAAAAGGAACCATTTTTAACTATATCAGAGCACTGTGTTCTACTTAAAAAGGTTTACCCTCAGGGGAAGCTAGTTAACCAGGGCCTAACTGACCTAGAGAAGGGAGATAGCCAACTCCAGCCTACTTTAGCCATCCTGTCCCATCAAAGGAAATAGAAAAAAACAAGAATCTTTTGTGAATTTCAAAGTCCAGAGGCGTGGGCTCACTAGAAGACTAATCAATTATAGGACTAATCATAGGAATGTAGAATGCTATCCCTTTCCCTACATTTCACCACTAAATTACAGCCCATTTATAGCAATTTGTTTTACTCAATACATCATATTCAGCTAGCACAAAATAAATAAATAAATAAAAATGAGGCATACAAAAAGACAAAAAACACAATTTGAAGAGACAGAGTAAGCATTAAAACCAGATATAGCAGGGATTTTGGAATTATACCAGAGATTTATTATTAATAGGCTGAGTTCTAATGGATAAGTAGGCAACATGAAACAACAGATGGGCAATACAAGCAGAAAGATGGAAATCCAAACAGAACCATAAAAAGTGCTAGAGAAAAACACTGTAACAGAAAGAAAGAAAGAATGCCTCTGATGGATTTACCAGCAGGCTGAACATGGTTGAGGAAAGAATCTTAGACCCAGATGATGTATCAATAGAATCCTCAAAAACTGAAAAGCAAAGAGAACAAAGATTGAAAAAAAAAACCCAACATAATAGAATATCCAAGGACTATGAGACAACTACAAAAGATGTAATATACACACAATGGTAATACCAGAAGGAAAAGAAAGGTGTACACCTATAATTAAGTGACTGAGACATGATTCATACTCAACTTCTCCTGGATGGCAAAGTCTAGGAATTTTAGACTGCCTTATCCTTTCTCATTCTACTTGGCATTGAAACAACAATTATCTTCTAACTTATTTGAAAGAAATAAATCACTTTGATTTGGCTCAATCTGCATTCCATTTTAGTTCACTTTTAGTAGAAACAGAAAATACCACCAATGGTAAAATGTTATGTTTCTTTACACAATTTTAAGTAGTTTGTGAAACCATAAAAATGGAACTGATTTAAGAATTGTTACTTGAAGTCTTGGCCCTCACATTTAATCATTTTTCTTCTTTGCCAAAGATTAACATCTTGAAGTTACAGAAATCTCTTATTAAATTTATTAACAATGCTTGTAAGTTAATAAATACTGGTGGACATTACTGGTAAAGAGCCAAGGTAGTACACTTCATTAACATTCCTTATCTAGAAGATTGCATAAAAAATATGTAGAGAAATCATTCTTTCCAATTTTTCAAAAGATCATGGAAATATTTTTCCAAAAATATAATGCTAGCTTTATTATTATATTAAAAAACAGAAAGTGATTTTAAGGTTGAAATGACGATAAATCTTGCTGGTGATTATGATGGTGATGTGTGTGCATGTGTGCTGAGTATGTGACAGAGTCTACAACTAAAAGAAGACTGGGTTTAAGGTATGTATATAGTATATAGGTTAAACAAATAGATGTATAGAAGGATGAAGCAAATACAGTCTTTAATGCTTCAGAGTGGCTACAAAACTGACATCTGCTGCTGAATTCAAACATTTTTCTTTATGGTTATTAAACCAATCCCATTTTGATGCTATCACAAACTACAAAATATCATGTCAAGAAACATAAAATTGTATTTCATTTTATTTTTTTGAAATGAGAATACAAATGCTTTATTATTTGATTTAATAAACAAAACTTACCCTGTCAAATTGCATTGAAATTTCTAAATATCTTTTTTAAAAATTTTTATTAAGCTGTTATTGATATACACTCTTATGAAGATTTCACATTAAAAAAAGTTTGGTTACTACATTTACCCATATTATCAAGTCCACCCCACACCCCATTGAAGTCACTGTACATTAGTGTAGTAAGATGCCACAGATTCACTGTATACCTTCCCTGTGATACACTGCTTTTTCCGTGCCCTCCACACCATGTGTACTAAACATAATACCCCTCAATCCCCTTCTCCCTTCCTCCCCACCTGCTCTTCCACACCTCTCCCCTTTGGCAACCACTAGTCCCTTCTTGGATTCTATGAGTCTGCTGCTATTTTGTTCCTTCAGTTTTGCTTCATTGTTATACTCCACAAATGAGGGAAATCATTTGGTACTTGTCTTTCTCTGCCTGGCTTATTTCACTGAGCATAATATCGTCCAGCTCCATCCATGTTGTTCCAAATGGTAGGATTTGTATCATTCTTATGGCTGAATAGTATTCCATTATGCATATGTACCACCACTTCTTTATCCATTCATCTACTGATGGACACTTAGGTTCCATATATTGGCTATTGTAAATAGTGCTGTGATAAACAAAGGGGTGCATATGTCTTTTTGAATCTTAGAAGTTGTATTCTTTGGGTAAATTCCAAGGAGTGGGATTCCCAGGTCAAATGGTATTTGTATTTTAGTTTTTTGAGGAACCTCCATATTGCTTTCCACAATGATTGAACTAGCTTACATTCCCACCAACAGTGTAGGAGGGTTCCCCTTTCTCCATGTGCTCACCAGCATTGGTTGTTCTTAGTCTTTTGGATGCTGTCCATCCTTACTGGTGTGAGTTGATATCTCATTGTGGTTTTAATTGGCATTTCCCTGATGATTAGTGATGTGGAACATCTTTTCATGTTTCTGTTGGCCACTGAATTTCTTCTTTGGAGAATTGTCTCTTCATATCCTCTACCCATTTTTTAATCAGGTTATTTGCTTTTTGGGTGTTGAGGCATGTGAGTTCTTTATATATTTGGGATGTTAACCCCACGTCAGATACGTCATTTAAAATATATTCTCCCATACTGTAGGATGCCTTTGTGTGCTGTTGATGGTGTCCTTTGCCATACAGAAGCTTTTTTAGTTTGGTGTCATCCCATGTATTCATTTTTGCTTTTGTTTCCCTGGCTTGAGGACATGCATTCAGGAAGAAGTTGCTCATGCTTATGTTCAGGAGATTTTTGCCTATTTTGTCTTCTAAGAGTTTTATTGTTTCATAACTTATATTCAGGTCTTTGATACATTTCAAGTTTACTTTTGTGTATGGGGTTAAACAATAATCCAGTTTCATTCTCTTGCATGTAATTGTCCAGTTTTGCCAACACCAGTTGTTGAAGAACCTGTCATTTCCCCACTGTATGTCCATGGCTCCTCTATCATATATAAATTGACCATATATGATTGGGTTTATGTCCAGGCTCTCTATTCTGTTCCATTGGTCTATGGATCTGTTCTTGTGCCAGTACCAAATTGTCTTGAGTACTGTGGCTTTGTAGTAGAGCTTGAAGTCAGGGAGTATAATCCCCCCAGCTTTATTCTTCCTTCTCAGGATTGCTGCTTTGGCTATTCAGGGTCTTTTGTAGTTCCATATGAATTTTAGAATGATTTGCTCTAATTCATTGAAGAATGCTATTGGTATTTTGATAGGAATTTAATTGACTCTGTGGATTGCTTTAGGCATGATGGCCATTTTGACAATATTAATACTTCCTATCCATGAGCACAGGATGTGTTTCCATTTATTGGTATGTTCTTTAATTTCTCTCATAAGTGTCTTGTAGTTTATGGAGTATAGGTCTTTCACTTCCTTGGTTAGGTTTATTCCTAGGTATTTTATTCTTTTTGATGCAACTGTGAATAGAATTGTTTTCCTGATTTCTCTTTCTGCTAGCTCATTGTTCGTATATAGGAATGCCCCAGATTTCTGCATATTAATTTTGTATCCTGCAACTTTGCTGAGTTCAGGTATTAGATCTAGTAATTTTGGAGTGGATTCTTCAGGGTTTTTTATGTACAATATCATGTCATCTGCAAACAGGGACAGTTTAACTTCTTCCTGCCAATCTGGATGCCTTTTATTTCTTTGTGTTGTCTGATTACTGTGGCTAGGACCTCCAGTACTATGTTGAATAAAAAAGGGGAGAGTGGGCATCCTTGTCTTGTTCCCGCTCTTAAAGGAAAAGCTTTCAGCTTCTCGCTGTTAAGTATAATGTTGGCTGTGGGTTTGTCATGTGGCCTTTATTATGTTGAGGTACTTACCCTCTATACCCATTTTGTTGAGAGTTTTTATCATGAATGGATGTTTAGTTTTGTTGAATGCTTTTTCTGCATCTGTGGAGATGATCATTTGATTTTTGTCCTTCTTTTTGTTGATGTGGTGGATGATGTTGATGGATTTTCGAATGTTGTACTATTCTGGCATCCCTGGAATAAATTCTACTTATCATCATGGATGATCTTTTTTATGTATTTTTGAATTCGGTTTGCTAATATGTTGTTGAGTATTTTTGCATCTATGTTCATCGGGGATATTGGTCTGTAATTTTCTTTTTTTATGTTGTCTTTGCGTGCTTTTGGTATTAGGGTGATGCTGGCTTCATAGAATGAGTTTGGAAGTATTCCCTCTTCTTCTACTCTTTGGAAAACTTAAAGGAAGATGGGTATTAGGTCAAAAGTAAATGTTTGATTAAATTCAGCAGTAAAACTATCTCGTACAGGGGTTTTGTTCTTAGGCAGTTTTTTTATTATCAGTTCAATTTCGTTGATGGTAATTGGTGTGTTGAGATTTTCTGTTTTTTTCTGGGTCAGCCTTGGAAGGTGATATTTTTCTAGAAAGGTGTCCATTTCTCCTAGGTTATCCAGTTTGTTGGCATATAATTTTTCATAGTATTCTCTAATAGTTCTTTGTATTTCTGTGGTGTCCATAGTGATTTTTCCTTTCTCATTTCTGATTCTGTTTATGTGTGTAGAATCTCTGTTTCTTGAAGTGTCTGGCTAAGGGTTCATCTATTTTGTTTATTTTCTCGAAGAACCAGCTCTTACTCTCATTGATTCTTTCTATTGTTTTATTCTTCTCAATTTTATTTATTTCTGCTCTAATCTTTATTATGTCCCTTCTTCTACTGACTTTGGGCCTCATTTGTTCTTCTTTTTCTAGTTTCATTAATTGTGAGTTTAGACTGCTCATTTGGGATTGTTCTTCTTTCCTGATGTAGGCCTGTATTGCAGTATACTTTCCTCTTAGCAGGGCCTTCCTTTGTCCCACAGATTCTGTGATGTTGAATTATTGTTGTCATTTTTCTCCATATTTTGCTTGATTTCTGTTTTTATTTGGTCATTGATTCATTGGTTATTTAGGAGAATGTTGTGAAGCCTCCATGTGTTTGTGGGATTTCTCATTTTCTTTGCATGGTTTATTTCTAGTTTCATACCTTTGTGTTCCCAAGAAACTGGTTGGTACAATTTCAATCTTTTTGAATTTACAGAGGCTCTTTTTGTGCCCTAGTATATGGTCTATTCTTGAAAATGTTCCATGTGCACTTGAAAAGAATGTGTATTCTGCTGCTTTTAGGTGTAGACTTCTGTAGATGTCTGTTAGGTCCATCTGTTCTAATGTGTTGTTGAGTGCTTCTGTCTCCTTACTTATTTTCTGTCTGGTTGATCTGTCTTTCAGAATGAGTGGTGTGTTGAAGTCTCCTAGAATGAATGCATTGCATTCTATTTCCCCTTTTAATTCTGTTAGTATTTGTTTCACATATGTAGGTGCTCCTGTGTTAAGTGCATAGATATTTATAATTGTTATATCTTCTTGTTGGATTGACCCCTTTATCATTTTGTAATGTCCTTCCTTGTCTCTTGTGACTTTCTTTGTTTTGAAGTCTATTTTCTCTGATACAAGCACTGCAACTCCTGCTTTTTTCTCCCTATTAGTTGCATGAAATATCTTTTTCCATCCCTTCACTTTTAGTCTGTGTATGTCTTTGGGTTTAAAGTGAGTCTCTTGTAGGCAGCAGATAAATGGGTCTTTTTTTTTTATCCATTCAGTGACTCTGTGTCTTTTGATTGGTGCATTCAGTCCATTTACATTTAGAGTGATTATCAATAGGTATATACTTATCGCCACTGCATGCTTTAGATTTGTGGTTACCAAAGATTCAAGGTTAACTTCCTTACTATCTAAGATTCTAACTTAACTCACTTGATATGCTATTACAAACACAATCTAAAGGTTCCTTTTTTTCTGCTCCTTTTTCTTCTTCCTCTATTCTTTATATATTAGGTATCATATTCTGTACTCTCTGTCTATCTCTTGATTGACTTTGGGGATAGTTGATTTAATTTTGCATTTGCTTAGCAATTAACTATTCTACTTTCTTTACTGTGGTTTTATTACCTCTGGTGACAGCTATTAAACCTTAGGAACACTTCCATCTATAGCAGTCCTTCCAAAATACACTGTAGAGATGGTTTTGGGGAGGTAAATTCTCTCAGCTTTTGCTTATCTGTAAATGGTTTAATCCCTCCTTCAAATTTAAATGATAATCTTGCCAGATAAAGTATTCTTGGTTCGAGGCCCTTCTGCTTCATTGCATTAAATATATTATGCCACTCCCTTCTGGCCCGTAAGGTTTCTACTGAGAAGTCTGATGATTGCCTGATGTGCTTTCCTTTGTATGTGATCTTATTTCTCTCTCTGGCTGCTTTTAATTGTCTGTCCTTATCCTTGATCTTTGCCATTTTAATTACTATATGTCTTGATGTTGTCTTCCTTGGGTCCCTTGTGTTGGGAGATCTGTGCACCTCCATGGCCTGAGAGACTACCTTCCTCCCCAGATTGGGGAGGTTTTCAGCAATTACCCCCTCAAAGACACTTTCTATCCCTTTTTCTCTCTCTTCTTCTTCTGTTACCCCTATAATGCGAATATTGTTCCGTTTGGATTGGTCACACAGTTCTTTCAGTATTCTTTCATTCTTAGAGTTACTTTTTTCTCTCTATGCCTCAGCTTCTTTGTATTACTCTTCTCTAATTTCTGTTTAATTTATCATCTCCTCCACCATATCTAATCTGCTTTTAATACCCTCCATTGTGCTCTTCAATGACTGGATCTCTGAACGGAATTCATTCCTGAGTTCTTGAATATTTTTCTGTACCTCCATGAGCATTTTAATGATTTTTATTTTGAAATCCCTTTCAGGAAGATTTATGTGGTCGATTTCATTTGCATCTTTCTCAGGTTTTATGTTCATAATTTTACTTTGAACTGAGTTCCTTTGGCATTTCATATTTGTATATGGCGCCCTCTAGTGCCCAGAAGCTCTACTCTCCGGAGGTGCTCAGCCCCTGAAGCAATGTTGGAGGTGGCAGGGGAGTGGTATTTGTGCCTGGGGGGAGTAAAGAGGGGTTCTCTCCTTCCCGGCTGCTATGCCTGACTGCACTGCCAGAACCAGTGGGCCGAGAACACAGGTATAAGCCTCCATGCTTTGCGTTTGTAGTTGCTGTAGATGAGCTTCCCTCTGGCTTGCCTAACGTCAGGGTAGGGTTTGCCAGTTTGTGAGCCAGGTGGGGCTTGTCCGGAGAAAAGCACAGTAGGCTGCATATCACGGAGGGGGGTCCTTGTAGCTGTGTAGCCAGCCAGGGAGCTGGAGCACCTGAAGATTGTGAAAGATCCCAACCTGCTGCTCAGAGTGCACCTGGACAATTTTGTCTACCTGTCCTTTCTCCTGAGCAGTAAGCTCTGTGCCATCCTTGCCCCTTTAGCAGCCCTCTTGCTGTGAGGAAGTCTCTCAGACTGCCTGCCTTTCTTTTGTCCTAGAGCAGCTGGATATGGATCCCTGCTTTCCACAAGTGGCTGGAATCTCAGTCTCTCCAGATTTTCTTCCTGTTTTAGCTTTCCAACCCCCTAATCATGAGAGTACCATGAAAGCACCATGAAATGTAGGTTTGTGCTCCCAGAGCAGATCTCTGGAGTTAGGTGTTCAGCAGTCCCAGGACTCCACTCCCTCCCCACTCCATTTCTCTTCCTCCCACAGGTGAGCTAGTGTGGGGGAAGGGCTTGGGTCCCACCAGGCCACAGCTTTGGTATGTTATCCTGTTCCATGAGGTTTATTCTTTTCTCTAGGTGTATGCAGTTTGGCACAGTCCTCTTTCCTCTTGCTCTTTCAGGATTAGTTGTATTAATTAAATTTTCATATTACATGTGGTTTTAGGAGGAAACCTCTTTCTCACTTTTCATGCCACCATCTTTAATCCTTCTCCTGAAACATAAAATTTTAGCAGTAGATGATCTTTATATGTTTCTAACAAAAGTGAACTAAGATATAATGCAGACTGAGACACATCAAATTAATTCATTCTTTTCAAATAAATTAGAAGATAATAATTGTTTTAGTGCCAAGTAGAATGAGAAAGTATAAGTTGGTTTAAAATTCCTAGACTGTGCAATCCAGGAGAAGTGAGTATGAATCCCATCTCTGTCACTTAATTATAGGTCTGCAACTGTAGAAGACCCATAGACGTTCAATGCCTTCAGTTTCTCATTTTTATAATGCAAATAATGATTCTTAATTCTCAGGATTATGTGAAAATTAAGAAATACTATATATATATATACATATGTACACACACAAAAATAACACAGGTGATTTCTATTGAGTATTAGATGTTACCCTTCTGAAACCTTAATTTACAAAATATTTAGTACCAATAAATGTAACATAAGCACTGGAGGAAATAGAATTGTGGAATGTTTCCATTATTTGTGTATGTTGTAAATTCGTTATTCTCTTGACTTTTTATGCAAGGATTATTGTTTTTGTTCATGCTAAATATCATTTGTATCTTTTCTTTCCTGGTTCTTCAATTCACTTGTTATCACATTAATAAAATTTTAGAACAGAGAAAGAAATCTGTTTGCCAAAAGTAGCATCCACACACATAGGCACACATGCATTTACACTATTTGATGAAATCATCCTGAAGTTAAATATTTGCGTTTACCTTTGGCAAAATACAGCTTCCTATGTTTAAGATAAAAAGAGTAAAATTTATGCTGAATGTCAAACATTTCATGTAGAGCTACTTGTTGATGAGTTAAGTGGAAAGGAATGAAGAACATAAGGATTGAATTTCCATGAAAAAAAGTATGCCTGGGCTTAAAAATTAAAGGAGGAAAGAGCTTAGAGAACCACATGCTATATCTTGCCAAATGTGAAAGGTTTGAAAAATAGCATGATGTAAACAGAAATGTGGCCTCATTTCCTCATTCCTAATACATCAACATTTTTATGAAAACAAAGGAATCATGCTCCACAGGAATTTTCCAATTTTCCTAATTTCCTTAAAATTCTGAATTTTATAATAGGAAATGGAGATGGCTCTTAAGGATAAAGACAAAGCATCTCATCTCCTCCAGGATCTAGACTGCAATTTTGTCTTCAGTTCGGAAAGCCCAGGTCACATAGGGGTATCCATGACTCCCAGCATCTAGCTCATAGCCTATCACATACTTGGTGATAAATTTAAATTGTTGTTAAGTAATAGTATACTATAGATAGATAGATATATTCAAAGATAGATACATAGATAGAGATGGATGTGTTTTAATAAACAAGTCGCATGATATTGAATAGGCATTTATTTTTCTTAGCTTTCTTAGGTATTTTCCACAGCACTGTAACAACAAAAAATTTGATTCCCAGTGAGTACAACTTTTAACTATAACTTTTTATGTTACATTTTAAAATGAAACCTTTAGCATTGCATAATATTCAGTGAATATCACTTACAAAGATCCATAGTCTAGCCTTTTAGCAATTTCAATAGCAAAGCTGAGTTTCATTTACAATTGATAAAATATTAAAAACATTGCAAAGCACAAAAACAGTTTCTTTGAAGTTATAAGCAGAAGAAGATTATAAAGTTGTATAAGAAATCATCAAAATATTTACTGTAGATTTTTCCCAACTCTCACTATTTTTATAGCCTGGAAGGTAATACTGATAGTTTTAGTTCTTGTAGCAGTAATCACACTCATGATTACTTTCTTGACCTATTTTTCAGATGGTTGCCATATGTTCAGCCTTGATACATAGGTATTTTTTGATTTACCTCTCTGGCCTATCAATCATTTTATAATGGAAAAATGTCTCTTAGAACATGCACTAGGTCCACTAAATTATCAGAAATCTATCCAGAAAAAGGTGAGATACCACACGGATGTGGGTTAGGTGGTTCAGATCAACCAAGGCAGAATTTGAGGAGTTGAATCCAAAGAAAATATTTTTAAAATTCACAATTAGTCCAATATACATATATCTGGACCATTTCAAAGTAATTATAGACATCATGCCACTTTTCTAGCACATGTTTCATCTCCTTTAATCTGGAACAGTTTGTTGAACTTCTTCGTATTATATGAAATTAACATTTTCAAAGAATGCAGGCCAGATTTTCTTTTTTTGCTTTTTTACTTCTTTTGCAGAAAGTTTCTCAGGTTGAGTTTGTGTGATGCTTCCTCATAAGATTCAGATGATGCATACTGACAGATTGTATATAGAACAAAAATTGTATTGTGGCCTAGTGCATTATATTATAAATAACAAATTTGGCCCATTATTAATGAACTTAACTTTGATAGCTTAAAATGATATTGCCAGGTTTATTCACTGTAACATTATTATTTTATTATTTGTAATTGATAAGCAATTTGTGGGAAATATGATGAAATTATGTAAGTATACTGTTACATATCAAACTTTTACTACCACCTTTAGCATCCATCTCTCATTCTTTATGCAACTAATTATTTCACTGATAGTTGAAAAATGATTAATTTTCTAAATCTATGATCTTCTCTGCATTTACTGGCTGGTATTCCCATATAAATAAGAGCTTTCCTTTCTTTCAGTATGGGCACATGAATTTTATAACTCATTATTTCCATTGTTTATGAGGCTTAAATCATAATTTGGTAGTTTGGTGGTCAAAATCCATTCAAGCTATCTCCTCTCTCAAGACATTTCTTTAAGCACTTCCTTAAAAATTGGTAATAAACAACGAGACATTCAAATATCTGTGGCAAAAAGAACACTGAAGCAAAAAAACTAAAAATTAAAAAGTCCTTCAGCAGGAAAAATCTTGGTATTTTCAAGGTATAACAGGAAATTAGGTGCTTTTAAAAGGCATCCATGAGGGAGAAAGTGATGTAAGTTGGGCTGTGGAGATGAATAGACAAATAGGGCTTGAAGACTTTGAAAAGGAGTTGAATTTTCTTCAAACCAAAGTGAGAAGTCACTGGAAGCAAGCAGTTCTGATCTGATTTACCTTTCTCAGGGATTACCCTGGCTACTATCTAGATGCAGTACTAAAATAAGAGAAGAGTGAAAAAGAAGAAAATAAAGAGACTATTACAGAAGTTCAGAATTGTGATTAACATGGTTTGTACTAGAGGAGTAGCAGTGAACATGGAAATAATGATAAAGTTGAAATCTATTTTATGTGTATAACAAACATGGCTTTAGACGACTGGATAATGTAGGGGGTTAAAAATAAGTCCTAAAAGTTTGATCTGAGTTACTAGGTGGGTGATTGTGCCAGTAATAAAATGAGGATCAATTCAGAAGGGACAGGCCTTTGGTGGGGAGTATTAAGAAATTATATTTTGCGAAAGTTTAAAGTATTTCAGTACAAATGTCAAGTCTTGTTTATAGAAGTTTGAAGCTCACGGAAATGTCTAATAGTAGAATTTATAAACTTGGGAAACACAAACCTACACATATTATTTAAACCTGGCAACTAGATTAAGTAGGAAACATGTTGCTGTTTCTGAAAAAGATTAGTAAATGTTTGTTTTATTCATTGTATTATATCAATTTGATTGCATTGAAAGGCCTCATTGTTATTGTTTACTTGATAAATTGATCCTTAACTAACTCAATAATAAATAACTTTGACTTTTTACTTAGTTTATATATGATAGGACTATGTAAAAATAGAATTCTCAAAAAAATATCCTTACTTGATGAAAGAAGTAATGTCTGCTCTGGTTCACTCTAAATAGATAACTATCTAGTTATCTCTATTACAAAAGAAAATTGACAAAATTTTAAAAAAGGAAAATAGAATGAAAAAAATTCTCAAAATTTTCAGAAAAAATATACTTAAGAGAATTTGACAGAGGAAATAAATATTTGGAGAATGTACTGCTGAGAATTTTCCAGAAACAGCACAGGTTTCTGATAAAAAAACAAGAATCTTAAAGTTTGGATAGCACAATGAATCTAAAACACAATTTTTAAAAAAAAAATCACACCTTGATATATCTTAGTGAAAGTGCAAACCACCAAAGAAAAGACAAAATTTTTAAGGGTACAATACTTACAGAGCAAATGACGAATGGACTGATAGCAGATTTTTGCACAGCACTGAAGAAGGCAGAAGGCAATGGAATACTATCTTTGGTTTGTTGGCAGAATATACATATTAGTGAAATAATGAGTGCTTTCTTCCTCTTGATGGGAAGAAGGCAAGTAATTCCACTCTTACAACTTAACAAATATTGTACTAAACTTCTAGGCAGAGCAGCAAGGAAAGTATAAAAATAAATACAAGAAATAATCAAAAGAAAGAAGTAAAATTGTTTGTATTCATTGATGACATAATTGTATACACAGAAAACCTAAGAATCTACAGAAAAATCTGTTAGAAGTAATAAATGTATTTAGGAAGTCATTGGGTACAAGGTCAACATTAAAAATTCCATTACATTGCTGTGTACTAAAAAATGTAAAATTGGAATTAAAAAGCAATATCATTAAATTTAACAACAGTATCAAATATGTAGGAAGAAATCTATAATACATGTAAAATAACTACTCTAAAAACTCAAAAAAGTTGTTCAGAGTATTTAAAACTTTTGAATAATGGAGAGATGTACAAGTTAGAGAATTGAAAGACTGGATATTATTACAATGTAAATTCCAAACTGATCCAAAGATTCATTGCAATTCAAATCATAATCCTAACAGGCTGTGTGTGTGTGTGAATATTTGTAAGTCTATTCTAAAGTTTATATTGAAATGAAAAGGGCCAACAACAGTTAAAATAATCTTAAATAAAAATACAATTTGAATATGCCCTTTTTATTTAAGAATTAATTAATGTTACAGTAATTAAGACAGTGTGGTAATGGTATAATTATAGACAAAACACTTGTGAAACAAGATAGATAATTAAGAAATAGAATTTAAAAATATAGTCACCTGATTTATGACAGATATTAAAAAAATTTTTTTCAGCAAATAAACAAGAATAGGAATAGTTAAGCCATCAACTATGAGAAAATTTTAGAAAATATACATGTCAGACAAACAACATAGGTCTGCAACATCAGTCTTTTTCCAATAAGAAAAAAAGAACCCAATACGAAACAGATTTCTGCAAGTCCTTCACAAAGGAAGACACACAAGTAACCAATAAGAATAAAAGGTGTTCAATATCATTAGTCATCAGAAAAATGATGATCAAACCGCAATAACTAACCTTTAAAAGACTGACAATCACAACTTTTTTCAAAAATGTGGAACAACTGGAACTGTCATACATTGCTGCTGTAAGTGTAAAATGACACAAATACTTTAAATTTTTACCTTGCGTAATTATTAAAGCTAAACATATATTTTAAAATTATATGGGTTAAAACAAAACACTGTAAACATTTATTACCTCAGTTTCCACAAGTCAGGAAACCAGTAACAGTTTGTTCCTTGCTCAGAGTCTTACACAAGCTACAGTTGAAATGTTAGCTCATCCTGTAGTCATGTCAAAGTTTGACAGAAAGATCATCTATGAAGCCTACTCGCAGTACTGATCGTAGGTTTCAGAAGAGCAGCTTCCAGGATCATTCATACCACTAATGAAAGTCTTCAGAAAATCTGCTTTGAGTTCTCTCAGTTGGGCTTCTGTATAGGGCTAAGCCAAATGCTTCTCCCAGAAATAAGTGAGGCAGGTAATGGAGGGATGCTGGCAGATAGAGTTCAGGGCTCATGTAAGTCTCAAGCCTCTTGTAAGTTTCAAGAAGCTTCAGAGCCCTTGTAAGTTGTAGGGAAGGCCCCTACCACCACCACCACCACTTTCCTTACTGTTCTATAAGGACAGCTGTCTGCTGCTTCACCCTGGATATGTCTAGCCTTGAGAAACCTTGAAAACACAGCATGTTGTACCCATGAGTAAGGAACTAGATAAGGGCCTTGAAGGCCGGACACCTGGCCATGAAGGCCACACGCATGTGTGTCTTCAATACTTATGTAACCATGAATTAGCAGTATAACAGTATAAAAAGTACAGCTTTATGCAGAATAAAGTGGCTTCTTTTGAGCACCCTCCATGATAACTCCAGCCTCCTTCTTTGCTCATCAGGTCACACCAACACCTCAACAAGTAACCCCGAGGCCCTATATATGTTTCAAAGCCCTTGTAAGTTTCAAAAAGTTCCAGTCCAACTCAGACATTAAAAAGTACACTTAGTTAGATAGACCTCAGCTCTGATTGTTTATGCTTTATGCAAATGAAGTATTATACTCTCAGCCAACCAAGAGTGAGTTGTGATGTCACTAGTTCAGCTCTCTGTTTGGTCTGGGGAGGGTGGGACTTCCTCGTCTCAAGAGGCAATATAAACCCCAGACCCCACAGCCCTGATGGCATCCTCCCTCAGAGCCCCTCCTGAGTAGCAGGAGCTTTCTTTTGTCACTCATTGAAAGAGCTTTGCTGGTTGCTCTGTACCCTTATCTGCTGGCTTCCCTCTTCATCGACTCAGAGACAGGATCCTGGGAAAAAACAGAAGTGTTCTCAGCTGGTAACATGAGAAATCAGAGATAAAAGAGAGAAATCCACAGGCAGAGACGATATCTTTAAATATTCTAATATTAGAAGAGACATCACATCATTTCTACCATATTCTGTTTCTTAGGAGCGACTCAGTAAGTCCAGCCCATGCCCAAGGGAAAGAAATTCTCAGGGGATGCTCCCCAGGAAGTGAGATTAATGGGGGCCACCTTAGAACTTGCTTTACAACAACCATCAAATGACACAACAATAGTCCTAAGAGTCCAAGAGAAATAAATGCATATGTCCACCCACAGACAGGAACAAAAACATCCAAAACAGTTTTATTCATAATAGCTAATAGCTGGAGAAAAACTAAATATTTACCAACAATAGAATAGATAAATGTTGTGTTATATACATAAAATAGAAATCTGCAAAGCAATAAAAGAACATAAACAACAACGTGAATGAATCTCTCAGATACTATGTTGAATGAAAGAGTCCAAATATCATATAGAATATAATATCCTATACTAGGGATAGACATGCTTTTTGAAGGAATCAGCAACAGTGCTCATCTCTGAAAGATGAGTTTAGTCTAGGAATAGACAAAAAAGAGATGCTTTAAGGTACTGGTATGTTCTATATCTTGGTTTAGTGATAATATAGCTGGTGTATGCATATATAAAGATTCATTTAACTTAATGTTTAAAATTACTGAACTTTACACAATATACTATATAAGTACATATGTGTAATATGTGTGTATATATTATTATATACATATAACTTATTAAACATATTGCTACTTTGAGAGGACTTAGTGACATTCACAAAGATAGCTTTAAACTCATAGTATACCTCTGCAAGATTACAAAGAGTTTAGTGAGTTTGTAGAATTAATGAACAGTTGAGATTAGGAATTGTGGGGAAAAAAAGTCCCTGACATCTTAAAAACATATAAAAATATTGCACAAATTTGGTAACAATTTAAAAATTGCACATACTAGTACCAAAAATGAGTTCTGAATCATTAAGTAATTTCTGAACAATTTCTTACTTGATAGCTGTTACTGACTGTAGTTGTAGTATAGAATAAAATGTGAATTGAGAAATACTTTCATATCAACTTCATAGTTATTATGAAGAGGAAATAACAATTGCAAAGCTTAATATATATGTTTAATGGGCAGTAAAGATCAATATTTGATAATGATTTCTACCAATATATAATCACAGGGATTTTCCTTAAACTATTTGATGACTATTTTATCATATGTTAAATGAGTGCTTTAAACTTGAATACACATTTCTCCAAAAAAGATTTAGTTATGGCCAAGAACCACATGAAAGGATACTCAGCATTATTAGGGTTTAGAAAAATGGAAATCAAAACCATTCCACACCCATTTGAATGGCTTGTATTAAAAAAACTAAAACTAAAACTAAAAGAAGTGTTGGCAAAGAATAGAAAAAGTAGAACCCTTTTACATTGATGGTAGGAGTGTAAAATGCTGCAACAGCTGTGGTTTGATGGTTCCTCCATAAATTAAATATAGAATTACCATATGACCCAGCAATCCACTGCTAGGTATATACCCCAAAGAATTGAAAACTGGCGTTCAAATAAATATTTGTACACATATGTTCATAACACTGTCCTCAGTAGCCAAAAAAATCCATCAATAGATAAATGGATTAACAAAATGCGTATACCCATACAACAGAATATTATTCAGCCAAAAAAAGGAATGAAGCATTGACATCTGCTACAATGTAGAAGAACCTCAAAAATATGCTAGATGAAATGAGCCTGGTACAAAAGGGTTCTGAGGCAAACTTAATCACTGTTACATTGCCTGTGGTAGTGGAGAAATAAATAATGGATAACACTTAATGAAGACATATTTTGTAACAGAGGCTTCTTGGAGAAACAGACTCATCCACGCTTTTTCAGATAGATGATATTTGAAAATAAAATGTAAGTTGATGAAAGCAAGAGAGTTGTGGGCCTGAGCATGGTGTTTTCATGGAGAGGAACACAACTGACCTCATTAGAATTTTTGAATTCTTCTTAGATTCAAACACAGTTGAAAAATTGGTTTTTTCATGTGGCATGATCAAAAGGTAGATTAGAATTCAGCTGTCCAAAATGTAAAAAATACTTTTAAAATAATTAATTCATATTGCTCTCTAACCGCACTGTCCAACAGAACACTCTGTGATTAACAGTGTTCTATAGCTATATTGTCCAATATGGTAGCCACTAGCCATCTGTGACTATTAAGCCCCAGAAATGTGACTAGAAAAAAATAACTTAATTTTTTGTTTTATTCAACTTTAATTTTTCTAACTCCACTTATGTGGCCTTAACTTTAATTAATTTAACTGGCCACATGTAGCTAGCAGCTACCATTTTGTACAGTCCAACTCTATTCCTCACCCTACTGAAAATACTTCAATAATACCATTTTGGTGTATTTTAATTTTAATTAAATTAAAATTGTACCTGGTTTTAATGTACCTCATCTCTTCCATTTTAAACCCATTAAGTTTAACCTGTCTCTTCCACTTAAACCCATTTTAAGTCTTTCTGAATTTATTCTCAAGACAGATAGTATCTATCTCTCTTCTCCAATTCTGTCTTTAAGACTGCATCCAAGCGCTGGGAGGCAGTGGGAATGTGAGGACTGTGTGTTACGTATCCTCATAATATTGTGAGGATGTCACTGGGTCCTTGTCTGGTGTGCGTCATTATCCTTTGTCTCTTGACCTTGTTCTCTATTCTCCTGAGGCTTTTGTTTTGTAACTAGCTCTAGTCCATGTTTTATAACTAGTTCTTCTGGTCATCTAGAGGCCTGGTGGTGGTATTTGCTGAGCAATGGTAGTTCTCCCATCTTTTATAGATCATGCCGATGATTAAACTTAACCACAGTGCATCTTGCCTCTGCTTGTGTTGAGTGATCATCCTCTGACTCTCAGGACTATTCATATCCACTGTTTCACAAAATAACCAATTCTTCGCTCTTAGGAATAAAGAAATCTCACCTGCTTTTACTGCAGAGGTGTGCACACTTCCCTGAGGAAGCACTGGGGTCCCTATCTTGGGCCTCTCAGGCCTTTGCACCCCTATGACTCTCAGGCCATGCGAAGCAGGATTCTCCCAGAGACAGCAGGAATCTCGAGGCTAGATCAGGAAGCAGAGAACCAGCATGAAAGTTTTGCTTCCAAAACTTCCTAAAATCTCTTGATGTTTTCGGCAAGAGAAGATCACAGTCACGTCTTCTGTCTCCTCCACCTCAGCTATCCTCACCAGTCTTAGAAGGACTTTGCCAGGGTATGGCAAATCTTTCATTTTAAAGCTTGCAGCTCCCTAGTGCTTGGCTTCCTCTGAGATTAATCCTCTATGTTTTGGTTGTCCATATATAAAAATTCAAGAAACCCCTTTGTTTGATTTGAAAACATGGCTGAAAACTTTGCCATTGGGCTTTTATAAAAGTTGAGGTTTTTATAAAAGACTCAGAGATGTGCTGCCAGAATCTTCATCAAGGAAGGAGTTGTTGCCTGAGCTGTCAGCAACAGCCTGGCTTCAGGGACCTGCCTTACCCATCATAGCATCCGTGGCTGGCACACAAACCACCAGGGGCTTTACACCCACAGCTCCCTGAAGTGTGACCTTTCCAAGGCTTTCCCTGACCTCATGACAATTCCGCATCTCCCTCTCCCTGCTCTTTTCCGCTCATTCTTCTGCACAGGTGTGAATCTGTAATAAATTTCTCACAGGCTAAACTCCATCTCAACATCTGCTTCCAAAGAACTCAACCTGGGGCATTTAGTCGGAAGTTCAAAGCTGAGCATTCTTTTTTTTTTTTCACTGGACAGTAATGTGCCTGCCTCTTATCTAAGGCAATAAATTGAATCCTCTTTGTCTCATCTTAATTGCATGATGATTCCAAGGAGGAAACAAAATTTTTAGAAAGAAAAATACTTTGAATCATATTTCAAAACATTTCCCTGCTGTCCTCCTTTCCTCAGCTCCATTGACCCTAGGGGAATTGAGCTAAGAAATGTGACTTATCTTCAAGAAACTTCTGTAGTAACAAATGACTTCCAGGAGAAAATAAGAATCAAAGCCACAGAATGTAAATGCGTTCACCTGTGTTTTTCATAGCCCTAGCATACCAAAATCCATATCTAAAACAAATTTTGAAAATTTCCTTAAAAATTTCCCTAATCACATATTAATAATTTAACATTAACACAGGAGCAAAATTTCATCCACTATGACATTTCCTTTCTCTAGCCAAAGGATTGTTTCTCCAGAGAAATATGGGTATGTTTTATGATATCCTTTCATTTGCATCTTATACGTGCTAGGACCACTGGCTGATTTCTGCTTTCTCTGCATATAAATTCTCCCATGTTTGGATAAAAGCGTTCACGAGGTGCACTGCCTAGGCGGAGCTGTGGAAGTAGTGGCACTCCTGTACCCAGTGCTGCCAAGGAATAAACATTTCTATGCAATGTATCTTCCCAGGTGCCAAAGGCACAGTTTCAAGTGTTAGAAATTTGTAAAATTTTCTTAGATGAAACATGTCTAAAAAACATTATAGGCTTTTTTTCTCTCAAGTCTAACCCATTGCTCATGGTTTGCCATAGAGGCCATATTTGGAAGATTAGTGATACCAAGGATGTTGCAGACTATTTGCCCCAGTGTAAGCCATCCCAGGACTGTTTTCCTTCCAAACTAGCCAACCAACTGACACTCCTTAATGCTCTTATTTTATGTGACTATAGCAGTTCTATCTCCTGATGAAGTCTAAATCAGGTTTTAATTTTTTAAGTGATTAACTTCATCTACACAACATGAGTTTAGAGAAAAGTATACACCTGTGAAACCATCACTACAATGAGTGCCATAAGCATATCACCTCTGAAAGTTTCCTCTCACCTTATTTTTTGGTATAAGAGCATTTAGCATAAGCCCTCTCATCTAGGCACGTTAAGTAGGCAATATAGTATGGTTAACTGTAGGCACTGTGCAGTACAGTAGACCTCTAGGACTTAGCCACCTTACATAACTGAAACTTTCCACCCTTTGACCAGTACTGTTTCCCTCAGACTCTGGCACCCACCATTCTACCTTCTGTTTCTCTGAATAGACTATTCTAGATTCCATTATAAGTGGTGTCATATATTATTTGTGCTTGTGTGTCTTATTTCACTTAAAATCCTTCAGGTTCATCCATGTTACCACAAATGGCAGGATTTTATTCTTTTTCAATGCTGAATAATATTCCTTTGTATGTATGTAGCACATTTTCTTTATCCTTTCATCCACCAGTGAACTTTTAGGTTGCTTCCATGTTTTGACTATTGTCAATAACCAAACTAATAAGAGGTGATGTACAAAATGTGTTAAAATGTTTTAGACTAGTGTTTCTGCCTTTCTCTGATCAGATTATCTCTGATGAATGGCTAGCCCCATAACTGATATGTACATCACTCTAACTGCTTCTCTAATACCTCAAACTATCCCTCACTACCCGCTCTATGCCTTTGTGTTAGATGTTTTCTTTCCTACCTATCCCAAAGTCAAAGGAATGTGGTACTGCCAGTTAACCACACATCTATAAGTCATTTACCATGCATCCACATGCTTCCCAGCTTCTAACTGTTGGTATTGGATTTACTCTCCCATCTTCCAAGTCCCATTATTTTATGAGTTGTTTAAAGACTCTCTTCTGAAGATAGGTGGATGTCTGGCCAGTGGGTTTCAACCCCCGGGCAAGATCACTCTTGACTTGGTGAGACCAAAAATGACAATGGAAAATTCTTGGGGTGAAAGGGTTTATACCAGCTTTATTCTCACTGTGGCAGGTGAAGAAGCACTAGAATCCCATCTGCCTCAGGGTAAGTCTGCATGCAGCAAGCCGGCCTCTGCCTCCAGGCCTCTCTGCCACCGCCCCCATCGTCTCAGTTTCTGTCCTCCGCACTGCCCCCACTCCAGCCTCTGCTCTTCAGCAGCTGTGCAGCCCAGAGCACTGGGCGGAGCTCTTTATATAGAGTGAATAATAACAAATTGACCACATGTGTGCAGTGAGCAAGCCGACTGGGGTCACGTGAGAATCCCAGCCATAGAAACTTTGACTTTTTCTACAGTGGAATTTCAGGAATGCAAAACTAGATGTTTTGTTCTCCATACTTTGATTTTCTTTCACACAACTTTCCTCTTACATGCTGTCCTTTATTACTCCCTGAACCAGTGTGTTCTGCTATCGGCTTGCCTTACATTTTGCTCACCACAGGGTACACTTCTAGCACCATCGGGTTGGGAACAAAGGCAACCAAACGAAACAAAAAAGTAATAAAATCAAGTGGGCAAAAATCACATCCCCAGAATAAAGCACCACCTGGATGCTGTGGTCGTTCAGTACATTCTCCTGCCTACGTCTGCCGCTCCTGGGTGTGTGACGTGGTGTATTTCAGCTGACGGTCACCCTTCTTTTCCACCTATAGTGTTTTCTACTTACCCCAGGTACTATGTTTATCTTCTCTTAGTTTTCAGCATGGCTGGCTTCTGGATGTTTCTGACGCTGCACCTTTCATCTGAGAGCCTCCATTCTTATTTCTCAAATATTTTTATACCTATTTCTAACTCTGGACCCAAATGTATACATGTTCTTTACATAAGCCTTGCTTGTGGACATTCACCCTTTATAAACTTCATTTCTCTGAAGTTCTCCATGTAAACTAAGCTGCAGTATCATCTGATTCTTTTTTAAGACTCTCAATTTTTTTCTCATGTGGCCGAAAAACAAGCCATAAGTCTCCTGTTGTACAAAATATTCCCAGTATTGGTTACCTGATTATCTGTAACTTATTTGTTGATTACTTTAACTATACTAGATACATGCCATGCTGATTACTCTGTCCAACTCTCAGTACTAGTCCAATCTGGCCATTTTATTTTTCTAGATTTTTTATTCTCACTCATTTCATACTCAGGCTTTGTTTTCTGTCTACATAGTTTTGGTAGGACATGCTGCTGACCACAAAAATGGCCTTTGTAAAAATACATCATACTTTGTTCATGATAATTTGTTTGGATTTGCTTTTAAAAATACATCTTTGCTTAAATCCATTCCCCTTTTAATTAATTTTTTTCTTCCTTAGACCAAAAATAGTACAAAGTGTAAACACATGTAGAATACAAGATACTAATATTTCCTATATTTTCATTGCTGTCTATAAAAGCCCTGGAATCAAATGATTAAGTACATTTAATCCATTTAGATTAACAAACAAGAGTGAAGCTCAACTGTGCATGAGTTATTGTACCTGTTCTGGGGACTCCAAGATAAAACACAGCTTCTCCTCTAAAGGAAGATCACAGTGCAGAGGGGGAAGAAGGGATGTGAAACAATTATTGCAATAGCCTGTCATAACTATTATTATAGAGGTAAGAAGAGTCACCAGGTAAGTCTAGTATTGGCAGGGGTGGGGGGCAAATACATTGGAAAACAGTGATCACCTCTTTACTCTTTCTGAATGTATTGCCACCTGCTTGTACCCATTCTGCTTTTTTGTTGAAAGATAGCATAGTTTCTGAAGAAAAATGCATGCTTGCTTCTAACTCAGGGACCAAAATATGTTCACCTAAACCAGTTTACAAATGTTCTTCTACTGTTTTTGTTCCTCTTGTCTTCTGATTTCTATTTACTTGGTAGCAGCACTAATTTAATCGCAAGCTCACAGCTTGGTGGACATTTTACCTTGTGCCATTCCCAGGGATTTGCTAATTCCAATTCGCTTTCCCATTTGTTATTTGTTGGGGAACTGTATGCCCCCAAGATACATGTAGTAAAATAAAAGCCCATTATACTGTTTTATGATGAAAAGCAAATAATGCTTAGCATGTTTCATATTCATCAGAATAATTTCCTTATGTTTCCATCATTTAGCAATGGGGAATTTCTTCACACTGAAAACCTGTTCCCTGGCTTCTTAAACATTGTCTAGCTCTGGGACCCTTCTGACCTCAACAGCCTGTTCCATTGCTGCTAAAACAGTGCTTTTCAAGGAAGAAAATATGTTCTGGTCTATTCTTTCACTATTCTATGTAAGAAGTCTTAATTATCCATGGAAATTATACATATATATTAGGGGAAATAGGACCTTTCTCAAGTATCATCTGTTTCTTTTCTATTCTCTTGTCAGTCTAACAAAATGTTTTCAGAATATGAACTTAGTGCTAATTTAGATCCCATCAAAGATCTTATGATATGCCAGTTCAGGTTCATTGACCTTTTCTGTGGTAAGGTTTTAAGGTAGTTTATGCATTTTAAAACCCAGCACATCACATAGTAACCATCTTAGTATTTGTGAATCAGCCAGAATGTGTTTTGTATACTCCACGATGCTTTGAAAAATTATTAACCCCACCCATCACTTCATCTCTGATATTTTATGATTTTTTTGAGATTTAGAACACTCTGATGCACACTGCATATTGAAAGGCAAGTGTTTTACATTAGAAGTGAGCTAAAATCTATTCATATCAAAAAAACTAGAAAAGTCAGTGGTTTAATGCTATTTTTTGGCATATTTTTTCATAATGAATACATGTGAATTAGTTACCTTATTGGCAGGGCCTTGAAAGGACTGTAATTTAGAGGTTAGACATGTCTTGTATTGTAGATTTTGGAATAGCATGCAATGAGGTGAACAGTTTATTATGAAGCTTTAACAGAGTATGTTAAGCATTCAGAAGACTAATTCCTTTCATGCCCTTGATAATAAATCCACTTTTCTCATGCAGTGAATTCACTTGAGATTCATAGTCTCCTCGTAAACCTTGTAGTAAATGTTCAACCTCGGATTTCAAATGGTATAGTAGTTTTTATGATAATAAATGTTATTATCCCTATGGGATTGTGAATTTGGTGATCATACATAGTGCTCCAGTTAGAGAGACTTTACCTCCCACATACAATATATGGAAGTCTTGTTAGAGTGTGTGCCTACCTAAATTCACCAAGATTACTTTTAAATATACACACGCATTCTGCATTTCTAAGCAAATGGATAGAGTTTTTCTTAGCCTCAGTATGATTGACTCTTAAACCAAGCAATGATTTCAATTTTTTTTGGAGTGCAGCCTTTGCTATGTTTTATTAAATTAGGGTGAATTTTACTGTGGAATATTTTAACATCTAATAAATGCTAAGAACATTTAAGAGTATTTTGATTTGAAATAATGCTCTTTCTCTTTTTTTTAATTTCTAAAAAGAATGTAATAATTCTGGATTCTACTATAAAATCTGAAGTTTTAGGTGCAGTTTTCAGTAAGATGACAAAGAAATAGTAACAAAAAGATGTCTGAGTAACACCTGAGTGATGTCTCACATGGTCTAAGAATTCATGTGCCCACATCAAAAGAAATTCATATATAACCAATGGCACTCAAAAGAAATCCTTTGAATGCTGATAATATTCTTAAAGTCTGCAAAACAACTACCCTAGGATTTAGTTCATCATATAACCTAATTACTAAATAAGCAATGAGAAAATATGAGAAATAAAATCCAATTCAAAATACATCTTGAATGCTTAGCAAGTGCAAGATTGTTATGATCAAAGATTAGTATGATCGATAGCTTTAAGAATAGCCTAAACAATAAAATAAAAATAAAAGTTTATTAAAACACACAAAACAAACGCAACAAGAACAACAAAATAATAAAATAAAGGTTTTTGTCTTGCTCTTTGTCTAATGTAGATTTCCAGGTGGTCTCTTTGTATCACATCCAGCCAGGGACGTTCTGATGGTTATTCCATCCCCACATAACTGTTCATGATGGCAGGTGAAGGGACAACTGTAAAGTTTCACACTGTGATTAAATACACTGGCCCAGAAATGACATGTAATTTCCACCTAAAACTCACTGGTTAAAATAATCCCATGGCCACCCCTAACTTAGTAGGAACAGGGACATACAGTCTTCTTATGATCCCAGGAGAAAAACTCCAGTGAGCACTGGTAACATATGCCCTACACACACTTGCCTCCATCTTGAAGGTTAATCAGTACAGGCAGACATAGACAAGAGAACAACCACTGAATCATTCATGGGAGGAGGCACTTCTTAATGATAGCAAAGGTATAAGGAGACAGTTAATTTTGAATTCAACCTTAAAAAAGGATAATAGTTTTACTGGAAAGAAAAAGGAAAGGTAAGCCTGAGATGAAAATATGCTTTCCAGGATACAAAGATTATTTAAATTTTAATAAAAATGCCTCAGGACATGTATCCTTTTTTCTTACCAAGGAGAACAATTTCTGCCACTCCATTCTTGTTTAAAAGTTGGTCTCTATCTTTAACTGGCATCGATGGTGTTAGACTTTGAGACACCACTTGATGTCTTTAACAAAATGAAGCTATAATTTTCATGTAAAATGCATATTAATTTAAGACAGCAGTTTTTAGATGAAAAAATATTGGATCGATAAACTATAAATTGGTATTGAAAATGCAAAAATGTTGGTAGTATTCATGGCCATGATTCTATTGTGTTAGTCATTTTCTGGAAAATACAAGCCGTTGAGATGGGTAATAAAGGATTTTAACCCAAACTGAATCAGACTAGCCTCAAGCAATATATGAACTGCATGATTTTTATCTTCAAAAGATCCACATTTACTTCTTAATGTCTCTTTCTATCAGCAACAGCTATAAATGTAAGACATTTGACTTCAGCTGTAGAACATTAGAGTTGGAAGTGCCTAGGGATGACACTTCCTTTGGCAGTCCAAACACTTAACTCCTCACTGGTTCCAGTCATTCACATCTATGCAAAATTCCCTAGAAATGTCAGGTTCCCTGTTGCCTAGCCTCTCCACGTGCAGTTTTTCACAACCTGGGTTAATTTCCCCAGCCCTTCGACCTAACTCCTAAGAATAATTCTCAGCTTGGTATAGGTGATATATTATTAGAGGGACCCTCCTTGACCCCAATGCCTGGCTAAGATGCTGGCCACTAAATATCTCAACAACCACCATGTACATACCAATTTTCACCTTGTACTTTACTTTTCTGTATATTTGTTGCCTCCCCAGTTGGACTATACACATCCAGAGAATGATGAGAATGTTAGCCCTTATTATATCCCTGGAACCTGGCAGGACACCAGTATTTATAGTGCCCAATAAATATCTAATGACAGTGGATGAGATACATTCATATTCTATGTAGCATTACCTCTGAAGGCGTACTATCACTTCATTCATATGCTCCTCCTATGGTGTATGATCATCATTAATCAATGCCGTTCATTGGATAAGGGTTACCCGAGAAGTCAAATTGCCCCTGAGAGAGAGAATATCAAAATGAAGGCATTCAATTGGGAAAAACGAAATACTGAATTCATGTTGACATATGTGCAGGTAGATTTTGAGTGGGATTGTTTAATTGGAACTTTAGATTGATGCTTAAGGTATTCCTCTTTTCTAGCTTTATATTTTGAACTGTTATTGACAAACAACATATGTAAGTTTAATGTGTACAACTTGATGATTTAATACACATATACATTGTGAAATGATTACGATGGTGAGGTTAGTTGACACCTCCATCCCTTTACATAATTACCATTTTTAAATGTGTGGTGATAATATTAAAGATGCACTCTCTTAACAACTTTGAAGTAAATAATACAGCATTGCTAATGATAGTCACCATGCCATACATTAGATATGTTGAATTTATTCTCTTCTGGCTGGAAATTTGTATTTTGACCAACATCTCCCCATCCCCTATTCTACTTTATATTTCTACAAGTTTGGCTTTTTTAGATTCCACATATAAGTGAGAACATACAGTATTTGTCTTTCTCTGTCTGACTTATTTCACTTAGAATAATACTTTTGAGTTCCAGCCGTGTTGTTGTAAAAGATAGGATTTCCTTCTTTTTTTTCTGACTGGATATCTATTATCTATCTATCTATCTATGATCTATCTATCTCTATCACATTTTCTGTACCCATTCACTGTTGATGGACATTTAAGTTGTTTCTATGCCTTGGTTATTGAGAATAATGCCACAATGACTATGGGAGTTCAGATATCTCTCAGAGATAGTGATTTCTTTTCTGAATATATACCCATAAGTGGGATTTCCAGGTTATATGGTAGTTCTGATTTTCAGTTTTTGAGAAACCTCCATACTGTTGTCCATTGTGACTGTACCGATTTACATACTCACCAACAATGTACAAGGATTCCTTTTTGTCCACAGCCTCACCAACATTTGTTATCTCTTTTTGATATTACCTTTCTAAAAAGTGTGAGGTGACATCTCATTGTGGTTTTGATTTGCATTTCCCTGATGATTAGTGATGCGGAGCACCTTTTTTTATGTACCATTTGATTGTGTGTATGTATTCTTTGTTAAAAACTATATTCAAGTCCTCTGCCTGTTTTTTAAATCAGATTGGTATTGTTTTTTTGATATTGAGTTGTATTAGTAGTTTGCTTATTAACACTTTATCAGATATATGGCTTGCAAATATTTTCCCACATTCCAAGATTATCCTTTCATTTTGGCAATTGTTTCTTTTGCTGTGCAGAACTTTGTTAGTTTGATATAGTTCTACTTCTTTATTTTTCTTATTTTGTTTGTGTATTTAGTGTCATACACAAAAAGTCATTGCCAAGATAATGTAAAGGAACTGTTCCTTATCTTTTCTACTAGTAGTTTATAGTTTCAAGTCTTACATTTAAGTCTTTACTACATATCAAAGTAATTATGAAAGCAATATAAAATGAGTCCAATTTCATTCTTTTGCATGTGAATAGCTAGTTTAACCAGCACTATTTATTAAAGAGAGTATCCTTTCCTTATTGAGTTTTCTTGACTCCTGTGTTAAATTTTAGATGATCATATGTATGTAGGTTTCTGGGCTCTTGATTTTTTCTGTAGATCTCTGTGTCTATTTTTATGTCAGTACCATATTGTTTCATTACTACAGCATTTAACAAAGTTCTTAAATCAGGAATTACAATTCTTCTAGCTTTGTTCTTCTTCCTCTGGATTGTTTTGGATATTTGGGGTCTTTGTGGTTTCATGAGAATTTTTAGGATTTTTTTTTCTATTTCTGTGAAAAATACCATTGGAATACTAGTAGATATTATATTGAATCTATAGATGGCTTTGCATAGCATGAACATTTTAATATTATTAATTCTTACAATCCAGGAACATGGAATAAATTTCCATTTTTGTGACCTCTTAATTTCTTCCATCAATGTCTTATAATTTTCAGTGTTCTTCACCTCCTTGATTAAATTTATTCCTACATATTTTATTATTTTGTTTGCTATTGCAAATGGAATTGCTTTCTTCAGTGCTACTGTATAGAAACAAAACTAAGTTTTGTATGTCAATTTTGTGTCCTGCAGCCTCACTGAATTTATTTATTCTAACAGTCTTTTCTGGAGTCTTCAGGATTTTCTATATATAAGATCATATCATGTGCAATGAGAGGCCATTTTACTTCTTTCTTGCTGATTTGGATGCCTTTTATTACTTTTTCTTGCCAAATTTCTCTGGCTATGGATCCAGTACTATGTTGAATAGGAGTGGTGATAATGGGCACCCTCGCCTTGTTTCTCACCTTAGTGAAAAGCTTTAAGCATTTCACTGTTGAGTATGGTATTAGTTGTGAGTTTGTCATATATAACCCTTATAATGTTGAGGTATAGTCCTTCCATACTCAATTTATTAAGTTTTTATCATAAAAAGATGTTGAATTTTTCCAAATGCTTTTTATGCATCTATTGAGATAATGCCATTTTTATTTCCATTTCATTCAGGTGGTACATCACATTTATTGGTTTATATTGAACCTTCCTTGCATTCCAGGAATAAATCCTGACCTAAATCATGGTGTATTATCTTATTCTGTTATTGTGTTGTTGAATTTTTTTTGCACTGGGACAGGCCAGAAGCCTGGTTCTGTGTGATCCAGCCTGGTGCTGAGGTGAGTCAAAAGCCTGGATCCATTGTAGTCAGTCTAGTATTGGTCCCAGCCCAGAGCCATGGTACCCACCTGGACCCAGAGTTCATGGGGCTGATTGGGAACCTGGGGCCATAGAAGCTTCCCAGGGCTGTGGAAACCTATCAGGAGGCTGGTATCACATAGGACCCAGCCAGTGCCTGGGTGAGCTGGGATCTTGGGTTGGCAAGAGCTTCCCAGGAGCTTTGTGCCATGGAGCCAGCCAGTGCTAGAATGTGCCAGGAGCCTGGATTCGTGGATGCTTGCTGGGAGCCTGGGAGTTACCTGAGACATGGGAGCTGGCTGGCACCATGGTCAACTAGGAGCCTGCAATTGCTGGAGTACCTCAGGGTCCTGGTGTCATGGGAGTCATCTGGGGCCAAAGGAGCTGGCAGGTATGAGGATAAGCTGGGGACCTGGAGTCATGAGAGCCTGCAGAGCCCTTGGACCATGAGGAATTGGCATGGTGCTGAGGTGGACTGCCTCTGGTCCCCAGTAATGTTCGGTGCTCACTTCACTTTCCTTCCCCCATGGGGCAAGTGTCTTTCTCTGCACTGGTCTTCACAGGCTTGGATCTACCTTTCTTAATGCACCTTTTCTTATTTCTGTGCTTCACTTGGGTGCTGTAATCACTCACTTGGAATCCTTAGCTCTTGTGAATGTATTTTTGTGCATGGATAGTTCTTTATATAAGAGATGGAGACAAACGACTACTAGAAGTTCCTATTCTGCCATTTTGCTGATGTCACTCTTCAGACAATTCTTAAGAAAGAAAAAATTGTGAAATATTATCAAGACTTATATAACTATTGTTATGTTATGTAATTGATATGAGATTGTTAAATGAAAGGATCAAGATAAGCAACATACATATTAAAACCATAAATATAGTAGTGCTTTCTGAAAAGTCAAGGAAAATGAGGTTTGAGGAATGTGAATTTTTCTCCATATCCTAATATTTAAAAACTTTAGATATATTTAAGACAAATCATCTATGCTTTATAATTGGTTTAGATGATGTAAAACATCCATTATTTAGTTATCTTTCTTCCAACTTATAGATAGAAAGCAGTGATTGATATAATTAAATTATTTTAGGGAATATAAAACAATTGGTGTTTTTGCTTCACCATGTGATTAGCAGTGATACATAAGTGAGTGCAACTATTTTGAGGACACTTGAAAATCTCATCCATTTCACCCATCACAAATAGGAAAACATTTAAGGGGAAAGTATCCTTTCAAAATTATGTAACACATCTGAGATTTACCATCCTTCAAGACCTACACATAAATGGACTGAATTTTAACAAATACATGAATGCATGTTTATAGTTTTCATGACTAATGAGCTGTGACAAAACACTTTGAAGGAGAAGACAGAATAGAGATAGAAAATGATAACTACTTTATAAATAGATAAATGTCATGTTCAATAATTAATTATAGATAAATAATAAGGAAATAAAGACTGAAACAGAAATAAGGAGTCCATATTCTGATCTCTGCTAACCATTGAAAATCTAGCACCCAAGCACATTTTCCATTTCTTACTTTAATTCTCCATCTGTAAATCTGTCAAAAGGTGACTGTTCAGAGAAGCATCAGAACATAAATCAGACCGCTGTTTCTGTTTCAGCTCACCTACCAACCATTTCTGGGAACCCAGTCAAGCCCCTAAACCTCTCTAAGCTTACCTTACTTCAGTCCATTTAGCTCAACAACTATTTCTTAGGAATGTGTAGATGAGAGTCTCAGGCAACACAGAACACTTGCTGTCAAAAAATTTTCGGTGTATTTAAGGGGAAGATGAGGCAATTATATCTGACTGTAATGAGACTTTGATCAAACTGCCCATATAATGGTTCATGCTCTGGACACCCAACTAGCACCAATGTGAGCATTCAGATGGCAAACAGAATTGCTTAGACAGGAAAAATACTTCACCTCTTCATTTTTCAATCTATAAAATAGTCATGATGGTAACTATCTTGTTGTTTTATAAGAACTAAAACAAATGACCAAGAATCTTTACATGGAGTACACAGAACTTTATCTGGCCCAAGAGATAGCACTTTTTTTACTAGTATTTCTTTATCATCATCTTCATAATCATTATCACTACCATTCTTTCCTCTTCAAACCAGATTTGGTTGATGAAACTTGATAATCTAAAATAATTACCATATCATCTAACAAAACTTTGGTTTTCCCAATGACCAGACATGTGCTCTTGGGCATGTTATTAACCTACTGATGACTTAACTGTGTCTCAGTTTCTTTGTTTTCAAAATTAGGATGGTAATATCATTTACTTTACATGACTGATATAAGGATTTTGAGAGAATTCTATTACTAACCATTATATCTAACACATGGTAAGTGTTCAAGAAAGGTATTTTAATATAAATGTTAATTTCATTCCTTCCTCCCTTCACTCTTATTTGAAAAACAGTAAAAAACAAATAGTAATATTACTATTACTACTAGTATATTAGTAGCATGAATTCCTGAACTTTTTTAAGGAAGGAACATAGAATTAGTAATTGTCATTATTAAGTGAGGTCATGAAAACGTTTATTGTAATCTAAAGTTGGGAGCTGTCTAATAGGTTGGGCTGGCCCCTATTTTTTTGCTGATAAAGAATTTCTCACCCAACTGATGAGGATATCCTACCAGGAAAATATCTCTTTCCTCGGAAAATGGCCCTAAGATGGACAAACGATAGGTAACTAATGAGAGACCTAGAAATGTCAGCAGGGATGGGAAGGAGTCTGAAGAAAAGCAATAAGTAAAAAAAGTGACAGTTTATGCTGGATGGAGGAAAAATAATACTATCAGACAGTGAGGAAATAGAAAATATTTCTGGGAAGTAAAGATCCACTGATGATATTAGGCAGCTGTGTGGAGCCTGGGAGACTATGAAGAGTGTCAAGACCATCAAAATGGATAAATTGGAGGTCAGGGGATCACACTGCTCATCAGTCAGTGTCACTGGTGATGAATGTTTCCAGGGGAAAGGTCAGTGGATGAGAGGTGACTGGAGTATTCCAGGGAACAGGGCTCTTCTGTTAAACAGGAGGCTCTTGGAATAGTGACACGTGATCATTAAACCTGTCATGTCAGTGAGCAAAGGCCAAAATCTAATCAGAGTGAAGACTCTTAAGAGTTTTAATAAACTGAAAAAAAAGGATCAAAATTAAATGTCTTTCTACTGAACTATTACTTTTAAATAATGCACATAAAATGCCAATTGCTGTTTTTTAACATATTCCTATTTAAAAAAAATAAATATTTGAAATCTAAACAATTGCAAAAAATGGCCAACTTTTTGCTTTCTTCTTCTATTGTTTAGATACCATTGGTGAAAAAACCTGTGGATGCAATCTCAGGAATTAAATGTCAGGCATTAAACAAGGCTCATTTTTTAAATGGGTGAATATTAATTGTATGAATTAGAATGACTTAATTTATAAAGCCAGAAGGCATTTATAAACTCATTTTTAGACCAAGTGCAAAAATATGTATCAGGCAAGGCAAAATGATGAGCAGAATGGACTGGATTCACACAGACCCAGCTCCAAGAATTGTTATCTGTGACTCAGTCCATATTACTTAATTTTTCTTAGACATAGTTTCTAACCCCACCCAAATGAGGATGATAAACCCTATCTCAGACTGCATTATACATTAGATTATCAATAAATGGTTGTGCATCTGTGTGGGTATATGTTACAAACTTAGGCCTTATTTTGTTTTAAAGTGAATTTATACATAAAATTCATTCTTTCAACAAATATATATTGAGCTGCAGGAACTGTTTAGGTGACAGAGATGTAGCAGTAACCCCAAAAAACCAAAGTCCCAGCCTCCTAGAATTTATATTCCCGTAAGAGAGGCAGATGATAAACAAGTAAAAAAAGAAGTATGTGTGCCTTTGCAGACATCAGGTACAGCTATTTGCATGATATGCAGAGTGCCCTGGGACAAAGATGGGAAGGACTGTATGTTTAAAATATGCAGCTGATTGCAATTTTAGAGGGAGGGGCCATAAGTGATTAACTTTGTATAAACATAAAATGGGAGAAAGAGCCATGTGGGCAATAGAAGAAGCGTGTTTCAGGCAGAGGGAAGAATCCGCCAAAGTCCTTGAGTTGGGACATGCAAGGACAGTGTGGCTGAAGCAGAATGAGCAAGAGGGATTCTAGTGAGGGATGTAGGAGCAGCTGGATCCAACAGGGATATGGCAGCCACTCAAGGGCTTTGCTTCGTGCTCTGAGGGAGATGGGAGACCATGGAAAGTCAGTTTACCAGCAAAGGAATAACAGGATTTAACAATGTTCCAATTTGTTCTTTTAAATATGCCTTCAGAAATCTTTATTAAAAATTCCCACAATACCCAATTAAGAAGTTGCTATTTTTATTGCCATTAATCAGGCAAGGACATGGAGACCCAGAGAGATTAGGTGATTGACCAAGGCCACATGGCTATTTGGTGGATGAGCTGGGTTTCCAATCCAGGCAGGTTTAACTACACAGCCTCTGTGTGTGTGTGTGTGTGTGTGTGTGTGTGTGTGTGTGTGTGTGTTTTATTTTCACTAAGTCCATTCCATTCCTTGCTGTGTCTAATCTACACCTTTGTTCTATAATAACATTTTTATGCTCATTTCTTATGTTCTGCAATCTATATTTCTTAACCCGCTTTATCACATTAGCTTGTCACTGTGAAATGCTTATTTAACAAGTTCTTATCTTTAATGAAACACACTTCCAAAAATGCAATTTTTCTTGGGTTGTCTATTGTTTTACTTCTTCCAGACTATACTTTTCCTTGGTCCTTTCTTCTTACTTTCCTTTCTTTTTCCATTCTTTCCTTCCTCCTTTCTTTTTATCCCCCTCCTTCCTTCCTAAATTCCTAACTTTTAAACTCCTATCCCTTTTTCTTTTCTAAGGTAAATTAGGAGTTCCTCATGTGTTGTGTCACTTATGCTACAATATTTTTGGTCATATCCCCTCTTCTGTTTTTGTTTTGTTTTTTCTGTTTATTCGTCTAAAACAGAGTCTATGTCTATCTAATTTTGTGATGAGCCGCACCAAAGAATGGTCTCCAGCAACAAGTGTTTAGGAGTTTATAGAACATGCACCACCTCAGGCTTTGCCCAAGATCTATATTTTTGTTTATGACACCAAACCTGCAAGTCACCAAAGCTGAAATAAACAAGTGGGATTACTTATGAACAAGCACTATAAAAGAAACATTTAACAAAATGACAAGGCAACCTATTGAATGTGAGGAAATACTTGCAAACCATACATCTGATAAGGAGTTAATATCCAAAAATATAAGGGACTCATATAACTCAACAGCCGAAAAGCAAATCATTAGATTAAAAATGAGTAAAGTACCTCAATAGACATTTTTCCAGAGAAGACAAAGGGTCAATAAGTACACAAGAATGTTCATATGACTAATCTCAAGAAAATGCAATCAAAACACAGTAACTATTACCTTACAAGCGTTAGGAAAGACAAATGACAAAAGTATTGCCCAGGACGTGGAGGAAAGGGAATCTTTCTGGCCTGTTGGTGGGAATGTAAGTCGGTACAGCTGCTGCGGGAAACAATATGGAGGGTCCTCAAGAAATTAAACATCGGATTGCCATATAATTCAGCAGCGCCACTTCTGGGTATCTATCTGAGGGAAATGGAAACAAGATGTTGAAAAGATATCTATTCCCCTTAGTTCATTGCAGCATTATTTACAATAAGCAAGACATTGAAACAACCTCAATGTCCACCAACAGTGAACAGATAGAGAAAATGTAATGTCTATGCATGTATCTCCACACAAAATAGAATACTATTCAGGCAGAAAATAAAAATGAAATCTGACATTTATATCAACATAAAGGAACCTTGAGGACATTATCCTAAGTGAAATAAGTCAGACAAAGAAAAACAAATACTGTTATGATCCCACTGTAAGAAGAGGGCAAAGTAAGGAGATGTTTTGACCAAAGTGTAAAAATGTCCCATTGTAACAGCAATAAGTTCTGAGATCTAAGGTATAGCACAGTGATGATAGTTAAAAATACTGCATTGTATACTTGGAAGTTGCTATGAGAGTAAATCTTAAATATTTTCACATACCAACAACAAAATGGTAATTATGTGAGGCAGAAGGTGTGTTAGAGAACCTTATTGTAGTGAACATTTCACAGTATATATGCATTATCAAATTATCACATTGAACATTTAACAATATTGTAAGTCCATTATATTTCAAAAAAACTGGAAGAAAAGAAGAAATTCATTTAAAGGAGACTTGCTAAGCAAAACTGGGACCATTTTCTACCCCATCTCCTCCTCTGTATACATAGAAACATATATTTCCTAAGTTGCAAACTACAGTTTGCACCACATCTAGAATGCTTTCAGGTTTTGCTTCCTAACATTTTTTCTGGAAATGCATGTTTCAGGGATTCAGTGAGCCACGGTTAATTCCCTCCTTTGACCTTCCTTCCTATCCTGATTTTTTCTTTTTAATGGAAGTCACTAAATGTTCTTAGAATGAGAGGGACTGACGGAAAGGAAGAATACTGTACTATAACCTTTTCAAAAAGTATACCCAGTTCTTTGATCTCTGAGAAAGGGCAGAAAATGAGGGGAAATAATATGCCTCCTCCCCTCTTTCTAGCCCAGTGGGTTTGCTCTATTTCTGATGGCAAAATGTGAGACCATCTGTGCTTCTCAGGTCACTGCTATAATTAGAAAATCTTTCAGATTCTGGCAAAATCCAACTCTGAAAATTAGTTTTCAGTGTTCTCAGGAGACTCAGATAAGTTAAAATACCTGCCCGATTTACTGACATAGGCAAGAGCCGAGATGATTATACACACACACACACACACACACACACACACACACACACACACACACACACACACACAGAGACAGTTCCATCTAATGCCTTTCTTATAATATGGGACACATTTTTAAAGCGAAATCTGAGGAAGAACAACACGAGTGCGATTGCTCCCCATTTCACATTTCACTGCCATTTTTGCAGCTGATGTGACCCCACATGTAACTACATTTCCATTTCTGAGCCACCCCAAAAATCTATAGATCACCTTCTCCTAAACTGTGGCCTCTGTGTGGGTAAATCTGGTGCCCTCTTCCTTGAGCCCCAGCTGTTTGCCTCCTGCTGGGAGAGATTGGGAACCCCTGGGGGCTGGACAGCTGCAACCTCAGTAAAAAGCCCAGCACATGACTTTGCTACTGAAATCTTCGGTTTGTTCATATGAGCACAGAGAATAATATCTCTCTTTCCAAAATATCTGCCTGTCTTACTTTTATCTCATTGTGTGGGGGCTCTAGACTTAGAGAGTATGGAGCAGCATGCAGCTTATAAAGTCAAAAATGTTTTGTTTAGTCTAAAATAATTTAATTGTCTTTATTTAATGCAGATTTTTAAAGCCAAAAGAGTATTATGCATACATTCGAGTCCAGTTCTGTGTTTTGCAGGCTACCATTACCTGCTTTTCACCATACAGTATTTCACTGTGAATCCTGTAAGTCTTACAGATCCTGAAACATTCAAGGACTAGAAATAGCAAACGAGAACTTGGAGGGCATTATATCAGCCAAGTCATTATTTTACTTGGAAAATTTAACTTAGTCAAACCAAATAGTAATATAAAATGAAATCCATGTGTATCCAACTGCCAAAAATCTGTTTATTTTCAATAGCTTTAGGCTTTCACTTCTTCTAATAATAATTCTGGAGTATCACTTATACTCACTTTTTTAATTGTAGTATTTTTAGTTGTTAATATCCTGAAGATATCTAGAACTAATTAGGAGGCTGAGCACACTGATTAAATTAATTTACATTTCATGTACTAGAGAAAAGGAAAAAAGTGGTGAGAAGTTATTCTGGAACACTGTACAAAGAAAAAGAATAAAAATTTAAAGAAATTGTTAAAAATAACCAAGCACTCAATATACACTCTAATTGCCAATCAATTTTAATATGTTGTAGGATAAAATCATCCTGTTCTTAAAACTGTGCCCACAGATATTTTTTCTCCCTTTAGTAATTGTCTTTTATTGTCCCATCAATTTGACATGGTGAATATGTTAATATTGCTAACTTATCCTAGGCCTGTCATAATGTCTGAATTATTTTTATAATGGATCTGATCTGCATAAATTCATTCTCAGACTTGTTTATAAACTGTGCAGTAGTATAGGTCAATCCAGCAAGCATTTAATGTTAATGAATTACTCCAGCAATAATTATGCAGTGGGAATTATATGCCAGGCATGTTGGTTAGGCTCTAGAGAGTCAGAAATGAAATGACAGTCAATCTGAGTTCATTGACACTGGAATGAGATAAGAATTTTGATGGTATGAAGCTGACAAGGCATAAATATCACTATTATACATAAAGCATAGGTCTGGGTCCACTGATGCATATTAAATGAGATTAATATACCTATGAGTGTCTTACAATCCCATAGGATAAATTACGTTTGTACCTTAGTTGAAGAAAATTGGATTTGTTCCCCCAATATATCCTGTTTCCCTATCAGAAGGGAGAGAAGCTATATTTCCAAGATCTAACCAATAAATGGATATCATTTTTGTTGTTTTTGCCTCAGTGTCAGTATTTTTGAGGGAATACTGGAAAAATAGATAGTAAATGGTTTATAGGGGAAAAAATCATATTAGCTTGTTGACTGTTTCTTTTTCAGAGAGATAATTATCTTATTGCACTCTGATGTGGTTATCATAGGATAAATTTAATCCCCTGTTAGAGAGCTTTTTCTTTAAAAAGGATTTGGTTATTTTTTATATCAACCATCAGCAAAAGGTTTGGAGACTACATTCAATTCCTATTGCTGCTGTAACTAATTACCATAAACCCCAGAAATTTATTACCTTACAGTTCTAGAGATTAGATGCCTGAAATGAGTCTCAGTGGGCTGAAATCAATGTGTCGGCAGGGCTGCATTCCTTCTGAAGGTTCCAAGGGATGATTTGCTCCTTGCTTTTTCCAACTGCTGGAAATTGGCTACATTTCTTGTTCTTGGCCAATTCCTCCAACTTCAAGGCCAGCAACACAGTATTTTCAAGACTCTGTCTGGCTCTGATCTTTTCTGCCGCCTTTTCCACTTTAAAGGACCCTCTTGTGATCACACTTGTCCCTCCGAGATAATACAGTATATTCTCCTTATATTTAAGACAGTTAATTATTAAAACTGTATTACAATCTTAATTCTCCATTGTCATGTGCCCTAGCATATTCAGAGGTTCTGGGGGTTAGGACATGGACGTTTGGGGTTAGTCCTAATTCTGCCTACCCCAAAGATTTGACTAAGAACCTCTTCTCTTAGCTATGCATTTCAACTTGTTTTAGTGGACTCTCACATACATCTATACAACCATGGTTTTTCGGGTAGAGGGTGGTCTAGGACCAAGTGAAAGGGTCCCTGCCTGGATCATAAAGTGAAGAAGAATTAGACTTACCTTGATACTTTGTTGTACTATTTACTGTTTGTCATTCCTGAACCCTTAGCAAAGTCTTGTCTATGTCATTTCTTATTGTACTGGTTATGTCTGCAGGTAGTAAGAGAACAGCTCTGAGTCCAGATTTGGGCCTTAAAAGAGCAGCAACTTGAGGCCTAAATGGTATTGATTTTTCAAGGAAAAGGTCACCTTTGAGACTGTGAGATCCCAACATTCATCCACACTTGCCATTGTTTATCACTTATCAGTATTAGAGGAGGCTGGCTTGATTTTTAATTATGGCAGTGTTATTTACATGGAGTATCCAAAAATTAATCAAATGTGATACTTGGTTAGTATAGAAAGCCCTGTAATGCAGTGAATTCAAAGTGCCATTAAGTGAGGGGAATGAAGCTTTATGGCAAGAAAAATACCCAGTCTGGAAATTTCTGTGTCTGTCCCTTAGGTCTACTCATGGCTATCCTACTTGATGTACTAACATGACTATCATAGTTTATTGGGTCATTGCTTCCAGTCCCTCACTCTCTTTCATATGTTAGAATTGTATATCCCTGTCTTTCATTACATGACAATACAACACTTCCTGATGTGAGCAGAGGATTTGCTGCTGTCCTGTTAATGTCGGACTTGGCCATTTTACAACTCAGGTAATGGCATGTGGATGGAAATGGCAGTCTGGGGTCTATATACCTACACCTTAAGAGGCCCTGCATGTTTCTGCTTATTCTCTTTGGCTTCTGCATTTTCCAAGAGTCATTTATTTTCCAGGTAGCATCTGGTCCAAGGAGAATGAATGATACATGGAACAGACTTGGCTTGACCCAGAGTCTGCAGCCCAGTTGAGGCAAGCCCTTGCAGAAATGTTGTCATGTGAGCAAGTAAAAGAAATGTTTCTTTCATTAGTCACTGGGATTTGGTTATTTGGTATGTACTATTATGGAAGGCCATATGCGATTACTACAATATCAAAAATTGTACCAGAAAAAGTTCTGTTGATTGTATCATCGTGTTCTCAGTCATACAAAACAAAATGAATCATCCTTGACTACAGCAATTTCTTCAATATAATATAATATAATCAGTCAAACAGATCCTATAAATTACCCCTGTTAAATGTCTCCATAATGTCTCTTACTCACTAATCATCTGCCACTGTTTTCTTTCAGGACAGTATCATCTCCTTCCTTGTTAACAGTGGTGGCCTCCTAGCCGGACTGCCTCCATCTTAAGCATTCTAATCACTTCTTCACAGTGATCTAGAGTAACCTTCTTAAAACACAAGTGTGAAGAGTCCCACACCCCCGACTGGAGTTTGAAAACTGTTTATTCCCTGTAAAATGAAGGTCAAGTACATTGCTGTGACTTATTCAGCCCTTTATCATCTGATTTTGCTTATCCGACTACCGTGCCATTCCTCCAGATACATCCTATTTCCAGGCCAATCACCAGGTCACTCAGAAGTCTCTTGATATGTCTTCCTTCAAAGACAACATTTCCTTTGATAGGAGAGCTCTTTCCTCATGTGTTCATAATGAGCAGTTAGGTATATTGTAGTATTTGGAGCAAAGGGCTTTGCATTAGTAAAATATTCCCTGACTTTCTCTCTCCAGGCAATATCAGATGCTCCATTCATGGCTCTTCACTGCACAGATCATAGCTTTAGCACTTGTACTATTGTATGAGAGCTGACAGCACGTGTGCAGCCACTCTAAGACACTAGGCTGGTTATTCTTCATGGTTCTGGTGACTTGAACAGTGCCTGACTGATTACTTTATGCATTCATTCCCTCATTCATTAAAAAATACTAATGAGGACTAGGAGATGAATTAGGCATTGTGGATAAAACAGAATTGAAATGAACAAATTACTTCTGCTACTTCCATTCCTACAGTGTGCAAACACAGTATTAAACGTATCACATATATCACCTGATTTAATTCTCTCAAACACTCTGAAAATGATACATCTTTCCCTGTAAACACATGGATGATCATAAAGTCTAAGAATCAGTTAGTGATGTGATTCCCCACTTCATTTCATTTTTCTTTCTCTAATTTGTTTTCTCACCTAGTACAGGCCAGTAATGGAGCTCCATAGAGGCTTCAGTGACCGAGAAAGAAGCTTGTCTCAATTATTTGTTGTGGAATGATTCCAGGACACAGTGACTTAAGACAACCATTTTACCATTGCTCTCAAATACAGGGCTTTGTGGGAAAGGAATTTTGATGGTTCATCTCTGAACTACATGGTGACAGTATGGCTGGAAGCTCCATTTCCAAATGTCTTCTTTATTCATGCTTGTTGCCTTGGTTCACCTTGGCTTTGCTCTACTCTTCTCTTCCTTCTCCCTTCCTGTCTCTCTCCATCTCTCCTCTCCTCTCCTTCTCTTTCTTCTTCTCTCCCTTTCTGCGCTCGGAGGTACCTCAAAACCCAGGTCTCTCACCACTGCTTGCACTTCTCAGAGCAGGATAGTTTCTGGATAGTAGTACATAACCCTGACTTATTTCTATCAGGTATGTCTCAACCATAATGTCAAGACCTCAGAGATCTTCCATTAACAACTAATCTAGGTTAAATCAGTCACTGTCAGTTATTTCACCCAGTATTAATTCTCTGCAGAACATTTATTAATATCTTATGTATTTATTCATTTATTTAGTCCCCGTAATTTCCATGTATTTATTCATTCATTTATTCAGTAAATATGTACTGTACACCTACAATATATCAACCACTGGTTATTGAAGTTTAGCAAACATTGGAGGAAAATAAGCCACTAAGGTCCCTGATGTATGGAGTAACTCCTGCTAAAATGTCTACTCTATAAGAATAGGAAAATCTAGTCTGTCTTACTCACCATTGTATATCCAGAGTATATCCATTGTATATCCATTGTAAAATCATTTAGACTCCCTGACCCTCTGCTTTTTAGTCACCAAACTAAGGGAAATGGGCTAGATTGATGTTTTTCAAACCCTAACTTAGCCACAATCCCAAACGGAGAAGTGGAAGAGGGCTGAATGGAGGAAAAGCAACTTTGGAGGTCCTGGGTATGCTTTAGCAAGGGCAACTCTATTTCTATCAAATATTGAGTTTCCACAGGCTTTTGCAACCTAATATTTGAAAATCATTCCACTAGGTGTTTTTTATTACTTGTGCCATCTCTGACACAGTGTGGCTCCAAGTAAAAATGCACAGGCTATGACTTGGTATAACAGGAATTATGCAGACTTGGGAGCAAACAGAGACCTAAATTTGGCTTGACTCTCACATACACAGTAACTTTGGACAAAATACATGACAGAGTTGTTGGATAGATGAACAGATAGATAGATGGTAAATAGATAAATGATGATCTGTAGATAGATAAAGACATGCACTTCTTGGCATTAAATGGAGTAGCATGTGGGCAATTCCTGAAGCCAAAGAGAGTAGTCAAAAATTGCTAAGTCATTTCTCTTCTCTCCCTTTCCATCTTTTCAAAGGGAAAGATTGTTCAATAATAACATCAAATATTTATACGGCACTTTAAGCCATTTTTACAATGCCTTGTCTTGGTTGACTCACATGATTCTCGAACATAACTTCACATTAATTTCTTCCATTTGAAAGTGAGGAAACCAGCTCAGTGGTCTGCTCAAGGTCATTAAGCTAACAAATGGTAGGCTTGGGATTTGAACCTGGGCTCTCCATTCCTGAATCTATGCTAGTGTTCCTGGACTAATAAGCCACCTCTGAATGAATCATACATATTCAGTTTTGTCTACCATCATCACTTTTTCTGGTTCACCTCACCCAAGCAACTTCTGTAAAATGAAATTGGCAATTGTTTATGGTGTCGGTAGTGGGTTGTTATGTCAGCTCATCTACTGAGGCAGCCATTGTAAAATAACATATGCGGTGACCCCTCAGTGTGAAGTCTAGCACCTATGTCACACTTGTCATTACTCAGCATTAATATCTGCCCTGCCACTCCTTAAATATGCTTTCCAAGTATTCACATTAAGGTGTTCACTCTCAAACCAATTCAGCTTCCAAGTATGTGGAAATTGCAGGCTGATTTAAGGATGCCTTTCTATGTATAAACACAAAACTTCATTTTTACTTCAGGTGAAGATATTTTACTATTAAAAATTAACGTTTCAGAGAGTTTTGAATAGACAAGCTGATTATTATCTCTTATAGGATGTGTGTGGATATAATATTTATTGATTTGGCTATAATCAACCAAATTTCATAGAACATATAATCCAATTCTGCCATTTTCTCTATCTATGTAACAGTAACTGTTTGCTAGGGGAAAAACAGAACAATAGGGCCCTGTCTTCTGTAATGATATTTTTATTGCATGTCTGCTACAAATATAGGTCTTAAAGTTTCTTTGAACTTATCCCAAATTCCAACTAATTTCCCTCACACTTCTTACTCTTTATTCTTTCTCACACCACTCATGCAAAACAACTAATAAATTGATAAACAACAATAAAAACAAAGAACACAAGAGCAGTGCATACCCACAAGCCTAGCAGGAAAATGAATGAGGGTGACATATGTCCTGTTACCTTTTAAACTTGTATTCATTGATGTCTCTCTTCCTTTCACACCTCACATCTAGTCCTAAATCAAAGTCCTGTCATCTTAACCCTAATAAGATATCCAAAATTTGATCCTGTCTCACCACTTCCTATTCATTGGCCCCACCCAGTGTCATTGATTTTTCTATGGCCTCCTAACTGACCTTTCTGCATTTGTGTTTGTCAACAGAAGCTCATCCCAATGCAATAAAATAGGTGATTTTTCTTATAACGTAAAGTATGTGTTGTCTTTCTTTTGCTCTGAGCCCTGTAATGACTGCCCATCTCATTCAACCTAAGATCCAAAATCATTACAATGCCCCATGGCCTTACACTTTCTGGCCCCTTGTTCCTTTTCTTGCTACTCTCCTGCTTGTTCTTTCTGCTCCAAGCACAGTCATCTTGTTGTTCCATACACATACCTGGCCGCAGGCACCTCTAGCCTAGGACCTTTGCACTACAATTACGTTTACCTGGAAAGCCATACTCTGAGATCTGTGTGACCTTATCCCTTCTCTCCAAACGTTACCATTCCAGTGAGGCTTTCTCTGACCACTCTAAAATTGCACACTGGTGTTCTTCATCCTGATTTCCTACTTTATTTTCCCTCTGAACCATTGCTACCATTAACATACTACATATTTTGCTCATTAATCCAATTTATTTTCTGCCTCTCCCACCTAGAAAATGAGCACCATTAAGATAGGATGGTGGTTTTTTTCCCAACACCTAAACAAGTGCCTGGTGCTTGGTAGGAATCCATTAGGCATTTGTTGAATGAGAGGGTATAACTCTGGGGGGAACATATGTTGCCAGACCAGGGCAAATTACCTTTGAAGCCAAAATCAGTCAAAGGGAGAAATAAACTGAGAGAAACCCATTTATTTCTTACAAGCAGTCATCTATTTCTGCTTGCCCATGTCCCTTGCGACCTGGCTGCAAGAGCCCCACCAACCCTCTACAGTCCAGATATGCTCTCATTCACCCCACCTTGTAATCACCTATTGATATGGAGATGGTCTATTTCTCTCCACCCCTTGGAAACACCTATTGAAATGGAGATGCACTAAGGCCAGGGAGAGATTCTGGACATGTTGCAATTTTACCCACAGAGGGTCTCCCTCACATTCACCTCACAGGTTGATCCCTGGTCAATACAAAGCATCTGGGTCTCTCTGTACTGCATCATCTGCAGGATCAATGGTTTGGTCCTGTGATTTCTAGCAACATGAGCTGTGTCTTTGCATAGACCAATAAGCTTTACTTCCCTTTTTAGTAAAATGAAGAAATTCACATGCAAGCCACCTAATAACTAAAACTTGACTGAGATAATGTGTGGGAAAAGGTTTTGAAGTTTGTTGTAAATATTTAGGCTGTTATCACTATAAAATATGTTATTGCACTAGCTATTCATGGTAACTTTCTGACGTGGTGTGGATGATCCTCCAAGTAGCAGAGTAGTCCATTTAGTCATAGCCCCTTAGGATGCATAAGCCCCAGTCGTTATAAAAGATAATTTCGAAGTAGAAAATGAGTTCAGAGTTGGATAACTTGAGAAGTAGGATGGAATGAGTTTTGACCTTGGGGCCGGTCATTCTTTGCTAATCTTGATTTTAAAAATATTGTTTCTTTTCTTCTGCCACTCCTCCTTCCCACTGCCTGGAGCCCTCAACTGTTAACCTTTCAGATTTCAACCAAAAAGTTATTTCCTCTGCAATACCCTCCCTATCTTCCACACAGATTACATTTGATTTATTTTTTATGTGGTTCTACAGGACATCAAATTTTATTATTCTCCTAATATCTCATACATGCAAAAAAAAATAGTCAATGTATGTCTTCTTAATTGAAAGCATGAAAGGACATGAACCATATGTTTTGTTCCCACTCTTTACAGCACCTAGCACCATATCTCATATATTACACATTTGATAAATTGTTTTGAATGATTAACAATGTATTTTTAGAAAAATTTAGATGTCAGGAATATACCTCAACTCTCAGTCCCTATAATACAATTCACCTCTCCATAAGGACATTGTTTTTTTACCTTTCATAACAATATATTGTTTATTTACTAATTCTGATTATATGTCTTAACTTCATGGTCTCCACCATATATTTAGAAACATTTTATTTTAGAATATTATTTATTTAATTATTATAAATGTCAGGGAGAAAGACAGACATGAGCAGGATGGAGAGAGAATAAAGCCAGTAAAGCCCACTAAAAGGGACTCAAAGAGGTAACCAGGTAAAACCAGAGGGCCAGAATGGACTCCGGGAGTTAATTAGTTGAAATATCAAAGGCCAGGAGTGACTTGGAATGTCCAGTTCCTCCCAAGATGAAAAACAATTCCCCAGATAAAGAAAAACATCAGAGCACAGCCCATTCTTCATTGTATCAATTAAATCAGACTTCCGAGACCAAAGATTGTCAATCAAGGACTTCCCTGCCCTACTCCATGAGGCAGGGCAGGGAAATGGGACAACGGTCATGTCATTAAAATCTATTTTGCCTGAGAAAAAGACCCAGCTTATTCTTTAATTTTTCTGTGTGCTGCTCTTTCTCTTTGTCCAGTCCCTTAATCAATTAAGTAACTTTGTAACCAGGGCTGGAGATAGACCTCTGAAGTGTAAATGAACCTATGTGGATAAAGAATGCTGAGATCCAGACCAACACAGTCACCTAAATAACCCTATTCTTAAAACAAAACTTCAAAGGAAGTATGAATCCCCTGTGTACACCATTCCTTATGCTGACCCCTATCCAAAAGGCCCTGTAAAACCCCAAACCCTACACACTTAAGTGCATCTCTTCTCTGAGGTTTCCCACATTCCCCTTTCTTCTACTTTGTACATTTTTGCCTTAAATAAAGACTTCTTACTTTCAACATATTATGTTTGTCTCTTGCACTCTTCCAGTGGTAAGCTTCTTTGTCATTTAGCTATTTCATTCTATTCTCCAGACTTAAGCACAAGTCTTCCCTTTGTCTCTGTTCTACTCCAGATATATAAGGTGGGGCTACTGAGAGCTCAGATTTGGCATTGCAAGTTCCTGTCATCTGGGTGACCCAGACAGGACTGCAGTTGTCTGATCACGCTCTTTAGTAGCCTACCTATCTAACCTAAGGCAGGCCCACTCTGTTACTGTATTACAGGGTGCAGTAAAATTTACCTTGCTTTCTTGCTTTCTTGACATTGTTTTCACTTTGACTTTCTTGCATCACCAAACCAAATTCCTTCCTAACATTATTATAAATTGTTGTAAACAAATATTATCGATAACATTTAATTATTATATGATAATATGTTTTAATACATTATGTACTATCTTCTAATCTAACTTGCTTAATTTTACTTATTTTTGTTCTTATATTGCATGTAGTAACTCATTTGCTGTAGCTGATCCAATCTATATGTAGGTTCTTTAATATGTTCATCTCCCATTTTATAGAACAGGACTCTAAGCTACAGGAGAGTCAAATATCATGCTTCAGGCCACACAGGTAGGAAATGAAGCACCAGGATCCTAACTTACAGGGTGAATTTTCAGGCTTTATCTTCCACCATTAACAAAGATAAATGAGTAGGAAAGATTCCCCAGACACTGAGGAAATAAGTATTTAGTGGAAATACAGCTGAGCTGATAATTTTGATATAACTGTTATTGATGATTTGACTGCCCAATGCATATAATAAAATTATTGGCATTCAGTAGAGTATCAAAAAATTTTTTTGGTTTAATGAATAATACTTTGGTTTTAACACATAGCTTACCTAGTCTATTTATACCATCCCTCACCTCCAACAACAGAAACAAAACCTTATATATATACATCTGGTTTCATGAAAAAGCAAAATATGGCGCCCCTGAATAGTTTGTGAGCTGCAGCAAAAAATTCATGTGCTACATTCCTTTTTCAGAAGCCACCTGAAGAATATTATATTTTTCTTCAGTTGTAAAAATTTCAGTATCTGTATCCAGAGTTCTGCCAACTACATCCTTATATTTCTATCCTTGCCTTCCATATTCAACAACAATAGAAGAGAATGAAAATCTATAGTGAATCTGTCCACAACAAGTTGCAGTACTCTTTGTTAGTGATACTACAGCCAGAGGGTTGCACTTCCCAGCTAGAATTGGCTTCTTCAATATGATGGTCCAGAGGATGCCAAAACAAATATTCACAGAACAGGTAGAAGTGACAGATACAAAGAAGATGGTGAAATTTTATTAATTTTGCTTCCCTCAGAAGAAAAAGGGGTGGTTCAGCTGCTTCTCCAGAAGAAAGTACCTGTAAAGGAAATCAAAACCAATCCAGAAAAACTTACAGATGTCCAGGAAAAAAATTGGAATTTTTTTTTAGCCAAAGATCAAGATTTTAAAAAGAGCTCAAGGGTGTTTTGTTCCCTATAGACATTCTGGGCATCTGATGAATGATAAAGAAGTATTTAATCTGAGCAAGTTACCCATACCTGAATATGCCATCTCTTGGTCTTGCACCACAGGTAAGATTTCTTCAGAAAATGCAGAAACAACCCACCAAAGAATTGATAGTGAACCAAGATACTAAACTATTTGAGCTAAGGGCTTCCTCCCTCACCAATGATAAAATGGAAGAATTTAGAAGTTACTTTCATGAGTAAATGTCTATACTTCAGAAAGGTGGGAAAAGAACAGGAGGTACAGAGGACAGACTGGCTAATCATATTAACGATGGAGGAAGAAGAAATGGAAGACAAACTAGGAAAAACAAAAGGTTCTCAACTTCAACCTGTCCTTGATATTTATGAAGCACAGAAGATGAAGGAAGTTCATAAGGCAGTTCTTAGGCAGAATTGATGAGGAGGAGGTTGAGGGACTTGGCACAATGTGTGCAGGTTGGATCTTAAAGCAAATAAAGCATTAAGAAAGAAAGAACCTTGCAAATCTAGTGTCAAGAAGAAAGTGCCCAAGGTCACAAGTGAAAACAATAATGAAAGCTTTATATGTTTGTGTGTATATATATATATATATGTGTGTGTGTATGTGTGAGTGTGTATATATTCTTGAAGGAATATATATATACATCTATGTATATATTATATTTATATTTAATATGTATAATATTCCTTCAATAAATTTTTTAAGTTACAAAAATGCATTTATTTATTCAATTTACATTTAGCTACATTACTTTTCTGGAGAGTTTTATCTTTGTAAAATGACTTAGTTCACACTAACTTCTTAAATTCAGTGTAGTTACTGTGTGTGTATTGTCTGCAGAGTACCTCAAGGGAGCTTTTAAATTTCTATAATCAAAAGCATAAATGCAGCATGAAGAGTCTGTATTTCATAGAAATATAGAGCAGTAAAGAATCTTAAAATATAGGTGGTCTCTTCTCATCTGAGTGTACAGGCGCAGAAATGTTAAATGACCTCACCAGCATCACACAAAGCTCTGATTCTCAGAGGAGTACTTGAACCATGTTACTTCTCCATTAATTCTCCTGTGAATCATTTTATGGCTTGAAGACTCCCTATGCAATAAAAGTTTATTGGCCATGTGTCAGGAACTTTGCTAGGTGCTAGAGTTACAACGATTTATGAGACATAGCCTGTGCCCTAAAGGACATCACAGTCCAATGTTAAAGATAGGCACAAAACATGCTGTAGAATCTAATAATTGAAATTCATACAGAAGAGGGACATATGACCTAGCCTAGAGGGGTCAGGGCAGAAGCACTGAAGATATAGACCTCTAATATGAGCCTTAAGAATAAGGCTGATAGTTTTCCAGACAGGTTGGGAGAGTGAGAGTAGGTTGTGGCCTATGCATAGAAAAGGATTAACTAAGCAGAGATAAACATAAGCAAAAGCAGGGTGACACATTAGGGAAGGGTTGACACTTAGAGAAAATATAAGTAATTTGTTGCTACTGGATTATGAAAGAGAGCAAGCACTGAATCTGCATGAGTAGGTCTAAACCTTAAAATACCTCATAAGCAATGTTTAGAAAATGTGAAGTTACTGGAAAATTTTCAGTTGGTGATCACAGTTAGATTTGTCTTTATGGAACTCTGAGGCCAGCATGATTGAAGGAGTCAAGAATGAAAACAAAGAGATTAGCTTGGAACTTGGTACAAATATCCTGTTTTTGGATTTTGGAGACATGAACAAGGACAAAGAGATTGAAATAAGGGCAGAGGAGTATAGACAGCTAGCTAACCAGTATAGACAGATATATACATAATATGAAATAAGTATTTCAGGTATATTAGATGTCAAATATTCAGGATTTGGTAAATAATTGAATGTGATGGCTAAAAGTAAAAAAAATAAAATAAAGTGAAGATGGCAGCTAAGCTCTTGAGAGATGACATAGAGGTGACCAAAGCAAATAGATAGTACAGAATTAATTTAATTGGTACATGGTTAATATATAGAGATTGAGGACCATTCAGGTGAAGGAATTCAGCAGAGTCTAAAGTGGATATGTGTAGGTGATGAGCAATGCACATCAATGTGATTAGAATGCAACTATATAATTGAATGTCATTGTCATGAGACAGCACATGAGTAAGAAGGGCATACTGAGTAGAGGAAGAAGAGGGCATAATAAGACAGTAAAGGTGTCTTCAGAGCTGTGAAGAGAGGTAGGAGAGAATGACATTACAGGATCAAAGATAAAAAGCATTTCAAGATGGAGGGAGTCGCCAAGCATATGTGGAATGAAGGTTAAAAAGAAAAGAGTAGAGAGTGTCTGTTGAATTTGAGAATTGAGGTTATTGGTGACAAGGTAGCAGCTATTTCAATAGATTCTATGATTCATTGTGAAGTGATTGGGAAGTAAATTAATGGAAATAGGGAGTGCAGGTGATTCTTTTGAAATAATGAATTAAAATGGCTTGAGATGGATCATATCTTCAGAATAACATGATTGAGGGATGCAATATTTATACCAGAAGGTATTTATAGGCTGAGGGAACTGTTTGAGTACAGAATGAGTGTTTGTAGATAGAAGAGTGAAGGAGTGGGACACTGATGGAACAAGACACTGGAGGAGTCAGAGACTGATGAAGTCAAAGGCACTAATGGAGTCAGAGGTTGGCTAAGATTAGGAAACGGGATCTCAATCTCTGGAATTATAGAAAAGGAAGTAGGTATGGACAGTTATGAAGCTGAGGATTAGAAGAGAAGTTGAGGGAGACCATATATATAATTTTATTTTCTAAGTGAACCAAGGAATTGTCCAGTTATTATCTATGTGATATTGACTTAACATTACTGAGCTCCCATTAAGACAGTAGAAGAAAAGAAAGGTTAAAGGACTGTGTCCTCGGGACTTTAATTAGAAATTTCAAGGCATGTGAGGGTGTGAGATTCTTTAAAGGACAGATTTAGTGGTTAGAGAGTAAATTGTTGGGTTTTAAGATTTCTGTTATGCTTTTTTATGTGAAATAAAAAAATGTCCAAGAAATTGTGCAGGGAGAAATTAGCAAAGTCAAGGATAGATGAAAGTGAATAAATGGTGGAAGCCCAGGAATTTGGGACCTGGTTAATTGGATAGATCTTGTTCATAATTATTGATGTCTCCTAGATATATGGTGTATTAATGATAAAGAATGAAACTAAATCAGGCAAAACACTCTCCAGTATGAATTTGTTTGTGGAAGAGGAATGATATGTGATAGGAATGCTAAAATCAAGGTGGAATTATCCGTGATGGGTACTTTTCTGCTGGTGAGTGCTGTAGAGGAAGTGATGTCCTCAGGCAGGACCAGGATTAAGAGAATTCAAGGTGGCAGAGAAAAAAGTCCATGAAGGGGTAAAGGAATAGGAAGATGTGCCCTCTTTTTCCAGAAGAAATAGTTGGAAAGAACCAGAAATGAGGCTAGGCCGGAGGAATATAGATAAGTGAAAGAATGAGAAATGTCAAAAGAAGAATGACATACATATTTTGGTTATTATAAAGAAACAGAATGAACCCTCACCCAAAATTTGGTTCAAATGTCAATCCTAATGACGTCATACATGTACCAAGAAGTTATAAAAGGTTTATTACTCTCATACTGAGGCTTTCTTGGAGAGCAGGGGTAGGCTTCCCAGCTGACCCAGAATGGCTTGACAGAGCAGGAAAAGGAGATTAATTTGCAGTTTATGAAGTTTGATCTTCGCATTGGCACCAAAGAAAAGAGAAAACCGCCTTTCTTACCAGCTTTCCCACATGTGAGACAGAAGGGGAAAGGGGAGTGGTGGCACTACAAAACTGTCAGTAATCAAACACTAAATACGTAGTCAGACTCTGGTCACAAAGTTTTTGCCTTTTGTTCAGTAGCCAAGGATTATATGGATAAGATACATGGCTAGAAATGCCAGAGATAAGGGATTATATCCATTAAGCTTAAATTATTTACACATAGGTTCCAGTGACCAGGGGCATGGAAAATGAGAAACTGATGTGGGGCAAAGACACCACAAAAAAAAAGAAAATTACAGAACAATATCCCTGATGAACATAGATGCAAAATACTCAGCAAAATATTAACAAACCGAATTCAAAAATAAATCAAAAAGATCACCCATCATGATCAAGTGGGATTCATCCCAGGGATGCAAGGATGGTACAACATTCAAAAATCCATCATCATCATCCACTACATCAACAAAAAGAAGAACAAAAACCACATAATCATTTCCATCAATTCTGAAAAAGCATTCGACAAAATTCAACATCCATTCATGATAAAAACTCTCAACAAAATGGGTATAAAGGGCAAGTACCTCAACATAATAAAGGCCATATATGACAAACCCACAGCCAAAATTATACTTAACAGTGAGAAGCTGAAAGCTTTCCTCTTAAGATCAGGAACAAGAAAAGGATGTCAACTCTCCCCACTTTTATTCAACATAGTTCTAGAGGTCCTAGCCACAGCAATCAGACAACACAAAGAAATAAAAGGCATCTAGATTGGTAAAGAAAAAGTCAAACTGTCCTTGTTTACAGATGACATGATACTGTACATAAAAAACCCTAAAGAATCCACTCCAAAACTACTAGATCTAATATCTGAATTCGGCAAAGTTGCAGGATAGAAAATTAATACACAGAAATCTGTTGCATTTCTATACACTAACAGTGAACTAGCAGGAAGAGAAATCAGGAAAACAATTCCATTCACAATTGCAACAAAAAGAATAAAATACCTAGGAATAAACCTAACCAAGGAAGTGAAAGACTTACACTCTGAAAACTACAAGCCACTCATGAGAGAAATTAAAGAAAATACCAATAAATGGAAACACATCCATGCTCAGGAATAGGAAGAATTAATATTGTCAAAAGGGCCACCCTACCTGAAGCAATCTACAGATTCAATGCAATCCCTATCAAAATACCAACAGCATTCTTCAATGAACTGCAGAAAATAGTTCTAAATTTCATATGGAACCACAAAAGACCCCAAATAGCCAAGCAATCCTGAGAAGGAAGAATAAAGTGGGGGGAATTATGCTCCCTGACTTCAAGTCTGCTACAAAGCACAGTAATCAAGACAATTTGGTACTGGCACAAGAACAGACCCCTAGACCAGTGGAACAAAATAGAGAGCCCAGATATAAACCCAAGCATATATGTTCAATTAATATACGATAAAGGAGCCATGGATATACAATGGGGAAATGACAGCCTCTTCAACAGCTAGTGTTGGCAAAACTGGACAGCTACATGTAGGAGAATGAAACTGGATTATTGTCTAACCATACACAAAAGTAAACTCAAAATGGATCAAAGACCTGAATGTAAGTCATGAAACCATAAAACTCTTAGAAAAAAACATAGGCAAAAATCTCTTGGACATAAATATGAGCAACATCTTCAAGAACATATCTGCCCAGGCCAGGGAAACAAAAGCAAAAATGAGTAAGTGGGACTGTATCAAACTAAAAAGCTTCTGTACAGCAAAGGACACCATCAATAACAAAAAGACACCCTACAGTATGGGAGAATATATTCATAAATGACATATCCGATAAGGGGTTGACATCCAACATATATAAAGAGCTCACACACCTCAACAAACAAAAAGCAAATAATCCAAATGGGCAGAGGACATGAATAGACACTTCTTCAAAGAATAAATTCATATGGCCAACAGGCACATTAAAAGATGCTCCACATCACTAATCATCAGGGAAATGCAAATTAAAACCACAATGAGATATCACCTCACACCAGTTAGGATGGCTGCTATCCAAAAGACAAACAACAACAAATGTTGGCAAGGATGTGGAGAAAGGGGAACCCTCCTACACTGCTGGTGAGAATGTAAATTAGTACAACCATTGTGGAAAGCAATATGGAGGTTCCTCAACAAACTAAAAATACAAATACCATTTGACCCAAGACTCCACTCATAGGAATTTACCCTAAGAATGCAGCAGCCCAATTTGAAAAAGATATAGGCACCCCTATGTTTATCGCAGCACTATTTACAATAGCCAAGAAATGGAAGCAACCTAAGTGTCCATCACTAGATGAATGGATAAAGAAGAGGTGGTACATATACACAATGAAATATTATTCAGCCATAAGAACAAAACAAATCCTACCATCTGCAACAACATGGATGGAGCTACAGAGTATTATGCTCAGTGAAATAAGCTAGGCGGAGAAAGACAAGTATTAAATGATTTCACTCATCTGTGGAGTATAAGAACAAAGAAAAAACTGGAGGAACAAAACAGAAGCAGACTCACAGAACCCAAGAATGGATTAACAGTTACCAAAGGGAAAGGAACTGGGGAAGATGGGTGGAAAGGGAGGGATAAGGGGGAAAAAGAGGTATCATGATTAGCACACATAATATAGTGGGGGTGGGGGGCATACAGGGAAAGCAGTATAACACGGAGAAGACAAGTAGTGATTCTATAGCATCTTACTACGCTGATGGAGAGTGACTGTAATGGGGTTTGTGGTGGGGACTTGATAATAGGGGGAGTCTAGTAACCATAATATTGCTTATGTAATTGTACATTAATAATAGCAAAATTAAAAAAAGAAAGAAACCAAGGTGGCAAGAGGCAAGCCATCTAGGACTCAAGGAAAGATGCCCACTCCAAAGGAGTGGTGGGGCACTCAACCCGGAAACTAAAGTGTAAATGTACAAATCAAGCCAACGGAAGAGACAGAAGGTAAGATCCAAAAGCCAAAGCTGCTGATGATCAGAAGTTCACAATTGCTCAGAAATTTGGCCAGACTAAACCTGCAGGTGAAACTTGTTAGTGACTACACCTGGGAGATGCCAGAGTCATGTTACATTTTAAAGACTTTACAGCCTTGTTAGTAGAAAAGAGAATTCCTCTGCATCAATAAATGGCACATCTTACCTATAGGAGACAACCAAGGCTGTAGTTGGAATGAAGCCTAGAAATTCACATTTTAAGATGTCATGTCAAGCTTATAAACCTACACATTTTATCTGCTTGGTTAACCCAAAGAGGAAAGAGAAAAGATGCTTCAACTCTCCAGGTCAAGCATACTGTCTGAGAAATCGTGAGAAGAGGGTAACGATGCTTACTGGTCTTTTTGACAAGACTATCTGGGCACAGTTGAAACTCTGATACTCAAAGGCCAAGATAATAATGCAAATGGAGTTTATTCTTCTATTAAACTTTTACTTTTTTTTGGAAGTCACAACCTAATCCTCCATTAAACTTCTGCTTTCATTCAGCAGTTCTCTCTCTAAACTGACAGAATGCTAACACAGGAATATTTTGCTAATATATTTGTGGCATACTTGAAAAGAATTCCCACCTTTAAAGCACTGTCAAAGGTGTCTTCAGTGGAACTGCTAAGTGTTTTATGGAGTCATGGAATCTTAGAAATTTATTTGAGAGCCTATTGACATTTGTAGCTCAAATATTTCAACCTTAAGCAGGCCCTTATTAACAGTAGATCTAATAATGTTACTGCATTCGGGAGGAAAATGAATGCTAACTAGGATGGCTTTTCAAAAATGGAGAATCAGCATCATCATAGAAGACAGAGGAGTTTGAAAATATGACAGTATTTTATGAAGCTAAATGATACATAAAAAATATTTCATTTTATCATCCCTAAACAGCTAAGTGTAGGAACTTCTAGGGAACATATTCTTCAAATAAGGTATTTTGAAATTCCTTTTTTTTAATCAAGGTGGTTAAAATCTGAGACAATGGAACCAGAAAGCTTGGGTTCCAATCCTGGTTCTGACACTAAACAGATCTGTCTCTCATCCATAAAAACATTAGGAAGAAAAAGTAATAATAATTGGACTTGCCATATAGGGTTACTAGGAGAATAAAAAGGATCAATGTTCATAATATGCTGAGAGCCAGGCTCAGATCATAGCAACATTGTACAAATAATATAAATTTGAACTATTATTATTCTTGAGAGTTGATTCTGGCTGGTCAGTTCTTTACATTTGGTCTGAGGACTGATAATTAGAGTTTCAGGCGTTTGATTGCTTACTCATGTGCTGAAATCAGAGTAAAAGCTATATTATGAGTATTATAAATCTCAATTGTTGCTATATTACTGTAGTATGAACTCTTCAGTTAATTCTCCAAATTGGCTCATATTTTCCACCATTTTTGTTATTATCACCTAATTCTGTAATTAACTGACAGAATTTGTTTCCCAGTACATTTGCTTTCTGTAATAGGAATTGAACAACAGCAGTGTAATGATATTGACAGCATTTTGTTCAGTTTCATAAATCTTATTTTGGATATATTCTAGGAAGAAGGTTCCAAGATTTGTAGAATTCAAAATCCCATCTTGGCACCAATAGCATTTGACTTTGCACAGATTGTTAAAGAGGTGAGGTGGTTTGCTCAGCAGGTTAGAAAATTATTTCTGTTAGGCATTATGGCTATCATGATTTGGGGAAGCAATTCAGAAAAACCCTTCCATAATACCTCAAAGTTTTCCTTCACTTTCACTAAAAGAATAGGGGGCATGAGTGAAATTAATTTAGTCAAAGCAAAGTGGTTACCAATGTAATCATCATTTCGGAGATACATCATTCTTTCAGTCAGTAATTAATTTAGCAAAGGTTTATTGGGTATTTTCGAGGTGTCTTTCACTGTTTTGGTCTTGCAATAAAATGGCAAATAAAACCTACACCTAAGTCCATATGCCATAATCTAGTAGATTTTTTAAAATATTATTTTGGATTTTAAATCTACATCCTATGATTATAATTGAGAAAACTTCTTTTGATATTACTCCTAATCAGTTCCAAAATTCTTGTATGTATAATATAATGAGTGTAGTTAAGCTGAATTTTAAACTCAGAAATTTAGAAATAATGATTATTTGGGGGTAAGTTTCTCAATCATCAGATATTTATATGACTATGGTCAATTATTCTGTCTCAGTGCCAAGGGTAAAATGATGGATCGTTAGTTTACTTAGCAGATTAAATCCTCCAGACTGAGAGTTCCTACAGAGACCAACTTTTGCTGGTCTTTATATTCCCAGTACTAAAAGAATATCTAGAAAAGTAATTTCTAACTCTTGCCTGTATCATTATCTTCTATATAGCCTCAATTATATATTTGTCTAGACCCATAGCAGGCATAATGATGAAAAAATGTTCAATAATACAGACATGTCTATTTTTTAAATAATCCATAAAGATTGGGAAGAGAATTCTGGGAAGATGGCATCATGAGCAGGGCAGTGGAAATCTCCTCCCAAAACCATATATATTTGTGAAATGATAACAAATATAACTATTCCTAAAAAAGAGACCAGAAGACACAATACAACAGCCAGGCTACAGCTACACCTGTGAGAACTCAGTGCCACACGAAGCGGTGCACAGCTAAGCAGGAAGGACCCCAGAACCAACATCAAGGGCTGGAAAGCACCAAGGGGGCCAGAAAGCACCTGGCAAGACTTCAAACTCCCACAGTGCTATAGGCTAGGTTGAGGGCAACCCCACACACAGGCAGCTCCGGGGATTATCCCAGAGACTGCCTCCCAGTGGGTGAGAAACCAGTTCAGGACCCAGAGAAGGGCAAGGAGAACAACAAGCAGGAAGGGATTTGTTCTCCCAGCTGACACACATGGCACCTACCAGCAACCACTTCTATCACCATAAAAAGACAGAGGACTATTGTACAGACAAAGATTACCCAGACAACCCCAGAGAGAGCACTTATGGGATAGATTTATGCAATCTTCCTGAAAAAGAATTCAGAATAAAAGTCATAACCATGCTGATGGATCTACAGAGAAATATGCAAGAGCTAAGGGAGGAAGTGAGGAAACACAATGCAGAAATCAGACAAGCAATCGACAGGCTTAAGAGCAGAATGGACGAGGTGCAAGGGACTATTAATGGAATACAAATTATAGAACAGGAATACAGAGAAGCTGAGGCAGAGAGAGATAAAAGGATCTCTGGGAATGAAAGAATATTAAGAGAACTGTGTGACCAATACAAAAGGAACAATATTCACATTATAGGAGTACCAGAAGAAGAAGAAAGAGAAAAAGGGATAGAAAGTGTCTTTGAAGAAATAATTGCTGAAAACTTCCCCAAGCTTGGGAAGGAAATAGTTTCTCGGTTCATGGAAGTCGACAGATCTCCCAACACAAGGGACCCCAGGAAGACAACACCAAGACACATAATAATTAAAATGGCAAAGATCAAAGATAAGGACAGAGTATTAAAGGCAGCTAGAGAGAGAAAAAAGATCACCTACAAAGGAAAACCCATCAGACTATCATCAGACTTCTCAACAGAAACCTTACAGGCCAGAAGGGAGTGGCATGATATATTTAACGTATTGAAACAGAAAGGGCTTGAACCAAGAATACTGTATCCAGCACGATTATTTAAATTTGAGGGAGGGATTAAACAATTCCTAGACAAGTGAAATCTGAGGGAATTTGCCCCCCAAAAACCACCTCTACAGGATATCTTAAAGGGACTGCTCTAGATGGAAGCACACCTAAGGCTAAAAAGATGTCACCAGAGAAAATAAAATCATAGCAAAGGAAGCAGACCATCCAAATACTAACTAAAGGCAAAAAGTAAAATCAACTATCCACAAAATCAGTCAAAGAAAATGTAAAAGAGTACAGAATAAAACACCTAGTATATAAAGAATGGAGGAGGAAGAAGAAGAAGAGAGAGAAATAAAAAAACATCAGACTGTGTTTATAATAGCTTAACAATAGAGTTAAGTTAGACTGTTGGATAGTAAAGAAGCTACCCTTGAACCTTTGGTAACCATGAATGTAAAGCCAGCAATGGCAATAAGTACATATCTATCCATAATTACCCTAAATGTAAATGGACTGAATGCACCAATCAAAAGACACAGAGTAACAGAATGGATAAAAAAGCAAGACCCATCTATATGCTGTTTACAAGAGACTCACTCAAGAGAATCTATATGCTAGCAAGCTGGAAAACCTAGAAGCAATGGACAAATTCTTAGAAAAATACAACCTTCTAAAACTGACCAAACAAGAAACAGAAAAACTAAACAGACCAATCACCAGCAATGAAATTGAAGCGGTAATCAAAAAACTACCCAAGAACAAAACCCCTGGACTAGATGGATTCACCTCTGAGTACTACCAGATATATAGAGAAGAAATAACATCCATTCTCCTTAAAGTTTTCCAAAAAATAGAAGAGGAGGGAATACTTCCAAACTCATTCTATGAAGGCAGCATCACTCTAATACCAAAAAAAGCCAAAGACCTCACCTAAAAATAAAATCACAGACCAATATCCCTGATGAACATAGATGCAAAAATACTCAACAAAATACTATCAAACTGAATTGAAAAATACGTCAAGAAGATCATACACCATGATCAAGTGAGATTCATCTCAGGGATGCAAGGATGGTACAACATTCGAAAATCCATCAACATCATCCACCACATCAACAAAAAGAAGAACAAAAACCACATGATCATCTCCATAGATGCTGAAAAAGCATCTGACAAAATTCAACATCCATTCATGATAAAAACTCTCAACAAAATGGGTATGGAGGGCAAGTACCTCAATATAAGGACCATATACGACAAACCCACAGCCAACATCATACTTAACAATGAGAAGCTGAAAGCTTTTCATCTAAGATTGGGAACAAGACAGGGATGCCCACTCTCCCCACTGTTATTCAACATAGTACTGGAGCTCTACCATGGCAATCAGACAAAACAAGAAATACAAGGCATCCAGATTGGTAAAGAAGAAGTCAAATTGTCACTATTTGTAGATGACATGATGCTGTACATAAAAAACCGTAAAGACTCCACTCCAAAACTACTAGATCTAATATCTGAATTCAGCAAAGTTGCAGGATACAAAATTAACACACAGAAATCTGTTGCCTTCCTATACACTAACGATGAACTAACAGAAAGAGAAATCAGGAAAACAGTTCCATTCACAATTGCATCCAAAAGAATAAAATACCTAGGAATAAACCTAACAAAGGAAGTGAAAGACCTATACCCTGAAAACTACAAGACACTCCTAAGAGAAATTAAAGAGGACACTAACAAATGGAAATTCATCCCATGCTCTTGGCTAGGAAGAATAAATATTGTCAAAATGGCTATACTACCTAAAGCAATCTACAGATTAAATGCAATCCCTGTCAAAATACCAACAGCATTCTTCAATGAAATGGAACAAATAGTTCTAAAATTCATATGTAACCACAAAAGACCCTGAAAAGCCAAAGCAATCCTGAGAAGGAAAAATAAATGGGGATTACGCTCCCAGACTTCAAGCTCTACTACAAAGCTTCAGTAATCAAGACAATTTGGTATTGGCACAAGAACAGACCCACAGGCCAGTGGAACAGAATAGAAAATCCAAACATTAACCCAAACATATACAGTCAATTAATATATGATAAAGGAGCCTTGGATATACAACGGGGAGATGACATCCTCTTCAGCAGCTGGTGTTGGCAAAACTGGACAGCTACATGTAAGAGAATGAAACTGGACTATTGTCTAACCCCATACAGAAAAGTAAACTCAAAATGGATCAAAGACCTGAATGTAAGTCATGAAACCATAAAACTCTTAGAAAAAAACATAGGCAAAAAAAAATCTCTTGGACATAAACATGAGCAACTTCTTCATGAACATATCTCCCCAGGCAAGGGAAACACAAGCAAAAATGAACAAGTGGGACTATATCAAGCTGAAAAACTTCTGTACAGCAAAGGGCACCATCAGTAGAACAAAAAGACATCCTACAGTATGGGAGAATATATTCATAAATGGCATATCCGATAAGGGGTTGACATCCAACTTACATGAAGAGCCCATGCACCTCAACAAACAAAAAGCAAATAATCCAATTAAGAAATGGGCAGAGGACATGAAGAAAGAGTTCCCCAAAGAAGAAATTCAGATGGCCAACAGACACAGGAAAAGATGCTCCACATCACTAATCATCAGAGAAATGCAAATTAAAACCACAATGAGATATCACCTCACACCGGTAAGGATGGCCAGCAACCAAAAGACTAAGAACAATGAATGTTGGCGAGGATGTGGAGAAAGGGGAACCCTCCTACACTGCTGGTGGGAATGTAAATTAGTTCAACCATTGTGGAAAGCAATATGGAGGTTCCTCAAAAAACTAAAAATACAAATACTATTTGACCCAGTAATCCCACTCCTAGGAATTTACCCTAAGAATGCAGCAGCCCAGTTTCAAAAAGACAGATCCACCCCTACGTTTATCACAGCACTATTTACAATAGCCAAAAATGGAAGCAACCTAAGTGTCCATCAGTAGATGAATGGATAAAGAAGATGTGGTACATATACACAGTAGGATATTATTCAGCCATAAGAAGAAAACAAATCCTACCATTTGCAACAACACAGATAGAGCTAGAGGGTATTATGCTCAGTGAAATAAGCCAAGCGGAAAAAGACAAGTATCAAATGATTTCACTCATATGTGGAGCATATGAGCAAAGAAAAAAAAAATGAAAGAATAAAACAGCAGCAGACTCACAGAACCCAAGAATGGACTAACAGTTACCAAAGGGAAAGGGACTGGGGAGGATAGGTGGGAAGGGAGGGACAAGGGGGAAAAAGGGGCATTACAATTAGCAGAAGTAATGTTGGAGGGGCACGGGGAGGGCTGTACAACTCAGAGAAGACAAGTAATGATTCTATAGCATCTCACTTCACTGATGGACAGTGACTGTAATGGGGTAAGTGGGGGGGACCTGATGAAGTGGGGAGTTTAGTAACCATAATGTTGTACATGTAACTGTAGATTAATGATACCAAAATAAAAAATAATAATAATACACAAAGAGGTTTCAGATCCTCAGTTAGGGTTGAATGTTGGGTCTCAGCAGTGTAGAATTGTTAATTGAATGAATGGGGGAATAAATGAATGAAATGTAAATGGCATCACAAATTTGTACAAAAATCTTATTGGCATATTTCCTTGATTTGTGCAACCAAGTTCAAAGCTTTTCTACAGCAGAATTGAAACGGTTATTTAAGTAAACAACTCCTCATGCCAACCTTCCACTCACAATTATCCAGTTTATCGATACTGTATTTTCTTTTCATCTTCCTCTGTATTTCCAAAGGAACCTGAAAGTCAAAATCATCCTAGAACTAAGTCAGAGACGCTAAGAGTAAAGAGCAGCTGGTATTCAGATAGCAGCTCATAAGCTCCAAGGAACCTGATTCAAAATAAGCATTTGTAGCAATATTTTGTCCCATAGTCCTCTTTTCAATATCTATTAACTCTTTATAGGGAATTTAATATTTAAATATAGATCTCAAGGAAGAGTTGATAAATTATGAATTATGTAGAGTTACAAGATCTTAAATGAAGTCATGATTCCCTTGCAAAGTTTGTGTGTTTAGAACAGGATATATATATATTTTTAATGCTAATAATACTGAGAAAATGTACAGATAAGAATAAGCTTTGCGAACAATTTTAAGTTCTGAATAATAGCTATGCAAGAAGTGAGTAAATTGCTAAGTGTTTTAATACTAATTCAATTAACTCCATTCATTTTCCACACCACACTGTCCTTAATTAGCTGATTTGCCATTAAAAACAGCACATTTGTGACAAGAATTATACAGGAAAAGAAAAGGAACATGCTGTCATTTGAATTCAAATGCTAATTTACAACTAGAGCCTAGGGAAAGAAATAGATTTTGTTTACAAAAATATCAAGAAGAAAGACAAAAAAATCACTGCTAGACAACAGTGAACATACATTCATCTAACTAGAAATACCTTCTATAATGTAAAGCTCTTAAAATGGATTGTAAGTGTATGAACATTTCAGGAATTGGTTCTACAATTCAATCAAATTTAATATAATTTTAATGTTTTACAAAAGCATTCTTTTTCCAATGTTTTTATTGCAGAATACATACATGTTAATCTAATTGCTCATGACACCACTAATTCCCAATATTGGATCATTTGCTGTTCAGGATAGGTGAGAATCAGATTTCCAGTAGAAAGAATTATCATTAGAGTGGAATTTAATTGAATAGTTGACCCCAACCTGATAAGCAGTTATTAATGGATAAGCTTTCATATAAATTGATATTGTTTTGCCACCTTCTTCTTCCCATTTATATAAAGAATATTGTGCACTGAATGCCTGAAAAAATGAGCTCCAGTTAATAACAGCAAGGAATCTTTTAGTCATTTTTATCTTACCTTTCCAAATTATAGATCATTTAATATCATAGCCAATATGTTTTCTCAGTTATAATGATCTCAACACAGTATGTTCATTAAATATCATTGTTAAAGTGTATGTCATTCTTTTGTAATCTCTGAAAATATATTTCATTTTAATGGTGTGAATGTAAGTTGTTCTGTGCTAAAAGAAAAGCACAGCAGAAGCCAGGATTTATTTAGAAAGTTTAAAATGGAAGACAATATATTTCAACCTAATTTTAATCAAGAAATTAAAATAATGTCTAGATGTATATAAAACGTACTATACCAACAAGATAACATCTATTAGCCAGTCACTTTGGTTCTTAATTGTATGATTAAAATGCTTTCATTAAGGATTTATATTTTTATAAAGAACAAAATATTATATTAATGAAACACAACTAATATCAATTTATTTCAGTTCCTATAATCAATATCAACAATCTTTAGTTTTAAAAGCAGATATAAATACACCTTCATTTCAAAATTGCTAGTTTTGAACATACTCCTCAAAGAAAAACTCTTATCAGCTCTCATAGTTTCAGGTTATATAAAGGCAAGAGCAGAGGCTAGAGAGCCAAGGTACTATAGAAGGTGTTTCATTAAGTTTCCATCATTCTCGTGGTTCCATAAATGTGCTGGAAAATTGTACTAAGTTTATGGCTTAGCCATCTAAAGGCAAAGACACATTTGGAGATGAGTGGTTGATTTTAGCATCACCTCTCCCACCTTTTGTAGTTCCTTTTTTCTTTTTCCTGATTTCAACATGCTGTATGCCACTATAGTCCTTGCTTTTCAGGTCACCACCACTATAGCTTACAAGGGCTGATGTGATTCAGCTGCCACTGTGGGAATAGAGTTGAATTTGCCAAGATCTGCTTTGGGCTGATAGTGAGCATGGATACAAGACAGGGTAATGTGTTAGTGACCGTTGGAATGGGTGCACAGGCAAAGCCACCAGCAGCTTTATATGAGCAACCACTCCCTCTGGAGCCCCATGACAATGCCATTGAACCTGATTCCACTGCTGTTGAATTTGGAAGCTAGATGGTGGTAAAAGGATACTGGGAGAGTTGAAACAACATCAACACTGACTTTGGCATCATGATGATGAACATTGTGGTTTACAAGAAAAGCTTTGGAATCAGGCATATCTCAGTCTACCAGCTTCAACACTTACAAACTGTATGACCTTGGGCAAAACCATAAAGTGATTAAACCTGTGTTTTTTCATCTCTCAAATGGAGAGCATGATAGAGGACTGTAGAGTGATTATATGAAATAATGTCAGGCACTTACATCATCTTTACATGGTAAATGTTCCGTAAATGTTAATTATAATGTTGTTGTTATAGTCATCAACGACATTGCGCAATGCTAGCGCGCACCAGGGGTAGGCTTCCACGCCTCCAGCTTCCAGCGCAAATTATTGGGACAACGGGATAACCCCTGGCAAATAAAACGTGAGGGACAATGTTACGTGTCACTTCCAGACCTAGGTGAGTAAGAGGCAGTGAGTTTCTTTCACATCCATCCCTGCTAGATGGACCTTGGATATTGTATGGGCCAGACTGTAGAGCTACAAGATGGCCGAGGTCCCGCAACCTAGACTCAATTTTATACGTGTAGGAAATAAATCACAGACATGTTAAGGTTATTTTATTTTATTTTACCATAATATAGCATTGCCTAAACTGACTGATACGGATCTTTTGAGATAGGAATGACAAGTGCAATTGCTCCCATTTTATAGTAGGAGAAATTAAGGCTCATAGATTTAAAACAATTTCCCTAAGGTTAATAAATAAATTAGGTTTCAAACCTTTCCATCCCATGGAATGTTCACCATGAAGGGGAGGTAATAGAGAACTTAACACCATAATCAGAGAACATTTATGATGAATATCTGAATCCCTGCAATGCCTCTCAATCAGCCAGCATCACATTAATCTCCAGATTCACCTTTATCAGAATAGGTACTTATAGAATAAGAATAGCACTGCATACTAAGTCCTTGGTATTCCTTGTAAGAAAGGATTTTTTATTACAGTAGGTGTCATTTGATGGTAAGTTAATTATTAAAGTATCATCTGCTTCATAGAAAAGAATAATTCCTTGGATTGATTTTCTGTGCATGTAGTTTTTCACAGGCTAAGCTTGTCACTTTGAAATTTCACAGATGTTGTACATGGATTGCTTTTTTCCCTACAGGAAGAAAATTCAGTAATTCAGAGCAAGCGAACTAAAAATTGCTTATCTTATTCCCAGTGGGAAATGTGGCTTTTAGAATCTTCACTCCCTTTTTGATGCCAAATGGATCTAAGAATCATTCTAAAATTAATTAATTGAACTGAGCACCAAAAATTTTACTGTCTCCATTGATTGATCTCATTGGTGTCATCCCCACCTCCACTCTCCTTGTATCAACGTCCACTCCTAATTTGCCAGTTGTAACAAATGCAATCAGACTTATGTCTTGCTATTATTTCAAGAAAATTGCTCACTTTCTGAATACTTACTTTCCACTGTTAGTAATTTTTCTTTTCTTTTTTTTTGGACAAATTGGTACTCATTATGTTTCCTTTATAAAAGATGCATTCAAAATTTTTAAAGTTCCAAAAAATACCTTTAGCTGGTTTTATTTTCTTTATCATTACATACTCAAAGCCCATTCTGACACAGTTAATACAAAAGCATTTGCTTTTTGTGCCAATTCTAAAGAGCAATAATGTTTTTAAAGAGAAAACTTTGCTTTTAACAATTTCAGCTGACTTTTTACCAGTACTTGAGCAAATGAATCATACAATGAGCATTGAACATTTCAACAGACATGGCATCTATTTTAGTACTTCCAATAAATAGCTATTTGAAAATAGAAAAATCTTTTACTGAATTTTAACTTAAAATCCAGTAACATGAGAAGACAAAGATCTCTAGGGTCGCTGCCATTTCTAACTCTGCATTGAGGTATGCATGGTGCTTTCATTTAATCTTCTTTTACCTGGATTTGTGCAATGTATTCCTAACTAATCCTCTGTGTCTAATCTCTTATCCACCGGCCACCAAATGGTTCTCTTCTCTGTAGTCACTCATTTTTAAGTAGCTTTCTTAAGTTATAAGTATATAAAATTTCTCCATTGTAATAGTACAATTCAATAATTGTAAGCAAATTTAGAGAGTATTTAACCATCACTACAGTTTAGAATATTCCTTTAAAACCCCAAATCTTTCTTGTACCTGTTCACATTTAATCCTGAGAAATCCTCTCACCACCAGTCCTAGACGGTGGTTGATCTGCTGTCTTTATAAATTTGCATTTTCTGGGCAGTTCATAAAAATTTGATTATACAACATAAAGTCTTCTGTGTCTTGCTTCTTCTGCTTTGCATCACGTTTTAAGTTTCTACCATATTATAGTACATATCAGTAATTCATTCCCTTTTATTGATGTATAGTATTGCTTTAAATGGATACTACCACATATTGTTTATTTATTTACCAACTGGTGGGAATTTGGGTTGTCTCCAAATCTTATTATGAATGATGTTGCTATGAACATTTGTATACATGTCATTTGGAGAACACTTGTTTTCTTTTCTCTTGAGTAGATTATTAGAAGAAGAATAGCTGGGTCTTATGGAAACATTAAGTATTTTAAAAATTGCCAAGTGGTTTTCCAAAGGTTTGTATTATTTTACACCCCAGGCAACAGTTCATGAAGGATTCGGTTTTTCCACATCCTGGTCAAATCTCAATATTCTCTTTCATTTTATTATGGCCATTTTAATTGGTGTGTAATAATATCTCATTGTGGTTTTCAACTGTATCTTTCTAAGAGATAATACTGTTGATGTTCCTGTGTTTATTAGCTCTTGATAGTGAAATCTTTAGTAAAATGTTTATTTGAAGAATTTTCCCATTTCAACTGTTGTTGGTCTACCTATGACTAAGTCTAGAAAGTTCTTTATATATTATGGATACAAATCCTTTTACAGATATAAGCCTAACAAATATGTCCTCTTTGTGGAAATTCTTAACAATAGTTTTTAATTTCAAAGAAGTCTATTTATTGGTCTTTTCATTTGATTATCATTGTCACATCTTAGAACTCATTGCCCAACCTAATATCATGAAGATTTTGTCCTACACTTTATTTTAGAAGTTTTATAGCTTTAGTTCTTACATTCAGAAATTGGATCAATGTTGAGTTAGTTCTTTGTGTATGATGTGAGTTAAAGGTCTAATTTTCTCTCCTTCCCTACCTCCCTTTTCCTCCTCTTCCTCCTTATTCTTTTTTGCATAGGGATTTGCAATTGTTTCAACATCATTTGTACTCACAATTGTGTTCCATTAATCTTGTTTTTTAATATATATTTTTTTATTAAGGTATTACTGATATACACTCTTATGAAGTTCACATGAAAAAACAATGTGGTTATTATATTTACCCATATTATCAAGTCCCCACCCATACCCCAATGCAGTCACTCTCTATCAGTGTAGTAAGATGCCACAGATTCACTGTTTGCCTTTTCTGTGCTTCACTGTTTTCCCCGTGATCCCCCACACCATGTGTACTAAACATAATACCCCTCAATCCCCTTCTCCTTCCCTCCCCACCGGCCTTCCCACACCCCTCCCCTTTGGTCACACTAGTTCCTTCTTGGAGTCTCTGAGTCTGCAACTATTTTGTTCTGTCAGTTTTGCTGCGTTGTTATACTCCACAAATGAGGGAAATCATTTGGCATTTGTCTTTCTCTGCCTGGCTTATTACACTGAGCATAATATCCTCCAGCTCCATCCATGTTGTTGCAAATGGCAGGATTGGTTTCCTTCTTATGGCTGAATAATATTCCATTGTGTATATGTACCACCTCTTCTTTATCCATTCATCTACTGATGGACACGTAGGTTGCTTCCATATCTTGGCTATTGTAAAAAGTGCCGCAATAAACATAAGGGTGCATATGCCTTTTTTGAATCTGAGAAGTTGTATTCTTTGGGTAGATTCCAAGGAGTGGGATTCCCAGGTCAAATGGTATTTGTATTTTTAGTTTTTTGAGAAACCTCCATATTGCTTTCCACAATGGTTGAACTAGCTTACATTTTCACCAGCAGTGTAGGAGGGGTCTCCTTTCTCCACAACCTCGCCAACATTTGTTGCTCTTAATCATTTGGATGCTGGCCATCCTTACCGGTGTGAGGTGATATCTCATTGTGGTTTTAATTTGCATTTCTCTGATGATTAGTGATGTGGAGCATCTTTTCCTGTGTCTGTTGGCCATCTGAATTTCTTCTTTGGAGAACTCTTTCTTCATATCTTCTGCCCATTTTTTAATTGGGTTATTTGCTTTTTGGGTGTTGAGGCATGTAAGTTCTTTATATATTTTGGATATTAACCCCTTGTCAGATATGTCATTTACAAATATATTCTCCCATACTGTAGGATATCTTTTTGTTCTGTTGATGGTGTCCTTTGCCATACAGAAACTCTTTAGTTTGATGTAGTCCCATGTATTCATTTTTGCTTTTGTTTCCCTTGCTCGAGGAGATGCATTCAGAAAGAAGTCACTCATGCTTATATTCAGGATATTTTTGCCTATGTTGTCTTCTAAGAGTTTTATGCTTTCATGACTTACATTCAGGTCCTTGATCCATTTTGAGTTTACTTTTGTGCATGGAGTTAAACAGTAATCCAGTTTCATTCTCTTGCATGTAACTGTCCAGTTTTGCCAACACCAGCTGTTGAAGAGGCTGTCATTTCCCCACTGTATGTCCATGGCTCCTTTATCATGTATTAATTGACCATATATGGTTGGGTTTATATCAGGGCTCTCTAGACTGTTCCATTGGTCTATGGGTCTGTTCTTGTGCCAGTACCAAATTGTCTTGAGTACTGTGGCTTTGTAGTAAAGCTTGAAGTTGGGGAGCATAATCCCCCCAGCTTTATTCTTCCTTCTCAGGATTGCTTTGGCTATTCGGGGTCTTTTGTGATTCCCTATGAATTTAGAAGGATTTTTCTCTAGTTCGGTGAAAAATGCTGTTGGTATTTTGATAAGTATTGCATTGAATGTGTAGATTGCTTTAGGCAGGATGGCCATTTTGACAATATTAACTTGGGCATGTGATGTGTTTCCATTTATTGGTATCTTCTTTAATTTCTCTCATGAGTGTCTTGTAGTTTTCAGAGTATAGGTCTTTCACTTCCTTGGTTAGGTTTATCTTGGGTATTTTATTCTTTTGGATGCAACTGTGAATGGAATTGTTTTCCTGATTTCTCTCTCTGCTAGGTCATTCTTAGTGTATAGGAATGCCACAGATTTCTGCATATTAATTTTGTATCCCACAACTTTGCTGAATTCAGATATTAGTTCTAGTAGTTTTGGAGTGGATTCCTTAGGGTTTTTATGTACAATATCATGTCATCTGCGAACAGGGATAGTTTAACTTCTTCCTTCCCAGTCTGGATGCCTTTTATTTCTTTGTGTTGTCTGATTGCTGTGGCTAGGACCTCCAGTACTATGTTGAAAAGAAGTGGGGAGAGTGGGCATCCTTGTCTTGTTCCTGATCTTAAAGGAAAAGTTTTCAACTTCTCACTGCTATGTGTAATGTTGGCTGTCGGTTTGTCATATACGGCCTTTATTATGTTGAGGTACTTGCCCTCTATACCCATTTTGTTGAGAGTTTTTTATCATGAATGGGTGTTGAATTTTGTCAAATGCTTTTTCAGCCTCTATGGAGATGATCATGTGTTTTTTGTCCTTCTTTTTGCTGATGTGGTGGATGATGTTGATGGATTTTCGAATGTTGTACCATCCTTGCATCCCTGGAATAAATCCTACTTGGTCATGGTGTATGATCCCTTTAATGTATTTTTGAATTCAGTTTGCTAATATTTTGTTGGGTATTTTTGCATCTATGTTCATCAAAGATATTGGTCTGTAGTTTTCTTTTTTTGTGGTGTTTTTGCTTGGTTTTGGTATTAGAGTGATGCTGGCTTCATAGAATGAGTTTGGAAGTACTCCCTGTTCTTCTACTCCTTGGAAAACTTTAAGGAGGATGAGTATTAGGTCTTCACTAAATGTTCGATAAAATTCAGTGGTGAAGCCATCTGGCCCAGGGGTTTTTTTCTTAGTTAGGTTTTTTATTACCAGTTCAATTTTGTTGCTGGTAATTGGTCTTTTCAGATTTTCTGTTTCTTCCTGGGTCAGCCTTGGAAGGTTGTATTTTTCTAGAAAGTTGTCCATTTTTTCTAGGTTATCCAGTTTGTTAGCATATAATTTTTCATAGTATTCTCTCATAATTCTTTGTATTTCTGTGGTGTCTGTAGTGATTTTTCCTTTCTCATTTCTGATTCTGTTCATGTGAGTAGACTCTCTTTTTTTCTTGATAAGTCTGGCTAGGGGTTTATCTATCTTGTTTATTTTCTCGAAGAACCAGCTCTTGCTTTCATTGATTCTTTCTATTGTTTTATTCTTCTCAATTTTATTTATTTCTGCTCTAATATTTATTATGTCCCTCGTTCTACTGACTTTGGGCCTCATTTGTTCTTCTTTTTCTAGTTTCATTAATTGTGAGTTTAGACTGCTCCTATGGGATTGTTTTCTTTTCTGAGGAGAGCCTGTATTGCAATATACTTTCCTCTTAGCACGGTCTTTGCTGCGTCCTACATATTTTGTGGTGTTGAATTATTGTTGTCATTTGTCTCCATATATTGCTTGATCTCTGTTTTTATTTGGTCATTGATCCATTGATTATTTAGGAGCATGTTGTGAAGCCTCCATGTGTTTGTGGGATTTTTCATTTTCTTTGTATAATTCATTTCTTGTTTCATACCTTTGTGGTCTGAGAAGCAGGTTAGTACAATTTCAATCTTTTTGAATTTACCGAGGCTCTTTTTGTGGTCTATAATATGATCTATTCTTGAAAATGTTCCATGTGCACTTGAGAAGAATGTGTATTCTGCTGCTTTTGGGTGTAGAGTTCTGTAGATATCTGTTAGGTCCATCTGTTCTAATGTGTTGTTGAGTGCCTCTGTCTCCTTACTTATTTTCTATCTGGTTGATCTGTCCTTTAGAGTGAGTGGTGTGTTGAAATCTCCTAGAATGACTGCATTGCATTCTATTTCCCCCTTTAATTCTATTAGTATTTGTTTCATATATGTAGGTGCTCCTGTGTTGGGCGCATAAATATTTACAATGGTTATATCTTCTTGTTGGATTGACCCTTTTATCATTATGTACTGTCCTTTGTCTCTTGTGACTTTCTTTGTTTTGAAGTCTATTTTGTCTGATATAAGTACTGCAACTCCTGCTTTTTTCTCCCTATTAGTTGCATGAAATGCCTTTTTCCAGCCCTTCACTTTTTAATCTGTGTATGTCTTTGGGTTTAAAGTGAGTCTCTTGTAGGCAGCATATAGATGGGTCTTGTTTTTTTATCCATTCAGTGACTCTATGTCTTTTGATTGGTGCATTCAGTCCATTTACATTTAGTGTGATTATGGATAGGTATGTACTTATTGGCATTGCAGGGTTTAGATTTGTGGTTACGAAAGGTTCAAGGTTAACTTCCTTACTATCTAAGAGTCTAACTTAACTCACTTAATATGCTATTACAAACACAATCTAAAGGTTCCTTTTTTTTTTCTCCTCCTTTTTCTTCTTCCTCCATTCTTTATATATTAGGTATAATATTCTGTACTGTTTGCCTATCCCTTAATGACATTTAGAATATTTAATTTAATTTTGCATTTTCTTCATAATTGGCTGTTCTACTTTCTTTACTGTGGTTTTATTACCTCTGGTGACAGCTATTAAACCATAGGAACACTTCCATCTATAGCAGTCCCTCCACAATAAACTGTAGAGATGGTTTGTGGGAGGTAAATTCTCTCAGCTTTTGCTTATCTGGAAATTGTTTAATCCCTCCTTCAAATTTAAATGATAATCTTGCCAGATAAAGTAATCTTGGTTCAAGGCCCTTCTGCTTCATTGCATTAAACACATCATGCCACTCCCTTCTGGCCTGTATGGTTTCTGCTGAGAAGTTTGATGATAGCCTGATGGGCTTTCTTTTGTATGTGATCTTATTTCTCTCTCTGGCTGCTTTTAATAGTCTGTCCTTATCCTTGATCTTTGCCATTTTAATTAGTATATGTTTTGTTGTTGTCTTCCTTGGGTCCCTTGTGTTGGGAGATCTGTGCGCCTCCATGGCCTGAGACACTATCTCCTTCCCCAGATTGGGGAAGTTTTCAGCAATCACCTCCTCAAAAATCCTTTCTATCCCTTTTTCTCTCTCTTCTTCTGTGATACCCCTATAGTGTGCATATTGTTACAGTTGGATTGGTCACATAGTTCTCTCAATATTCTTTCATTCTTAGAGATCCTTTTTTCTCTCTGTGCCTCAGCTTCTTTATATTCCTCTTCTCTAGTTTCTATTTCATTTATTGTCTCCTCCACCGTATCCAGTCTGCTTTTAATACCATCCATTGTGCTCTTCAATGATTGGATCTCTAGCCAGAGTTCATTCCTGAGTTCTTGAATATCTTTCCATACCTCTGATGCCTGGGTTCTTGTTCACGAAGCCAAAGAATGAGCTTCATTAACAGTCAAGGTAGGAGAGCAAGGTACAGGCTTTTATTTAGAGATAAAGTGAAAGGACAGAGCTCCTGGCTCATGCCAGAAGGGGACAAGGGAGTCCCGGGATGGTGCGTTGTCTAGGGGTTTTTATAGGCAAATGAGGATTTTCCCAGAACATGAAAAAAAAGGCTTAGGGGTGTGGACTTGTACCACTTGCCCTGCCCTCAAGGTGGGCTGGGTTGTTCTCTGCTTGCTAAGGTTGTTTACAGTAAAGTTACAGGTTATGCTGTGATACTCTTCCCTATTGGTAAAACCACTCAATCATTCTAGGCCAAGTTTCTCCTGGCCTTTTGACTTTTAACTGACCTTACTGAAGATGTCTATATTCTTAGTCTGATATCTTGATCCTAGAGGATTAATGTGACCTTGACTTTGCATAATGCTTAACACAGAGTTTCAAAAGGGACTTTTTTTCCCATTGTTATATTGCTGACTGTAAATATCTTGCCTTGCTTTTTGTGGAGGCCCTCACCCTACTCTGACTACACCCATGGTCCCTGTCTCACCTCCATGAGCATGTTAATGATTTTTATTCTGAACTCTCTTTCAGGGAGAGTCATGAGGTCGATATCATTTAAATCTTTCTCAGGAGTTGTATTAATAATTTTACTCTTGACCAGGTTTCTTTGGCATTTCGTATTTGTGTATGGCGCCCTCTAGTGTCCAGAAGCTCTACTCTCTGGAGCTGCTCAGCCCCTGAAGCAATGTTGGGGGTTGCATGGTACTGGTATTGGTATTGGTGCCTGGAGGGAGGAAAGAGCTGTTTCCTGCTTCCCGACTGCTATGCCTTTCCCGGTTTGCAAACCCGGTGGGGCTGGCCAAGTGAAAGGTGCAGTAGGCTGCCTATCACGGAAGGGGTTTTTGGAGCTGTGTAGGCAGCCAGGGAGCTGGAACACCTGAAGATCATGAAAGCTCCCAACCTGCTAGGCAGAGTGCACCCAGGCAATTTTGTCTACCTGTCCTTTCTCCTGAGGAGTAAGCTCTGTGCAATCCTTGCCCCTTTACCAGCTCTCTTGCTAAGGGCTTCTTTGTTAGGAAGTGTCTCAGACTGCCCACCTTTCTTTTGTCCCAGAGCAGCCAGATATGGATCCCTGCTTTCCACAGGCAGCTGGAATCTTAGTCTCTCCAGGAATTCTGCCTGTCTTAGCTTTCCAATCCCCTAATTATGAGAGTATCATGGAAGCATCATGAAATGTAGGTTTGTGCTCCCAGAGCAGATCTCCAAAGTTAGGTATTCAGCAGTCCCAGTTCTCCACTCCCTCCCTGCTCCATTCCTCTTCCTCCCACTGGTGAGCTGGGGTGTGGGAAGGGCTTGGGTCCCGCAGGGCCACAGCTTTAATAAGTTGCCCTGTTCTGTGAGGTCTGCTCTTGTCTCCAGGTGTATGCAGTTTGTTGCAGTCCTCTTTCCTGTTGCTCTTTCAAGAGTAGTTGTAGTATATTTTCATATTATATGCAGTTTTAGGAGGAAGCCTCTGTCTCTCCTCTCACACCACCATCTTTAATCCCTGTGTTCCATTAATCTTTATAACTATTTGTGCCAATATACTCTCTTGATTACTGCCTTGAGATGAGAGAGTGTGCATTCTCTTTCTACTTTTTCAAGTGCTTTGCTATTTTTAGTTCTTTGACTTTCCACATAAAATTTAGAATCTCATCAATTTAGACTTGTTTTGATAATCTCTTTTTCACTTTTCATTGCTAGTGTATAGAAGGAAAATTTATTTCTGTACATTGATCTTATATCCTAGAATTTGCTTAACTTATTTATATTTCTAATAACTATCCTCAGCCCCATGGATTCCTTTGGATTTTCTTCATGGAGTATCAATATCATAATGTCTATATGATAAATCTAGAAAGTTCTTTATATATTATGGATACAAATCCTTTTACAGATATGTGCCTAACAAATATGTCTATAGACATTTTACTTCCCCTTTCTAATATGAATCTCTCTCCCTCTTCCTTTCTCTCATTTATTGCTTTATAACACCAGTCAGAACCTCCATTGCAGTGTTGAATAGAATTGACAAAACCAGACATCCTCATCTTATTCCAAATATAAGAGAAAATATATTGTCTTTCAAGATTAACTTTGATGTTACTGTGAACTTTCCAAAGATGCCCTTTAATGTGTTGAGTAAATGCTCTTCAGTTCCAGTTTTGGGGGTAGTTTTTATCATGAATGCGTGTTAAAATTTTTTAAATGCTTTTTCTACATCTATTAAGGTAATCATGTCATTTGTCATTTATTCTTCTAACATGGTATATATTAATTGATTTCTTGCTGTTAAACCAACCTTGCATTCCTGGGATAAGTGCCACATGGCCATCATGTATGATCCTTTCATAGGTTGCTGGATTTGGTGTGTTAATATTGTGTTTTGGATTTTTTTTTTTTGCATATATGCATGATGGATATTGGTATGTGGTATTCTTTTCTTGTGAAGTTTTCATCTTGCTTTGGTATCACAGTAACATTGTACTCATAGTTTGAGTTAGGCAGTGTACTCTTCTTTCCTAAAGAGTTTATGAACAGTTGGAACTACTTATTCTTTAAATATTTGATAGAACTTTCCAGCACAGCTTCTGGGTCTGGAATTTTCTTTAAGGGAAGATTTTTTTATTAATTATTTAATCTGCTGTTGAATCCTACTAATGAATTTTTAGTTTCTGTGCCTTTACAGTTGGTATATTCTGCCTGAAACACCTTCACCCTCTCTTTGTCACGCCACAGTTAACTTTTTTCCTTTGTATCTTAGCTCAGTCATCACTTTCTGATCTTTCAGACTAGTTTAATTGCCCTATTAAGTGTTCTTGAGAAACAGATGATTCTACTTAGCATTTGCCATACTTATATTCCCTGTGTTTATTGTAGACTAAGAAATAATCTGCTTTGCTGTCCATCATATTCTCAGTGCCTGAAGGGCTCCTTGGGACTCATTAAAATAAACAGCTGAGGGATCATTTTCTTAAACATTTCTTAAATATGGGATCTGATTATCCTGAACTAGTAAGTAAAGTTTGACATTTAATTTCTTTACATCTACTATCAACCAGTTACCTTGGCAGGCATGTAGGATACAAAGATAAATAGATGCATTAATGTCATTTTTATACCTATTAATGCAAATAGGCATTTTTTGCATAAGCATTATTGCAGTAAAAATACTATCCCTTGAACTGGGCCAGATAATACTTCTTTCTACATTTAACTTGAAATATGCAAGGTAGTTTATGCAAAAAAGCATCATCTGACACAATATAGAAATGTTTTGAAGTTAAAATGTAGTGTTTTGCACTTTTCTTGTATTTAATGTATAAATTTGTCTTTCCCGGTTGTAAAAGAGACAAGAGCACAAACAATTATATGTTTTATAATATTTAAATAACATTATGACAAAAGTAATACAATGACCAAAGTGCACAGGTATACAGCTGTACTTTAGATCACCCACATTTGAGCAGCAGAGAAAGTTATTTTTATGATCTTTTGCTTTCAGAAGGAAAAGCAGTAGCAAGTAGGAAAAGGACAGAGAGGTGAAAGGGAAAAGAAACATGAAAAGGGGAATTGCTACCTAAATAGGTATGTGGATAGGCATATTATTATTCCCAGTTATCTGTTCCCCTTTCTTAATAAAGCATTACTCCAGCCTGCTACTGCTGTGTGATTCCCAGTGCCTTCCTGGAGAGCAGTACATTCCTCTGCCCACTGGCATCCCTAGCAGTGCAACTTGCTTTGGCCAATGGACTATAAAGCATATGGAAAAGAGTCAAATAAAGCCCACAGTCACTTTTGGGAGTGAAAACTAAGCTACTATTGTTGAAAGCCACAAAGAGTTTGGGGTGATGGCAACCTTACCTAGGAACAGAAGACCAAACTACATATTATAAATTGTTGAGATGTTTTTGAGGGAAAAATGCAGATAATTTTGTGTCCTTGCTTTTTAAATGTCATTTATTTGAGTGAAAATAAACCATTTTAACATGGTACACATTTCCATCTGTCTGTGCTCCCTGGATGTTGTATATATGTCACGTAAAACTACAGAGCAAGAATAGTGAGGCAAGTTAAAACAACAGCCACTCGAAAAAATCAATATATTTTTTCCCCAGGAGTCATTGAAGGAAGTTGGCTTTCCAAAGTCACTTTGATAAAAGAGTGATACTCCACAGGTTTTATTACCCCAGGTGTGGTGTTGAGCTTCCTGCACTCCAGCTCCCAAAATGAGAAGGGCAACAGTGTTTGAATTTCAAAAGATGGAGGGAAAAGACATTGATTCTGGGAACTCACAACAAACCAGGTATCTAAACACTGTTACAATGAAGTCTTCAGAGTATTTTTTTAAAACAACTTAGTGCAAATTTAAGAGCAAGACACATTCTTAGCTAACCTCTTAACTTACCTGAGGGTCTTATTTTACTAGTTATTTTACTAGTTTCACACATTGTAATCTTATTTTAACTGGAGGCTATTTCTTAGTTTCTAATAATGAAAGGGCATGATCTGAGAGTAGTCACATTCTGTGAAATCCATTTCCATAAATCCATTTTTCCCAATGAGGAATGTCAAAGAAGATACACAGGCCTTGATGCATATCAAGGCTTTCATTCCTATTTCAGTTCACAAAGGACATTTATTGGGAAAATGTGATAGAATGAGAAGAAAAAGCAAAGCCATGAAAGTCAGGTTGAGTTTTGTTACTGACCACTGCACAAGTAGACTTTTCACAAAGGATTTGGGAAGAGGTCAAAGACTTAAGTGTATATATGTGCACTTTGCTTATGTGAGTATATACAAGACTTTCCTTGACAGGGAATTACTGCAAGTTAAGCATTTTCATCATGCACAATTTCTACTTTCATCTCAGACCTCCTTTTCCTTCTTCCTACCTATGTGATCACAGAATATAAATTCCCTAGAGAGAGACATGCTTTTATCATCCATTTATTCAACATGGTGCTTTTTTTTTGTTTTGCTTTTCCTGATTTTTTTTTAAAGTTCTGTTCTGAGTTAAGGAAAATAAAGCTCCAAGTCTAATGGAGAGGTGCTCAGTAGAAAATGCAGTGATAGAGTAAACCTTATGATAGGAGTAGGGTAGTGGGAGTATGGAAGAGGTGTGGTGCTTCAGCCTGTGCTTAGGGTAAGTGGTTAAAAAGTGAGCAAGTTCTAGAAGGCAACTGAAGTAGGTAGATGAGGGAAAAGAAAATTCTCTCTTCCCTGTATAACCCCTTCATCTATTTCACCCATCCCCCCCACTCCTTTCCTCTAGTGATAACCCACAGTCCATTGTGTGTTTATTTCTTTTTGTTTGTTTTGTTTTTTAGATTCCAAATATAAGTGAAATTATATGGTATTTCACTTATCAAACTATATTGACATTTCCATTGAGGTACTTTTCTTCATTCTCTCATTGCCATCATTCATTCAATATAAGAACTGATTTCTCGGAGTGGGTGAATTGGTGGTGAAATATACACAGGTGCAACACTTAATTTTTTTTTTACTTGCATTGGTTATCTATTCTGTTTTGCATTACATAGTCCTGAGAGTAGCTAATGTTCAATGTGTATGTTTTTCTGAAGATATACTACCCTGACAACTCTTAGCTCTTCCTTCAAATATTTCTGTTTAAATTATTTATCTCCATTCCAGACAGCAACACTGTAGCCAAGCTTAGTTCCATACATCCTGACTTCCTTTCAGTCATCCCCCAGCTTGTTTTTATAGTTCCAGTCTCTGCAACAACTTATTCAAAGCCAAGTTTTTCATGTCACTTCCTTGCTCAAAGAATCTCCATTTACTCACTCTTTCTGTCTGGCAACCCGTCCTGGCTTCCTAGCCTCCTTAATCAACATTTTACTTAGCTATTTTCTCTGATTTCCATTCCTCTCTGAAAAGCCATGCTCTTCTCTCGAGTCTCTGTCCCTTTGCCTTCTTTCATATATTCACCTTGACTTTATCTTCCCCATCTCTTTCTAGACAACTACTGATTTTTCAAGACTTTATTCAATTCATTCATCTTAAAAGTTTCCTTTTCAAGACAGAGACCACTATTCCAGGCTGAAGAGTTGTTTTCTGAATTCCTATTGTACTTTCGATCAATTCTGTGAAACTTATTGCTGAAAAAAGATTGTTGTTTTGTATAGATCAATTCTGTCTTTTAAATGTTGGTGTTGCCTTCTCAACTAGATTGCAGTAGCCTTAGGGACTGTGGCCCATACTGTTCTGCATTCCACACCATGCTTTGTACTCTACTGAGAGCAAAGAAAACTTAGCAAATGCTGGTTGTGACAGCAAGAGCACCTCTCTTTTTTACATTCTTAGCTTAAATACTGATTTCAAATTTGTATTTCAAGAAATTTATGATATGAGTCACCTTTTAAAGTTGCATTTATCTGTTTTATGATACATACAAACAGAAAATAAACACATTTAAAATTTAAGATTTACAATGTGTCTTTATGTCAACATTTGAATGATTTATTTTGGGCCTTTTACTACCCACACATATTCACACATTTCTATCTTGTTATGCTTTTATGGCATCAGCAGTGGTATCATATAAGAAATTTAAAAGATGTTCCTTATCATGGGAATATGTGTGTGTGTGTGTGTGTGTGTGTGTGTGGTGTGCATTTCTTATATTATCTGGGTATTAAGTACATCTGGCCTCACCAGTGTTACCCAGAACTAGCTGGCAGAAATATGCTGAAATTGGAACTGTTCCGTGTTTTAACTCTTAGACTTGTTTAAGTCATCATTTTTATCAATTTCCATTCAATAAATTTACTGCTGCAAACTGCTCATGTTCTAATTTTCTGGATTTTTTGTTTTTTTCTTTTTTTACTTAATATTTCAAAATGAAAGACTTAGAACTGACTAAGTGGTTATCAAATTAATTACCCCAATTGTCTGCTTTCTCTAATGGAGCTGACAATCTAGCCTTACATATCATTCATCTCCTTGTCCCTTTACCCAAGTCTTTGTTCTGGGGATATGCCAATAAACTGCCACCAAATGCAAAACTCCTTTCACTCTGGGAAATAAAATGATTCACTAGAAACAGTAAATTTGGAGTAGAAGACATAGGTTTGACTCCTATATAGGCAGTTTGCTCTGGTGTGACCCTGACTAAAACTCTCTGAGAATTGTTAATTCTTTGTTAAAAACAATTGCACTTAGAATTTTGAGGATTCATTGAGAAAATTGATCAAAGTTAATATCTAGCACATAATAGTAATTTGAAATGACATATTGGTTGAGAGATAAATTATACTGTTTAGAGGACAGGTTGTGGAATTTCAAAACTGGACTTCCAGCTGAATGAACTGAGGGAAAAAAAGGCTTCCTATTACTTAATTTCCTCAGTAAAATGAAGAATGTATATCTATGGAAAAGTGTTTCAGCTCATGGTAAATAATTTATCAGGTGCTGAGAAAATACTTGACATAGAGTAGGGATTCAAAAATGTTAGTTAAAACAAAAAACAGTACATATTTGAAAGAACACCCTTGAGCAGTCAAGGTATGCATTACAGATTTTATTTATTTATTTTTATCATAAAATAAACATAGATACAGAAAAGTACATGATTCAAATACATGAGTTTATTTTTCTTAACTTGGCATATCTTTTCAGTTTCTTTACTTCTTACAATTTATGAGGAACCTTTAGAGTTTCCCACAGACTGGATTTTGCTGTTTGCATTACCATGGTATAGTTCAGGATGGTTCTCTCTCTTTCTCTTCCTGTCTCTCTCTCCCTGCTTTCTCTCTCCTGTAAAATGATACCTGGATCCAAAGACTTGAACAAACTCAGAGGTATTCCCTTTTGCATGACTATAGGTGGTGATTGTCAATGTTATGGAATTCATGTAATATTTGGTCTCTCTTTTTAAAATTTTTGTCATCCTGGCAGCTGTTAATGTGTCATGTCAATATCCACTCACTCGGGTTTGAATAATGGTGAAATTGCAATTATCTTATTCATTTAGTAGTTGGAAACTTTTTTAAACAATTGAACTATTTATTTTGAGATAATAATCAGTTTACATGCAGTTGTAAGAAATAACGGAGTGTTCCCCTTATCCAGTCTCCCTCAATGGCAACATCTTGTGAAACTATAGTATAATACCGTAAGCATCATAATACCACAACCTTGATACAGGCAAAACATAGAACATTTCCATCACCATAGGATCCATAATATTGCCATTTTAAACCTATACCCATTTTCCTACCACATCTACATACTCTTTAACCCCTGATAATCACTATCTATTTTCTATTTGCATAATATTGTCACTTTAGAAATATATAAATGGAAGGGTACAGTATGTAGCCCTTTTGGATTGGCTTTTTCCATTCAGCATAATTATCTACTAAATCATTCAATTTGTTGCACTTGTCCATAGTTTGTTCCTTTTTGTTGCTGAGTTGTATTCCATGGTATGGATGTTGCTTAATCATTTACTCATTGAAAGATATCTATGTTATTTCCAGGTTTGGGCTATTATGAAAAAAAAGCTGCTATGCATATTTGTGCATAGGTTTTTGTGTAAACATAAGTTTTCATTTCTCTGGAAAAAATGCCCAGGAGTGCAGTTGTTAAGAAACTACCAAACTGTTTTCCAGAGCAGCAGGGCCAATCTATACTTCCATCAGCAATATATGGACCTGGTTTCTCCACATCCTCCCTAGCATTTGGTTATTTCACTATTTTTTAGCTTCCAGCTATTCTGAAAGGTATATAGTGATAGCTCGTATGGTTTTAATTTGCCTTCTCCTAATGGCTGATGATGCTGAACATATTTTCATGTGCTTATTAATACATCAAATTCATATCCTCTCCAGTGAAACCTCTCTTCTTATCTTGTATATATTTTCTAGTTGAACTTTTATGTATTTATTTATTTTACTGTTGAAGTTTGAGAATCTTTGCATATTCTAGACACTTATCCTCTAGTAGATATGTGCTTTGCAAATATATTCTCCCAGACCATAACTTTTTCCATTTGCTTAAAAGGGACTTTGACAAAGAAAAAGTTCTTAACTTTGATTAAGTACACTTTAGCAAATTTTATGGGTCATATTTTAATATAAAGTCTAAGAAATCTTTGCCTAACCCTACATCCTGTAGATTTTGTATTGCTTTTGCTAAAATTTTTATAATTTTACATTTTATATATAAGTACATGATCTGTTCTGAGTTAATTTTTGGATAAGATGTGAAAATTAAGCTGAGATTTTTTTTTCACTTGTGAATTTCCACTTCTTCAATGTCATCTGTTTAAAAGGCCATAATTTTTCCATTGGATTGCTTTTGCATCTTTGCCTAATTTCATTTGGGCATATTTATGTGGGTATAGTCTTAGATTCTCTCTTTAGTTCCATTAATCTATATCCCTTCAGCAATACTATAGTCTTGATTACTGTAGGTATGTAATACTTTTAAAAGTTATTGGACTGATTTTTTTCCACTTTATTCTTCTTTTATAAAATTTTTTTAGCTGTTCTAGCTTGGTATTTGGCTTTGTATTTTCATGTAACTTTTTAGAATAATCATTTCTTTATCTGCAAAAATTCTTGCTGGTTTTTGATAGGAGCTTTGTTAAACTTGCATATCAATTTGAGGACAATTGATATCTTTATTATCCATTATGTCTTTTTATTTGGGTCTTCTCTGATTTCTTTGTTTTATTACTTCATAATACAGGTTAGGAACATTTTGTAGGTTTACAGATCAGTACTTCATTTTTTTAGCAATTGTAATTTTTAATAGTTGTGTTTTTAATTTTGATGTCCACAAGTTTCTTTGCTGGTGTACAGAGATGTAATTACATTTTATGTGTTGTATCCTGCAGTCTTGAAAACACATTTATTAGTTCTAGGAGGCTTTTGTTTGTTTGCTCTGTTTGTTTGTCTTTCTGTAGATACTTAGCAATTTTCTATGTAGAGAATCATATTATTGGCAAATAAAGCAATTTTATTTCTTTCTTTCTGATCAGTAGGACTTTTGTTTCTTTTTTCTTGCCTTATTGTGCTGGAGAGAATGTCCAGCACAATGTTGATTAAAAATATTAAGAGCGGTCATTCTTCTTTATGCTTGATCTCATGGGAGAAGCATTCAGTCCTTCACTATTAAGTGTAATGTTAGTACGTTTTGGTACATACTCTTTGTCAGGTTGAGGAAGATTTCTATTTCTATTTTCCTGAGACTTTTTATCATAAATGAGTATTTAATTTTGTCAAATGACTTTTCTACATACATTGATATGGTCATGTGACTTTTTCTTATTTACCTGTTAATACGTCTTATGTTGATTGATATTTGAAAGATGGACCAGCCTTGAGTTCCTGGAATAAATCTCATTTGGCATTGGTGTATAATATTTTTTATATATTGCTGAGTTTTATTTGTTAATAACTAGTTAAGGATTTTTGCATCTGTATTCAAGAAGTTATTGGTCTAGTTTTCTTCTTTTTGTACTTTGATTTTGTTATCAATGTAATACTAGCTTTATAAAATGAACTGTAAAATATTTCCTCTTCTATTTTCTAAAAGAAAATTGGTGTTAATTAATCTTTCAAATTGGTAGAATTCTGAAGCAAAATTCTCTGGATTTGGAGATTTTTTTGAGGAAAAAAGTTTCTAATTATGAATTCAGTTCAGAGTTCTAGGGCTGCTTAAGCTGTTTATTTTATATTGAATGGGTTGTGGTGGTTTATGTCATTTTAGGAATTGTTACATTCCATCCAAGTTGTCAAATTTACCTGTGTAGAGTTGTCCAAAACATTACCTTACTATCATTTTGATATCTGAAGATTTCTTTAATAATATCTCCTGTTTCTTTTTTGATATTTTTAATTTGTGCATTCCCTAATTTTCTCTTCATTGATTCTTGCTGGAGCTTTGAAGTTTTATCAATCTTTTAAAAAAAACAACTGTTTCATTGAACTTACCTATATCACTTCCACTTCATTTTCTAGTTTTTTGTATAACCAATTACCTTTTTTAATTATTATCTAAAAGTGAGGATTATTTTTATTATAGTATTATGAATTTATGAGTTAAACATATTTGATGGATTTCAACCCAGCTCAGTTATTGTTATTTTAATGTTTAAATTACCCCAACATTTGCTTATGGGAGCCCTTCTCAGTTGACTCTTTTGACATGGCCTTTGGTTATAACCCTGGCAGTCTTTGATAAACTAGTAAACTCTCTGCTATGATGAAATATTTCAGGTTCATCTCAGACACTTCCTGACCCATATCTAGAACCAGCCTTGTCTCTAAAAAATCCTGGTTCTTTAAAAAAAGTAATGATATTTTAATACCACAATTTAGGTACTAGGGATGTTTATTCCTACTTTGCTGATCTTTTTTTTTTCTAGGCTTTTTTAGTGACAAGAGTTAGGAAAAAATAGCTATATAAATTTTTAAAAGTATAATATATTCTGTAATATCATAAACAATATGTAGTTGAAATATAAAATATCTCAAATTTGTTTGAAGTTGTTAATTTCACTTCTTTTTATTTTGAAATTATTTCAAACATACAGTTAGGTTCACGAATAGTATTAAAAGCTCATACAATTGTCACCTAGATTCCCAGTTAGCCTTTTACCACTTTTGCCTTATAATTATGTGTGTGTGTGTGTGTGTGTATTTGACAGAAAATTGCTAACATGATGCTTACTACTACAAATCATTCCAGTTTGCATTTCGTAAGAACAAGGCTACCGTCTTATATAAACACAGTATACCCATCAAAATCTGGAAATTAACACTGATACAATACCACCTTCTAAACCATAGAATCCATTTACTTTTTCATCTTTGTCCAAATAATGTCCATTATAGTGAAAACATGAAAAAAAACTTCCTCCTCTTGACTCCTTTTTATTCTGATCAAGATCTTATCCAAGATTACACTTTGCATATAGTGGTCATGTCCCTTCAATCACCTTGAATCTAGAAGAATTGCTACTTTATTTCTTTACCTTGACCTTGATATTTTTGACAAATCCAGGGCAGATATTTTGGAGAACGCCCTTCAGTTTAGGTTTCCCACTTATTTCCTCACAAATAGACTCAGGTTAAGCATTTTTGACAGAAACACCATAGAATTTATGTCCTGTTCTCAGCACAAAATATCAGGGGTCATGGGATGTTTATTTGTCCCATCAATGGCAATATTAAATTTCAACCCTTAGAAAGATAGTGCCTGCCAGATTTTTCTACTACAAAGTAAGTTAATAAGTTGTGTTCGTTAGAACATACTTTGCTAGATTTCTCTTTTTTTTGTCCAGGGTTCCAGCACTACTAGAATTGCTATAACTCCACAACGTCAATTACATGATAGTTATTATGACATGAACATATTCAGTGTCCTTCACACTGCTCTACACAGACACTCCATGCAGATAACCAAAAATTTCAAAAATGATTTAGGGGATTAAAGATGGTGGTGTGAGAGGTGAGACACAGACCTCTTCGTAAAACCACATATAATACGAAAATATAATTAATACAACTAATCCCGAAACGGAATAGGAAAGAAGGCTGTGCCAGACTGCATACACCTGGAGAGAAGAACAGACCTCACGGAAGAGGGTAATATACCAAAGCTGTGAGCCATCAGGACCCAAGACCTTCCCCCACCCCAGCTTACCCGTGGGAGGAAAAGAAATGGAGCAGGGAGAGAGTGAAGGCCTGGGACTGCTGAACATGTAGCCCTGGAGATCTGCTCTGGGAGCACAAACTTACATTGCATGGTGCTCTGGTGATTAGTGGGGTTGGATAGCTAGGACAGGTGGAATAACTAGAGAGACTGAGATTCCAACTGCTTGTGAAAAACAAGGATCCACATCCGGCTGATCTGGGTGGGCAGTCTGAGAGACTTCCTAAAAGCGAGAGTGGTGCTAAAGGGGAAAGAAATGCACAGAGCTTACTGCTCAGGAGAAAGGACAGGTAGACAAAATTGTCCAAGTGCACTCTGCCCAGCAGGTTGGGAACTTTCACAACCTTTAGGTGTTCCATCCACCTGGATGGCTACAAAGAGGCAAGGCCCCCCACTGAGATATGAAACAGCTGCCCCTTCCTCCAGGCGAGCCCCAACCTAGCTCACAAAACGGCAAACCCTTCCCTGGTGTTAGGCTAGCCAGAGGGAAGCCCTGCCTACAGTAGCTACAAATGCAAAGCATAGAGGCCTACACCACTGCGTTTGGCCCACTGGTCCTGGCAGTGGAGACAGGCATAGCAGCCGGGAAGCAGGAAACAGCTCTTTCTTCCCCCGAGGCACCAGCATCACTTCACTGGAACACCCAACATCATTCCAGGGGATAAGCAGCTCCAGAGAGTGGAACTTCTGGGCACTAGAGGGTGCCATATACAAATATGAAATGTCAAAAAAACATGGTTCAAAGCTAAATCTCAGCAACACCAGAAAAAGGGGCAAGTGAGACTGAACTATCAATCTTCCTGGAAGAGATTTCAAAATAAAAATCATACAAATGCTCCTGGAGGTACAGAAAAATATTCAAGAACTCAGGAACGAATTTAGGATGGAGAGACAATGGTTGAGAAATACAATGGAGGGTTTTAAAGGCAGATTAGATATGGTGGGGGAGAAGATAAATTAAATAGAAATTACAGAAGAGGAGTACAAAGAAGGTGAGGCACAGAGATTAAAAAGGATCTCCAGGAATGAAAGAATAATGAGAGAACTATGTGAACAATCCAAACGAAACAGTATTCATATTATAGGGATACCAGAAGAAAAAGAGAGAGAAAAAGGGAGACAAAGTCTCTTTGAGGAAGTAATTGCTGAAAACTCGCCAATCTGGGAAGGAGATAGTTTTTCAGACCATGGAGGTGCACAGATCTCCCAACACAAGGGACCCAAGGAAGACAACACCAAGATGTATCAAAATTAAAATGGCAAAGATCAAGACAGACTATTAAAAGAAGCCAAAGAGAGAAAAAAGATCACATTCAAAGGAAAACTATCAGGCTATCGTCAGACTTCTCAGCAGAAACCTTACAGGACAGAAGGGAGTGGCATGATATATTTAATGCAATGAATCAGAAGGGCCTCAAACCAAGAATACTCTATCTGTCAAGATTACCATTTAAATTTGAAGGAGGAATTAAACAATTCCCAGATAAGCAAAGCTGAGAGATTTTACCTCCCACAAATCATCTCTACAGTGTATTTTGGAGGGACTGCAATAGATGGAAGTGTTCCTAAGGTTAAATAGCTGTCACCAGAGGTAAATAAAACCACATTAAAGAAAGAACAGTTAATTACTAAGCAAATGCAAAACTAAATCAATTACCCCAAAGTCAGTCAAGGGATAGAAAAAGAGTACAGAACATTACACCTAATATATAAAGAATGGAGGAGGAAGAAAAGGAAGGAAAAACAAAAAGAACCTTTAGATTGTGTTTGTAATAGCATACTAAGCGAGTTAATTTCGACTCTTAGATAGTAAGGAAGTTACTCTTGAACCTTTGGTAACCATGAATCTAAAGCCTGCAATGACAATAAGTACATACCTATCGATAATCACCCTAAATGTAAATGGTCTGAATGTATCAATCAAAAGATATAGAGTCACTGAATGGATAAAAAAACAAGACCCATCTATATGCAGCCTACAAGAGACTCACTTCAAACCCAAAGACATACACAGACTAAAAGTGAAGGATGGAAAAAGATATTTGAAGCAACTAATAGGGAGAAACAAGAAGGTGTTGCAGTACTTGAATCAGACAAAGTAGACTTTAAAACCAAAACAGTCACAAGAGACAAGGAAGGACATTACATAATGATAAAGGGGTCAATCCAACAAGAGGATAAAATGATTATAAATATCTATGCACGCAACACAGGAGCACCTACATATGTGAAACAATACAAACAGAATTAAAAGGGGAAATAAGATGCAGTGCACTCATTTTAAGAAACTTCTACACACCACTCACTCCAAAGGACAGAAAAACCAGACAGAAAATAAGAAAGGACACAGAGGCATTGAACAACACATTAGAACAGATGGACCTAATAGACATCTACAGAACTCTCCACCCAAAAGCAGCAGGATACACATCCTTCTCAAGTGCTCATGGAACATTTTCAAGAATAGATCATATATTAGGACACAAAAAGAGCCACAGTAAGTTCAAAAATGACACATCCTTCTCAAGTGCTCATGGAACATTTTCAAGAATAGATCATATTCTAGGCAACAAAAAGAGTCTCAGTAAGTTCAAAAATATTGAAATTGTACCTACTAGCTTCTCAGAACACAAAGGTATGAAACTAGAAATAAATTACCAAAGAAAATGAAAAAGCCCACAAACACATAGAAGCTTACCAACATGCTTCTACATAACCAATGGATCACTTACCAAATAAAAACAGAGATCAAGCAATATATGGAGACAAATGACAACAATAATTCAACACCACAATATCTGTGGGACACAGCGAAGGCCACGGTAAGAGGGAAGTATACTGCATTACAGGCCTACCTCAGAAAAGAAGAACAATCCCATATGAACAGTCTAAACACACAGTTAACGAAACTAGAAAAAGAAGAACAAATGAGGCCCAAAGTCAGTAGAAGGAGGGACATAATAAAGATTAGAGCAAAAATAAATAAAATCAAGAAGAATAAAAGAATAGAAAAAATTAATGAAAGCAAGAGCTGGTTCTTCGAGAAAATAAACAATATAGATAAACCCCTAACCAGATTTATCAAGAAAAAAAGAGATTCTACACATATAAACAGAATAAGAAATTAGAAAGGAAAAATCACTATGGACACCACAGAAATACAAAGAACTATTAGAGAATACTATGAAAAATTATGTGATAACAAACTGGATAACCTAGAAGAAATGGACAACTTTCTAGAAAAATACAACCTTCCAAGGCTGACCCAGGAAAAAACAAAAAATCTGAACAGACCAATTACCAGCAAAGAAATTGAATTGGTAATCAAAAAACTACCTAAGGATAAAACTCCTGGACCGCATGGCTTCACTGCTGAATTTTATCAAACATTTAGTGAAGACCTACTATCCATCCTACTTAACGATTTCCAAAAAGCAGAAGAAGAGGGAATACTTCCAAACTAATTCTATGAGGCCAGCATCACCCTAATACCAAACCAGGCAAAGACACCACAAACAAAGAAATTTAATGACCAATATCCCTGATGAACATGGATGCAAAAATACTCAACAAAATTTTAGCAAACCAAATTCAAAAATACATCAAAGAGATCATCCATCATGATCAAGCAGAGTTTATTCCAGGGATGCAAGGATGGTGCAACATTCAAAATCCATCAAGACTTCTGGGAAGATGGCGGCATAAGCAGGCCGGCAGAAATCTCCTCCCAACACTTTATTTATCTACGAAAATACAGCAAATACATCTATTCCTAAAAGAGAGACCAGAATACACAGGAAAGCACACAGCGTGCATCTACACCTGAGAGGACTCAGCACCCCAAGAGGCGGGTAAGATACGGAGGCGCAACTCGGCGGGATCCGAGCACTCCTCCACCCCAGCACACCGGCAAGAGGAGAGGATTCAGAGCCGAGAGGGAGTAGAAGTACACCCTGCAAAGTAACCAGCCCTGGTTATCTGCACGGGGAGCGGTGACCCACATCGCACAGTGCAGCAGACATTGGAGAGAGAGGGGGGCAGGATCTGAGCGGGGAATGCGCCAGGGTGCTTGCAGCCGGCTTCTGGGAAGGAAAAAAAAAGCGCGCGCTTTCTTCAGCGGTCTTAAAGGGACAGGAGCCCAGCGGAGGGGCCAGATCGCTCCGGCACACTCAGCCCAGCAGGCTGGGAGTCCTGGGGTGTTTTGGATGCCTTAGCTGGCGACTAGGGAAGCGTGGCCGTACTTAAACACTTGTCACTGAGATCAACAGCCTCCCATTCGTTCCCACCCCGGCCAGAGCAATAAAGGGCCCTGTGGAGTGACGCGGCCATGGCTGCGGAATAGTGGGGCAACAGATCCACCTACAGCATCCCCACAGAATCTAATCCCGGTGGGCACTTTGTTTCTTTCTTTGTTTTCTTTTCTTTTCCTTTTTGTTTTTACTTTTCTTTCTTTTTTTCTTTTTTTCTTTCTTTCTTTCTTTTTTTTTCTCTTTTTAAAGTCTTAAAAGAGCCCAGCTGACATACCTGGCAACTACTATAGCCATGAAAATACAGAGGAATATGGTTCAGACCAAAATCAACCACACAACACCAGAGAGGGAGCCTGAAGGGATGGAAATGCACAGTCTTCCTGAAAAAGAATTCAGAATAAAAGTCATAAACATGCTGACAGACCTACAGAGAAATGTGCAAGAGCTGAGGGAGGAAGTGAGGGAACTGAGGAAAGACAATGCAGAAATCAGACAAGTGATAGGCTTAACAGCAGACTGGATGAGATGCAAGAGACTGTTAATGGAATAGAAAACAGAGAACAGGAATACAGACAAGCTGAGGCAGAGAGACATAAAAGGATCTCTAGGAATGAAATAATATTAAGAGAACTGTGTGACCAATCCAAACGGAACAATATTCGCATTATAGGAGTACCAGAGGAAGAAGAGAGAGAAAAAGGGATAGAAAGTGTCTTTGAAGAAGTAATTGCTGAAAACTTTCCCTCACTGGGGAAGGAAATGGTCTCGCAGTCCACCAAAGCCCACAGATCTCCCAACACAAGGGACCCAAGGAAGACAACACCAAGACACATAATAATTAAGATGGCAAAGATCAAAGATAAAGACAGAGTATTAAAGGCAGCTAGAGAGAGAAAAAAGGTCACCTACAAAGGAAAACCCATCAGACTATCATCAGACTTCTAAACAGAAACCTTACAGGCCAGAAGGGAATGGCATGATATATTTAATGTAATGAAACAAAAGGGCCTCGAACCAAGAATATTGTATCCAGCACGCTTATCATTTAAATATGATGGAGGGATTAAACAATTTCCAGACAAACGAAAGTTGAGAGAGTTTGCCTCACAAAAACCACCACTACAGGATATCTTAAATGGACTGCTCTAGATGGAAGCACTCCTAAGGCTAAAAAGATGTCACGAGAGAAAATAAAATCATAGCAAAGAAAGCAGAACATCCAAATACTAACTAAAGGCAAAGAATAAAACACCTAGTATACAAAGAATGGAGGAGGAAGAATAAGAAAGGAGAAAAATAAAGAAACATCAGACAGTGTTTACAATTACTTAACAAGAAAGTTAAGTTAGATTGTTAGACACTAAAGAAGCAACCCTTGAACCTTTGGTAACCACGAATCTAAAGCCAGCAATGGCAAGAAGTACATATCTATCGATAATCACTTTAAATGTAAATGGACTGAATGCACCAATCAAAAGACACAGAGTAACAGAATGGATAAAAAAGCAAGACCCATCTATATGCTGCTTACAAGAGACTCACCTCAAACCCAAAGATATACACAGACTAAAAGTGAAGGGATGGAAAAAGATACTTCATGCAAACAACAAGGAGAAAAAAAGCAGGTGTTGCAGAACTTGTATCAGACAAAATAGACTTCAAAACGAAGAAAGTAGCAAGAAATAAAGAAGGACATTACATAATGATAAAGGGGTCAGTCGAACAAGAATATATAACCATTATAAATATATATGCAGCCAACACAGGAGCGCCACCATATGTGAAACAGAGTTAAAGGAGAAAATAGACAGCAATGCATTCATTTTAGGAGACTTCAACACACCACTCACTCCAAAGGACAGATCAACCAGACAGAAAATAAGTAAAGACACAGAGGCACTGAGCAACACAATAGAACAGATGGACCTAACAGACATCTACAGAACTCTGCACCCAAAAGAAACAGGATACACATTCTTCTCAAGTACACACAGAACATTTTCCAGAATAGAGCACATACTAGGCCACAAAAAGAACCTCAGTAATTTCAAAAATATTGAAATCCTACCAACTAACTTCTCAGATCACCAAGGTATAAAACTAGAAATAAATTTTAGAAATAAATCAAAAAGGCGCACAAATACATGGAGACTTAACAACATTCTCCTCATTAATCAATGGGTTAACGACCAAATCAAATCAGAAATCAAAGAATATATGGAGACTAATGACAACAACAACATAAAGCCACAACTTCTGTGGGACGCAGCAAAGGCAGTTCTAAGAGGAAAGTATATTGCAATCCAGGCCTATTTAAAGAAGGAAGAACATTCCCAAATGAATAGTCCAAAGACATAATTACTGAAATTGAAAAAAGAAGAACAAATGAAGCCCAAAGTTACCAGAAGGAGGGACATAATAAAGATTAGAGAAGAAATAAATAAAATTGAGAAGAATCAAACAATAGAAAAAATCAATGAAACCAAGAGCTGGTTTTTGAAAAAATAAACAAAATAGATAAACCGCTAGCCAGATCATTAAGAGAAAAAGAGAATCTTCACACATAAACAGAATCAGAAATGAGAAAGGAAAAATCATGACGGACCCCACAGAAATACAAAGAATTATAAGAGAATATTATGAGAATCTATATGCTAACAAGCTGGAAAACAAAGAAGAAATGGACAACTTCTTAGAAAAATACAACATTCCAAGACTGACCAAGCAAGAAACAGAAAAGCTAAACAGACCAATCACCAGTGACGAAATCGAATTGGTAATCAAAAAACTACCCAAGAACAAAACCCCTGGGCCTGATGGATTCACCTCTGAATTCTACCAGACATATAGAGAAGAAATAACATCCATTCTCCTTAAAGTTTTCCAAAAAATAGAAGAGGAGGGAATACTTCCAAACTCATTCTATGAAGCCAGCATCACTATAATACCAAAACCGGGCAAAGACCTCACCAAAAAAGAAAATTACAGACCAATATCCCTGATGAACGTAGATCCAAAAATACTCAACAAAATATTAGCAAACCGAATTCAAAAATACATCAAGAGGATCATACACCATGATCAAGTGGGGTTCATCCCAGGGATGCAAGGATGGTACAACATTCGAAAATCCATCAACATCATCCACCACATCAACAAAAAGAAGAAAAAAACCACATGATCATCTCCATAGATGCGGAAAAAGCATTTGACAAAATTCAGCATCCATTCATGATTAAAACTCTCAACAAAATGGGTATAGACGGCAAGTACCTCAACATCATAAAGGCCATATATGACAAACCCACAGCTAACATCATAGTTAACAGCGAGATGCTGGAAGCTTTTCATCTAAGATCGGGAACAAGGCAGGGATGCCCACTCTCTCCACTGTTATTCAACATAGTACTGGAGGTCCTAGCCACAGCAATCAGACAAAACAAAGACATACAAGGCATCCAGATTGGTAAAGAAGAAGTCAAATTGTCACTATCTGCAGATGACATGATACTGTACATAAAAAACCCTAAAGACTCCATTCCAAAACTACTACGACTTATATATTAATTCAACAAAGTTGCAGGATACAAAATTAACGCACAGAAATCTGTTGCTTTCCTATACACTAAGGATGAACTAACAGAAAGAGAAATCAGAAAAACAATTCCACTCACAATTGCATCAAAAAGAATAAAATACCTAGGAATAAACCTAACAAAGGAAGTGAAAGACCTGTACTCTGAAAACTACAAGACACTCCTAAGAGAAATTAAAGAGGACACTAACAAATGGAAAAGCATCCCATGCTCTTGGCTAGGAAGAATAAATATTGTCAAAATGACTATATACCTAAAGCAATCTACAGATTCAATTCAATCCCTATCAAACTACCAACAGCTTTCTTCAATGAACTGGAACAAATAATTCTAAAATTTATATGGAACCACAAAAGTCCCCGAATAGCCAAAGCAATCCTGAGAAGGAGGAATAAAACAGGGGGAATTACACTCCCTGACTTCAAGCTCTACTACAAAGCCACAGTAATCAAGACAATTTGGTATTGGCACAAAAACAGACCCACAGACCAGTGGAACAGAATAGAAAATCCAAACATTAACCCAAACATATACAGTCAATTAATATTTGATAAAAGTGCCTTGGATATACAATGGGGAGATGACAGCCTCTTCAGCAGCTGGTGTTGGAAAAACTGGACAGCTACATGTAAGAGAATGAAACTGGACTACTGTCTAGCCCCATACACAAAGGTAAACTCAAGGTGGATCAAAGACCTGAATGTAAGTCATGAAACCATAAAACTCTTAGAAAAAAACATAGGCAAAAATCTCTTGGACATAAACATGCACGACTTCTTCATGAACATATCTCCTGGGGCAAGGGAAACAATAGCAAAAATGAATAAGTGGGACTATATCAAGCTGAAAAGCTTCTGTACAGCAAAGGACACCATCAGCAGAACAAAAAGTCATCCTACAGTATGGGAGAATATATTCATAAATAATGTATCTGATAAAGGGTTGACATCCAAAATATATAAAGAACTCACACACCTTAACAAACAAAAAGCAAATAATCCAATTAAGAAATGGGCAGAGGACATGAATAGACACTTCTCTAAAGAAGAAATTCAGATGGCCAACAGGCACATGAAAAGATGCTCCACATCGCTAATCATCAGAGAAATGCAGATTAAAACCACAATGAGATATCACCTCACACCAGTGAGGATGGCCAACATCCAAAATACAAACAATAACAAATGTTGGCGAGGATGTGTAGAAAAGGGAACCCTCCTACACTGCTGGTGGGACTGCAAATTAGTTCAACCATTGTGGAAAGCAGTATGGAGGTTCCTCAAAAAACTCAAAATAGAAATACCATTTGACCCAGGAATTCCACTCCTAGGAATTTACCCTAAGAATGCAGCAGCCCAATTTGAAAAAGACAGATGCACCCCTATGTTTATTGCAGCACTATTTACAATAGCCAAGAAATGGAAGCAACCTAAGTGTCCATCAGTAGATGAATGGATAAAGAAGATGTGGTACATATACACAATGGAATATTATTCAGCCATAAGAAGAAAACAAATCCTACCATTTGCAACAACATGGATGGAGCTAGAGGGTATTATGCTCAGTGAAATAAGCCAAACCGAAAAAGACAAGTATCAAATGATTTCACTCATACGTGGAGTATAAGAAAAAAGAAAAAATACTGAAGGAACAAAACAGCAGCAGGCTCACAGAACCTAAGAACGGACTAATAGTTACCAAAGGGAAAGGGACTGCGGAAGATGGGTGGGAAGGGAGGGATAAGAGGGAAAAGGGGGCATTACAATTAGCAGACGTAATGTTGTGGGGGCACGGGGTGGGCTGTACAACTCAGAGAAGACAAGTAGTGATTCTATAGCATCTCACTACGCTGATGGACAGTTACTGTAATGGGTTTGTTGCGGGGGGGGCCTGATGAAGGGGTAGTTTAATAACCATAATATTGCACATGTAATTGTAGATTAATGATACCAAAATAAATTATATTAAAAAATAAAAATAAAATAAATCCATCAACATCATCCACCACATAAACGTTAAGAAGGACAAAAACACATGATCATCTCCAAAGATGCTGAAAATGCATACGACAAAATTCAACACCCATTCATGATAAAAACTCTCAACAACATGGATATAGAGGACAAGTACCTCCACATAATAAAGGCCATATATGACAAACCCACAACCAACATTATACTTAACAGCAAGAAGCTGAAAGCTTTTCCTTTAAGATCAATAACAAGACAAGGATGACCCCTCTCTCCACTTTTATTCAACATAGTTCTGGATGTCCTGGCAATGGCAATCAGACAACAACAAGAAATAAAAAGCATCCATATTGGTAAAGAAGAAGTTAAAGTGTCACTGTTTGCAGTTGACATGATACTGTACATAAAAATCCCTAAAGAATCAACTCCAAAACTGCTAGATCTAATATCTAAATTCAGCAAATTTGCAGGATACAAAATTAATACACAGAAATCTGTTGCATTCCTATACACTAACAATGAACTAGCAGAAAGAGAAATCAGAAAAACAATTCCATTCACAATTGCATCAAAAAAGAATAAAATACCTAGGAATAAACCTAATAAGGGAAGTGAAAGACCTATACCCTGTAAACTACAAGGCACTCCTGAGAGAAATTAAAGAGCACACTAATAAATGGAAATTCATCCCATGCTTTCAGTAGGAAGAATTAATATTGTCAAAATGGCCATCCTGCCTAAAGCAATTTACAGATTCAATGCAATCCCTGTCAGAATACCAACAGCATTCTTCAACAAACTAGAGAAAATTGTTCTAAAATTCATATGAAACCAAAAATACCCTGAATAACCAAAGCAATCCTGAGAAGGAAGAATAAAGCAGGGGGGGTATTATTCTCCCCGACTTCAAGCTCTACTGCAAAGCCACAGTAAAAAAGACAATTTGGTACTGGCACAAGAACAGACCCATAGACCAATGGAACAGACTAGATAGCCCTGATATAAACCCAAGCATATATGGTCAGTTAATATATGCTATAGGAGCCATAGACATACAGTGGGGAAATGACAGCGTCTTCAACAACTGGGGTTCGTAAAACTGGACAATTACATGCAAGAGAATGAAACTGGATTATTGTCTATCCCCATACACAAAAGTAAACTTGAAATTGATCAAAGACCTGAGTGTAAGTCATGAAACCATAAAACTCTTAGAAGACAACAGAGGCAAAAATCTCCTGAATATAAACAAGAGCAACTTTTTCTGAATCTATCTCTTCAAGCAAGGGAAACAAAAGCAAAAGTGAATACATTGAACTACATCAAACTAAAAAGTTTCTGTGACACCATCAACAGAACAAAAAGGCATCCTACAGTATGAGAGACTATATTTGTAAATGACATATCTGACAAGGGGTTAACATCCAAAATATATAAACAACTTACACGCCTCAACACCCAAAAAGCAAAAAACCCGATTAAAAAAATGGGCAGAGGATATGAACAGACAATTCTCCAAAGAACTTCAGATGACCAACAGGCACATGACAAGATGCTCCACTTCACTAATTATCAGGGAAATGCAAATAAAAACCACAGTAAGATATTACCTCACACCAGTTAGGATGGCCAGTATTGAAAAGACTAAGAACAACAAATGCTGGAGAGTCTGTGGAGAAAGAGGAACCCTCCTACACTGCTGGTGGGAATGTAAGCTAGTTCAACTATTGTGGAAAGCAATATGGACATTCCTCAAAAAACTAAAAATAGAAATATCATTTGATCCAGTAATTCAACTCCTAGGAATTTACCCAAAGAATATAAGGTCTTAGATTCAAAAAGACATATGCACCCCTATGTTTATTGCAGCACTATTTACAATAGTCAAGATATGGAAGCAACCTAAGTGTCCATCAGTAGATGAATGGATAAAGAAGAGGTGGTACATATACACAATGGAATATTATTCAGCCATAAGAAAGAAACAAATCCTACCATTTGCAATATCATGGATGGAGCTAAAGAATATTATGCTCAGTGAAATAAGCCAGGCAGAGGAAGACAAGTACCAAATGATTTCCCTCATTTGTGGAGTATAACAATGAAGGACAACTGAAGGAACAAAACAGCAACAGACTCACATACTCCAAGAGGGACTAGTGGTTACCAAAGGGGAGGGGTAGGGAAGAGCAGGTGGAGGGAGGGATAAGGGGATTGAGGGGGGTATTATGATTGGCACACATGGTGTGGGGCAGATCATGGGAAAGACAGTGTAGCACAGAGAAGGCAAATAGTGACTCTGTGGCATCTTACTACACTGATGGGCAGTGACTGCAGTGGTGTATGGGGGGACACAATAATATGGGGTAATGTAGTAAACACATTGTTTTTTATGTGAAGCCTTCATAATAGGGTATATCAATAATACCTTAATAAAAAATAAATAAATACTATTACTTCAATTTAAAAAAAACAATTTAAAATTTGGTACATTCTCTACACAGAGAAATTGTTTGTCATATGCTTATTTTATTTTAACTTTTTGAACAACATGTATCTTCTTTCTTTTTTAATGCTATGCCTCACAAAACCAATCATTATATTTTTAAATTAGATATCTCATAGTATCTAGGACAGTATCTTACATTTAATAGATGTCTAATTTTACAGATTGACTTATTTGAATTGGAACACTTGTAATCTTTAAATGCAAATACCTTGATTTCCAAATGAAATATTTTATATCCACCTTAATTTTTCCACTGTATTTGACATTATAATATGTACTACCTGTTTAATTTCCCATTTTTGTCAAAGGATGATGCACATTTTAACAAAAGGCCCATTTCTAATTTATTCCTCAAACTTTCACTATACTCTTCCAGTATTATTTCAGCTTCCAATATCCATTCCAACACATTATGCTTTCCCTGTATTATCATAAGTCATCATTCTATTAACAGTATCATTTATTAATTTAGTTAATTGGAATGAATTGGGCTCAAATCTAAGCTGTGACTTAGTTCCATTGTCTTAGGCAGATTGATTCACCCACACAAGCCTCAGCTTCTTCCTCTGTAAAATGAAGATTCAAAAAGAAAGGCATTGTTCACTACCCAGAGCACAAAGTATGATAGAGGGAAAAGTATCAATTATAAAGCGCTTCTTCCATCAGGAAGCTTTTATTACTACTGTAGAGTTGGCATTCATATAAGAAACCAATGCTTAGCATAACCAAAAACATTTCAGTCTTTGTGTGGACACCATATTGTCAGCAAATCCAACCTTTTAATAAGCAAAATAAAAAATCATAATTTCTGCTTGTAATAACAATGTATCAAATAAAACAGCTAAGCTGAACTGCAATAGAAGTAAAAAATGAGTAATAAAACACAATAAAAGGAAAACTGAGAAAGGAAGAACAGGACACATTTCTTTGAGATGGGAATCGAATACAATGCGGAAATATGTAGAAATAGCCAATAGAGATTCAGAAAGTTAATAAAGTCAAGGCCATATAAATATTAAAAGCCGATAGAACCAAAGAACATAGGTATTTAGCAGAGAACAGGGACGACCACGTGTTCTGAATCCCATAGTTGAAGTGAACTTTTTGCCAAAATGTCCAACTGAAAAACAAAATTTTTATAATATTAAAAAGTTTACAATAAAAAATTGATTCTTTGGACAAATAAAGTATTAAAAGTAGTGATTTTAACATAATTTAATTGATTTTTTTCTTGCAAGACTTTTTGGAGTCTTAAATATAACAATATACTTTGTATGGACTGTCAGGAGGGGTGCACAATATGCATATTTTTCCAAATTATTTCATAGTTTCTAGAAGTCAGGAGTCCTAACACAGCTTATCTGTGTTCTCTACAATACTGCAGAAAAGATATTGGCCAGGACTGTGGTCTCATCTGAGGCTTGAGTGGAGAAGGATCCACTTCCAAGCTCACTCAGATTGTTGGTAATATTCAGTTTCTTGCATGTGTAAGACTGAGGGCTCCCGGTTCTTGCTGGCTGTCAATCAAACACTGCCCTCGAAATGCTGACAGTTCCTTGCCACATGGGTTTCCCAAGATGGACATTTGCTTCTTGAAATCCAACAAATGAGAGAAAGAGAGAATCCAGGAAGACAGATGCTACATTACTATATACATAATCATGTACACCTAATTACATGCATCCCATCACCTTTGTTGTGCTCTGCTGGTAAGAGACAAGTCATGGGTCATGCCCATATGCAAGATGAGGGGACCAGACAGGGGCATGAGCCTCAGAAGGTGAGGATCATGGGTGTTATCCTGTAGTTTAACTACCACTCTCCCTCAAACAAGAATGAGGCTTATTAAGTAAGATATTCTTTTTAAATACAACCAAAACAGACTTTCATTTACCTATGGCACCAAAGTTCAAAGAAAATAATGGCATGGTGATTGGAAAGCTGCTTCAACTTGTGGTCATTCATATAGATGGCCCTTTGTTTGCTATATACTAACTTGTTCAGGTTTCCTATGTGAAAGCTTTAAGTGACATGACTCTGTGTACTGTGTATTCTGTGTGCTATGACTTACACATATTTCTATTGTAAGGAGAATTTTGCTATATTCATAATCCCTATAAATTTCTTTCCCTTCAAAGCCATCTTAAAAATGTGTTATTTTTATGCAATATTATCTACTTTGGCAACTGAAGACCAAAAAAACAACTGGTTCATTCTGGCTATCAGGTAATACCACAGAGTACACTGAGTGGCAGGTAACTGTAAGAGTTCAGTGTCTAACTCCTTGACCAGCTGCCATGATTTTGAAGATTAAATGTAAAATGGGCGAAATATTTACATAGCATCCTACATTTCAGAACATACTGAAATTTCATCCCTTACTATTTAACCACTGATAGAAGTTACCACCTGAGTTCCATTGAACAAGTTGCAATGAATTGTCTGCTGGAATGAAATACAAATGTGGTCTGTTCGTTCCTGTAACTTCTTCCACAACAAACTTAACATTCCGTCCTATCATTTATAAGGTGAAAACTCATTACTTTAAAAAATTCACTGGAAACATACAAACCCTTTTGGGAATTACATGGCTCTTAAAACCTACACCAAAATACACAGGTAATAAAAGCATGCTTTGTTGCTATAGAAAAATTGCTTGGATAAGAATTTTGGTGTATTATTATTTTTCAGCAAACCAATTATAGAGGCTAAAATTGGAATCTAAGTGAATAGGTATTTATGTTACTGTAAGTGAACTGCAAGATTTCTCCGTTTCAAAGTCACTTGACATAAAACTTACACATTCCAGACTTCTGTAACTTTCTACCTACTTATATCTGCCACTTACACATATCATTAATCCATCAATAACTCTCAGGGCTGTAACAGCTGACTGGAAAAATGGTCAAGGTTCCCCTATTTCATAAATCTCAAAGTGCTTGTGATTCTTAAAAATACTGAACATATTTTTATTTGCTGTTTCAGAATGATTGAAATAATTTCGAAACAGATACTCAACTGGTGAGTGATTTAGTCTGGAGTTAGAATTAATATTCCACATTTTTTCACTTTTGGACAGAGAACTATTTACCAAAAGCATTTCAAGCAAGAAGAATTAATATAGTTTTTATGTTGGCTTTCCACCTTAATATTAAAAAGGAGAGCATTTATTGGGGAAAATATGATTTCACATTTTCTCTAGATAGTTTTGATTACGAAAGTTTCATGGAGAAGAAAATACTGAAGTTTTAAAGTTATAGACATTTATTTTATTCTACTATGTATTGAGTAGTTTATATCAAAGAATTGGGTTATGAATTTATTCAGTAAAACTGCCCAATAAGTGAAGATCCCAAAAGAGAAGTAAAGTGCATTCCTATAGATTGACAATATGAAAATGGAAATTTGAGAAGCAAAATTAATTTTTAAAATATGTTAATTTGTAGTTCCTTAAGGTGTACCATATAATGCCATTTGAGCAATTAAGAACAAATATTCTGTGCCTAGGAAAAATTATAGGGGAAAGGAAAAACAATAACTTTGAAACAAAGTTAGGAAAATATTGTATCCTTAAGGAAGAAGTCCAGTAAGGAAGCTTGATTTTGTTATCTCTTTTTTTAAGGGATGAGCAAATAAATAGAAAATTTTTTTAATGCCATTGGAAAGAAAAGTGAGAAATGACAAATCATGTCAATTGAAATGATTCTATTATAATCTGAAGAAAATGAAAAATGCAAAGCAGAAAGTAGTAGAGCATATAGGAAAGTCTCTATTATGGGTTGCTATTAAAAAAGTAAAATAAGTGCAAAAGAAAATAAAAAATAAATGTACCCCAGGGTGTGGGCCCTTGCTAATAAAGGCATTTTCCCCAGGGAACTTTTGAAGAGCTCCTGCTCTAACTATAACTCTCTGCTAATTAAAAGTTTTTGCTCTCATGTCCTTGCCTCTAAGTTCTCTAACCTTTGCTGGAGTACTGAGATCACTTATTCAGTCTCTTTGTTTGGAGCCCAAGTGGTTTAAAAGCCCTTTAGTTTTTTTTAACACTCACATTTTTAACATTTGAGAAATGTTAAAATGAGAAACAATTCACCTGGCAAATGTAAGATCTTGAAAACTTTACTTCTAAAAATAAGTGAAAATTGTCAGAAACAAATTTATTAGGACACTATATATAGTGAGATATCCAGAGGCTTTGTTCATAAAAGGGAGAATTGTATACTCAATAAATAAGGCAGCAGAGGTTTTAAATTAATTAGTTTACTGTCATTGTGAAATTGGTCTGGCAATAAAATGTCTGTAGGTTTCAAACCACCTACTATCATGATTGACATTTGGAAATGGCTTCATTTAGCAGCTCATTCATTTTCAAGAGAGTTCCTTGCACACGCACACACACACACATATTTTTGTATAATGGTTTTGATAATAAACAGTATGCAGATGGTTTTGATAATAAACAGTATACAGAGCATATTTCTCATTATTCCTATAGACAACATGTAGTTGTGTTAAGTATTTCAAACTTAAACTGAGATTTTTGTGGGGGAGAGTTTTGACACATTTATATTTATGATCCTATCATATATATGGGTCTTAATTTTGTGTTCTTATTTTATTTTTTGTTTTATTCTTTCTTTGTGTCCTACCAATTTTTGTTACTTGTCCTCCAATGCTTTTTCTCTCTAAAAATTTGGAAAATACAAATCCTATTCAATTTTATGCTAATGTTCTCTCTTACCTTTTTTCTCTTTGCATATATATTAAGCTAATATATATTAAATGCTTACCATGTGCTGAGCACTAAAGTAAATGTTTAGCTTACAGTAATTCCTCTCTTCACTAATCCTATAAAATTAGTAATTTTCCTTTACAAATGCAGGACCTACCCAGTAGTACATAACCTATCCAAATCCAGACTGTATATAAGGAACAATAGGATGTTGTTTTGTGTGTCTCTTTAATTATCAGTGGAGAGTAAATAAAAAGCTAGCAGAGAAAAGGACAACACACAACTGCGTTTGTAGAAGTTAACTAGGTTTGTGGTTGAATGTTGTCATCTCTGTCCTAATTTGAAACAATATTTAATGATGTGTGTCTGGTACATATACATTTTAACTATTTCTCCATTTGTCAATGTTTTGCTTCACTTCATTGTGTTTTCTTTCATTGCAATTATAGTAATTCTAAACCACTCTATTTTTAATTCCAAACTTTGGTAATATTTTAAATGATATTCCACATTACATTATTTTTGAAATCATTACTTGTGATCTCTTTTCTAATATTTATAATCCATTTTTAAATTAAATATTAAATATATTTTGCATATACTTTATTATATGATGTAAAATAGAGATTAACTTTAACAAATTAAGCCTCTATGTGCTTTTCACAAAATACTTTGCATAATGAATTATATGTAATATTACACACATACACCACACATGCATGCCACAGATCTACTTCCTGAGACTACAAAGAGTTCTATGATTTGTGTTAGTAATCTGGTATTCATATCATACTAACTTTAATTATTTTAATTTTATCATAACTTTGAATATGGTTTAAAATATCCTCATATGGGAAGATGGCGGTGTGAGCAGGGCAACAGAAATCTCCTCCCAACACGATATTTATCTACGAAAATACAGCAAATACAACTATTCCTAAAAGAGAGACCAGAATACACAGGAAAGCGCACAGCATGCAGCTACACATGAGAGGACTCAGCACCCCAAGAGGTGGGTAAGATACAGAGCCATGATCCGGCAGGACCCGAGCACTCACCCACCCCAGCACGCCACAGGAGGAGAGGATTCAGAGCCGGGAGGGAGTGGAAGTGCACTCCGCGAAATAACCAGCCCCGGTGATCTGCGTGGGGAGCGCTGACACACATAGTGCGGAGTAGCAGAGATTGGAGAGACAGAGGGGCAGGAACTGAGAGGGGAACGCGCCAGGGTGCTTGCAGACAGCTCCCAGGAAGGAAAAAGAAAAGAAAAACCACACGCTTTCTTCAGCGGTCTTAAAGAGACAAGAGCCCAGCGGAGGAGCTGAATCGTCCCGGCACACTCAGCCCAGCGGGCTGGGAGTCCTGGGGAGTTTCGGACCCTTTAGCTGGTGACTGGGAAAGCGTGGCCGCACTTACACTTCTCACTGAGATCAACAACCTCCCATTCGTTCCCACCCCGGCCAGAGCTATAAAGGGCCCTGAGGAGGAACACAGCCACGGCTGCGGAATAGTGGGGCAACAGTGCCACCTACAGCATCCCCACAGAATCTACTCCCGGTGGGCGTTTTGTTTTGTTTTGTTTTGTTTTGCTTTTTGTTTTTTTGTTTTTTTCTTTCTTTCTTTCTTTTTCCCCTTTTTAAAGTCTTAAAGAGACCAGCTGACATACGTGGCAACTACCAGCGACCACTTCTAGAGCCATGAAAAGACAGAGGAATATGGTCCAGACTAAAATCAACCAGACAACCCCAGAGAGGGAGCCTGAAGGGATGGAAATGCACAGTCTTCCTGAAAAAGAATTCAGAATAAAAGTCATAACCATGCTGATGAACCTACAAAGAAATGTGCAAGAGCTGTGGGAGGAAGTGAGGGAAGACAATGCAGAAATCAGACAAGCGATCGATGGGCTTAACAGCAGAATGGATGAGATGCAAGAGACTGTTAATGGAATAGAAATCAGAGAACAGGAAAACAGAGAAGCTGAGGCAGAGAGAGATAAAAGAATTTCTAGGAATGAAAGAATATTAAGAGAAATGTGTGACCAATCCAAACGGAACAATATTCGCATTATAGGAGTACCAGTGGAAGAAGAGAGAGAAAAAGGGATAGAAAGTATCTTTGAAGAAATAATTGCTGAAAACTTTCCCACGCTGGGGAAGGAAATAGTCTCGCAGTCCACCAAAGCCCACAGATCTCCCAACAAAAGGGACCCAAGGAAGACAACACCAAGACACATAATAATTAAGATGGCAAAGATCAAAGATAAAGACAGAGTATTAAAGGCAGCTAGAGAGAGAAAAAAGGTCACCTACAAAGGAAAACCCATCAGACTATCATCAGACTTCTCAACAGAAACCTTACAGGCCAGAAGAGAATGGCATAATATATTTAACATTATGAAACAGAAGGGACTTGAACCAAGAATACTGTATCCAGCACGATTATCATTTAAATATGATGGAGGGATTAAACAATTTCCAGACAAACGAAAGTTGAGAGTTTGCCTCATAAACCAGCCCTACAGGATATCTTAAATGGACTGCTCTAGAGGGAAGCACCCTGAAGGCTAAAAAGATGTCACCAGAGAAAACAAAATCATAGCAAAGAAAGCAGAACATCCAAATACTAACTAAAGGCAAAGAATAAAACACCTAGTATATAAAGAATGGAGGAGGAAGAATAAGAAGGGAGAGAAATAAAGAAACATCAGATGGTGTTTACAATGACTTAGCAAGAAAGTTAAGTTAGATTGTTAGATAGTAAAGAAGCAACCCTTAAACCTTTGGTAACCATGAATCTAAAGCCAGCAATGGCAATAAGTACATATCTATCGATAACCACCCTAAATGTAAATGGACTGAATGCACCAATCAAAAGACACAGAGTAACAGAATGGATAAAAAAGCAAGACCCATCTCTATGCTGCTTACAAGAGACTCACGTCAAACCCACAGACATACACAGACTAAAAGTGAAGGGATGGAAAAAGATATTTCATGCAAACAACAGAGAAAAAGCAGGTGTTGCAGTACTTGTATCAGACAAAATAGACTTCAAAATGAAGAAAGTAGCAAGAGATAAAGAAGGACATTACATAATGATAAAGGGGTCAGTCCAACAAGAAGATATAACCTTTATAAATATATTTGTACCAACACAGGAGCACCAGCATATGTGAAACAAATAGTAACAGAATTAAGGAAGGAAATAGACAGCAATGCATTCATTTTAGGAGACTTCAACACACCACTCACTCCAAAGGACAGATCAACCAGACAGAAAATAGGTATACACAGAGGCACTGAACAACACACTAGAACAGATGGACCTAACAGACATCTACAGAACTCTACACCCAAAAGCAACAGGATACACATTCTTCTCAAGTGCACATGGAACATTTTCCAGAACAGACCACATACTAGGCCACAAAAAGAACCTCAGTAAATTCAAAAATACTGAAATCCTACCAACAAACTTCTCAGATCACAAAGGTATAAAACTAGAAATAAATTTTGAAAGAAATCAAAAAGGCTCACAAATACATGGAGACTTAACAACACTCTCCTAATTAATCAATGGGTTAATGACCAAATCAAAACAGAAATCAGAGAATATATGGAGACTAATGACAACAACAACACAAAGCCACAACTTCTGTGGGACGCAGCAAAGGCAGTTCTAAGAGGAAAGTATATTGCAATCCAGGCCTATTTAAAGAAGGAAGAACATTCCCAAATGAATAGTCTAAAGACACAATTACTGAAATTGGAAAAAGAAGAACAAATGAGGCCCAAAGACACCAGAAGGAGGGACATAATAAAGATTAGAGAAGAAATAAATAAAATTGAGAAGAATAAAACAATAGAAAAAACAATGAAACCAAGAGCGGGTTCTTTGAAAAAATAAACAGAATAGATAAACCCCTAGCCAGACTCATTAAGAGAAAAAGAGAATCTACACACATAAACACAATCAGTAATGAGAAAGGAAAAATGACAGACCCCACAGAAATACAAAGAATTATAAGAGAATATTATGAGAATCTATATGCTAACAAGCTGGAAAACATAGAAGAAATGGACACCTTCTTAGAAAAATACAACCTTCCAAGACTGACCAAGCAAGAAACAGAAAAACTAAACAGACCAATCACCAGCAACATAATTGAATCGGTAATCAAAAAACTACCCAAGAAAAAAAACCCCAGACCTGATGGATTCACCTCTGAATTCTACCAGACATATAGAGAAGAAATTACACCCATTCTCCTTAAAGTTTTCCAAAAAAATAGAAGAGGAGGGAATACTTCCAAATTCATTCTATGAAACCAGCATCACTTTAATACCAAAACCGGGCAAAGACCTCACCAAAAAAGAAAATTACAGACCAATATCCATGATGAATGTAGATGCAAAAATACTCAACAAAATATTAGCAAACCGAATTCAAAAATACATCAAGAGGATCATACACCATGATCAAGTGGGATTCATCCCAGGGATGCAAGGATGGTACAACATTCGAAAATCCATCAACATCATCCACCACATCAACAAAAAGAAGAACAAAAACCACATGGTCATTTCCATAGACGCTGAAAAAGCATTTGACAAAATTCAGCATCCATTCATGATTAAAACTCTCAACAAAATGGGTATAGACAGCAAGTACCTCAACATCATAAAGGCCATATATGACAAACCCACAGGTAACATCATACTTAACGGCGAGAAGCTGAAAGCTTTTCATCTAAGATTGGGTACAAGACAGGGATGCCCACTCTCTCCACTGTTATTCAGTAGTACTGGAGGTCCTAGCCACGGCAATCAGACAAAACAAAGACATACAAGGCATCCAGATTGGTAAAGGAGAAGTCAAATTGTCACTATTTGCAGATGACATGATATTGTACATAAAAAACCCTAAAGGACTCCACTCCAAAACTACTAGAACTAATATCTGAATTCAGCAAAGTTGCAGGATACAAAATTAACGCACAGAAATCTGTTGCTTTCCTATACACTAACAATGAACTAACAGAAAGAGAAATCAGAAAAACAATTCCATTCATAATTGCATCAAAAAGAATAAAATACCTACGATTAAACCTAACGAAGGAAGTGAAAGACCTGTACTCTGAAACTACAAGACACTCCTAAGAGAAATTAAAGAGGACACTAAAAAATGGAAATTCATCCCATGCTCTTGGCTAGGAAGAATATTGTCAAAATGGCTATACTACCTAAAGCAATCTACAGATTCAATGCAATCCCTATCAAACTACCAACAGCTTTCTTCAATGAACTAGAACAAATAATTCTAAAATTCATATGGAACCACAAACGACCCCGAATAGCCAAAGCAATCCTGAGAAGGAGGAATAAAACAGGGGGAATTACGCTCCCTGACTTCAAGCTCTACTACAAAGCCACAGTAATCAAGACAATTTGGTATTGGCACAAAACAGACCCACAGACCAGTGGAACAGAATAGAAAATCCAAACATTAACCCAAACATATACAGTCAATTAATATTTGATAAAGGAGCCTTGGATATACAATGGGGAGATGACAGCCTCTTCAGCAGCTGGTGTTGGAAAAACTGGACAGCTACATGTAAGAGAATGAAACTGGACTACTGTCTAGCCCCATACACAAAGGTAAACTCAAGGTGGATCAAAGACCTGAATGTAAGTCATGAAACCATAAAACTCTTAGAAAAAAACATAGGCAAAAATCTCTTGGACATAAACATGAGCAACTTCTTCATGAACATATCTCCCTGGGCAAGGGAAACAAAAGCGAAAATGAACAAGTGGGACTATATCAAGCTGAAAAGCTTCTGTACAGCAAAGGACACCATCAGTGGAACAAAAAGTGATCCTACAGTATGGGAGAATATATTCATAAATAACGTATCTGATAAAGGGTTGACATCCAAAATATATAAAGAACTCACGCACCTTAACAAACAAAAAGAAAATAATCCAATTAAGATGTGGGCAGAGGACATGAATAGACACTTCTCTAAAGAAGAAATTCAGATGGCCAACAGGCACATGAAAAGATGTTCCACATCGCTAATCATCAGAGAAATGCAGATTAAAACCACAATGAGATATCACCTCACACCAGTGAGGATGGCCAACATCCAAAACAGAAACAACAACAAATGTTGGCGAGGATGTTGAGAAAAGGGAACCCTCCTACACTGCTGGTGGGACTGCAAATCAGTTCAACCATTGTGGAAAGCAGTATGGAGTTTCCTCAAAAAACTCAAAATAGAAATACCATTTGACCCAGAAATTCCACTCCTAGGAATTTACCCTAAGACTGCAGCAGCCCAGTTTGAAAAAGACATATGCACCCCTATGTTTATCACAGCACTATTTACAATAGCCAAGAAATGGAAGCAACCTAAGTGTCCATCAGTAGATGAATGGATAAAGAAGAGGTGGTACATATACACAATGGAATATTATTCAGTCATAAGAAGAAAACAAATCCTACCATTTGCAACAACATGGATGGAGCTAGAGGGTATTATGCTCAGTGACATAAGCCACGCCGAAAAAGACAAGTATCAAATGATTTCACTCATATGTGGAGTATAAGAACAAAGAAAAAATACTGAAGTAACAAAACAGCAGCAGACTCACAGAACCCAAGAACGGACTAATAGTGACCAAAGGGAAAGGGACTGGGGAAGATGGGTGGGAAGGGAGGGATAAGAGGGAAAAGGGGCATTACAATTAGCAGACGTAATGTTGGGGGGGCACGGGGAGGGCTGTACAACTCAGAGAAGACAAATAGTGATTCTATAGCATCTCATTACACTGATGGACAGTGACTGTAATGGGGTTGGTGGGCGGGACCTGTTGAAGGGGTAGTTTAATAACCATAATATTGCACATGTAATTGTAGATTAATGGTACCAAAATAAATTATATTTAAAAAATTATATCCTCATGTGCTCCATTAAAAATTTTTCTTAGAAACTTTATTCACTTTACTATATCTACTATAGAACATTAATGTGTTAGAGTACTTTAAGTCGTATTTTTAGTGGACCTTCAGACACACTGTTTTCAGAAACATTAAAATATTTATAAAGTATATTGCCATGTTAACAGGAATAATATCGAACCTAAAGATTAACTTAGAACATATGACTATGAGTTACTTTAATGAGAAATGTTGAATTTGTACATAAGCTAATTGGAATTAATGGATGTTACCATTTTTTCTCATTTGCACTGTTGATTTTATTAATTTCATGATATCAAACATGCTTTACATGTTTCAGGATAAACCTATATAGTCTCCTTTAATGTGCAAATACCTTTGATTTATTTTCAATGCTGTGTAGTACTTGCATCTGTATTCATCTGTGATATTGTCAGCTTAATTTTTTTCTTCTATTTGAAAATGTTTTGCCACTGTGTTATCTAGACTAAAAAATAAATTTGGAAAAGTACTACAAAGGAAAAGTGGGGAAACCTATGAGGAACTTCAACAGGGCTCTGAAATAGGTTGAGGGTGGAGAAAAAGCCTCTGAGAGGATGTGATATTTAAGACATGACTTGAAACTGCCAGGAACCTATGCAGGCAATAGATGGAGACCATGAAAGAACTCTCCTCAAAAAAAAAAAAAAAAAAAAAGGCATGTGTATAAAACTTGAGCAAGCCAAAATATTGTCAAATTCAAGAAAATGCAGATAGACCAATACTGTTTCAGAGTGCAGGGGAGAAGCCATCAGAAACACTAAAATTTAGACTCAGAAAGAGGAATGGGATCATGAAAAGCATGGAGCGGAGAAGTAACCAAGGAAGAGGAATATCAGAGGACTGTTAGAGAGGCTGTGCTGAATGCTGTTGAGACGTACATCCACAGGGATATTTTAGATGCCCTAGGGGTGTTTGGCTTAAACAGCCAGAACTTATATTTATCACATACTATGATTGGTTGATCCAGCATCTCAACAAGGATGCAAAGGAGCATATTTTTCCTTCTTTGTTCCACTGCCCATAGTAGAAATTTTATCTCCAGGTTGGCCTTCCTCTTACCATTGGAAAACAGTTACATGAGTTCACATCTCTTAAAAAAGATCTTTCCCTTTTTGAAAATCCTTCCCAGAAGCCTCTAACAAACATCTTCTTATGCTCCATTAGCTACAACTGGGTTGCTGATCATTTGTCCATGAGCAAGAGAAGTGGAAATATTTTTAGACCAATCATGATGGTATTGAGGGTGAAGTCAACATGTAGGGCAGGTGGTTATGTGAAGGGTTGTGCCTAGAGCAGCTAGGACTCTGTCAGAAAGGAAGGAAAGAATGAGATGCTTTATAAGTACCCAACAATGTGCACCACAAAGATGATGTAAAATGAAGACTGAAAAGTGTTTATTTGATTCAACAACCAATTCACTTGTGAACATAGCAAGCTTCAGCAAATAAGGACCAGACTAGAATGGGTAGAAGAGAGACTGGAAAGTGAGGAACAAGAGTCTGAAAATTAATGTTTTAAACACATTTTGCAAAGGATAGAAAATGAGGTAGAAATGGAGAGGAAGAAGCATAGGAAGGGCAATCAATAGGGCCAAGAAGACAGTTGGAGATGGGATCTAGACCCAATGCAAAAGATTTGGCCATTGGCAGAATGCATGAATACCTTCTGTTGCAATGTAGTGGTGAGAGTATATGGATTGGGCCTATTTTAAATCTGTGTGAGAACATACAATTCAACTATACGGTGTGAGAATGTTATTCTGTGAAGTTTAAGTCAGGGTCATTAGCCAAGGATGAAAAAGGAGGTTTGAGATTTGAGGAAAGCAGAGAAAGGATCAAATGGTCAATGAGAGAGTAGAAAATTGTCTTACTGGGGAAAGCAGATAAGGAATCCAGATGGTGTCAAATACACATTTGGGATTTTATGGCATGGTTTTCCATTTTTTGAGCATTTGGTTTTGCTTTATCTTTCTTTTCTTTCAGTGAATAGGGGTATGTTATCAAGAAAACATGTTATGTGTATGTGAGTGTGTGCTTTTAATAATTGCACATGTGTGTACCATTGTATGGTTTGAAATCCCAGAAAGTCTTTTTCATTCTCTTAGATATGCAGCCAACTAAGCCAGACATACATAATTTTTCCTCCAAATTTTTTCCTTAAAACCTTAGTTTGAACAGTATAATTTGGAAATGATCTAATTCCATTCTTTTGCAGATATTTGTTTTCATGTTAATAAGTTACTATGACTTTTGATTTTCCTAGGTATGCCTCTATGCATTTTGCCTGGTATAAGATGTTTTTTTCACTCTGCTTATCTTGTTGTTTCTTTACTTTAAGAAAGCTTTAATCTAGTATATCTACTAGATTTCAATTTATTCTAATCAATCATTAGTAAAACTTGCCTGACATCTGTTCTGATGGAAGGAGTTATAAGAGATTGGGAACAAACAGTCATCAGACTTTAGTTGAAGCCCCAGAATTTTCATTATACAGGCGTAACATCTAATATTCCCTAAATCAGTGGTTTTCACAGGCTGGCATATATCAGAATCGCTTCATAACTTTTTAAAAGACAATGGCTACATCCCTTCCACACTGTCTGATTTAGTAGGTTTCAGACTGAGGCTGAGAATTTCCTTTTCTAACAAACTCCCAGGGGGCATTGATACACCAAGTTTTAGGGCCACACTTTGAGAACAAGTTCTCTAAACCATTAAATTGTCTTGCTTCATCAAATAAGAGCAAAGCAATAAGGAGAGGAACTGTGTTAGCAACATTAAAACAAATTGTACTGAGTAAATGTCAAAGGATTTATTAATTCTTTTTCATTTTGGATGTGGTTATTCGAGGGAAGTTTTACAAAGGGGGTGAGATTTGAGCTAAGCCTTGAGGAAGATGCATGGCTTTCTAGTATTGCAAATTATTCAAAACTGGACGTTCTGCCTTGGAAGGCACAGAGATATCTGTCTATGGTGATGTTGAAGAAGAGATGGGATGAGCCACTGGTATGGATATTATTGGTAGAGTTTGTAGATGTCTTGGACCAAACAGCACTCAAGGCCCTTTTAAGTGCTCTTGAATGCTGTTTTGTAGAAAGAGGAAAACATGAGTTTCAATAATAGCCTGGAGTCAGGTCAGGGTTCAAAACCCAACTCCACCTCTGGTTGGCTCTTTAAGGTTGGAGAAAATATTTAATTGCTCTCAATCTTCTTTTGCTACTTTGGCATGACAGACTGGAAACTTAAACAAAAAAATATATATTATCTCACAGTTCTGAAGTCTAGAAATCTGAGATCAAGGTGTTGGCAGGGCTATGCTCCCTCTGAAGTTCTAGGCTGCCTCCTAGTTTCCCGTAGTTCCTTGGCTTCTGACAAACAGCATGATGTTTTCCTTGTGTGTGTGCCTGTGTCCATATTTCCCCAATCACAGTGGATTAGGGGCCCCCACCACCCCAGTGGGAGTTCATATAAACTAACCACGTCTGCAATTTACAAATATGTTCACATTCTGAAGGTGTTAAGGCTTTAACATATGAATTTTAGGGGGACACAATTGAACTTATAACACTCCTCTCCTGTAAAAGATGCTTAAGGTTAACTAACAGGACTGTTGTAGAATTTAAATGAGAAAATGTGTGTAAAGTTTTATGTCAGAGTTAGCTTTTCAATATATTCGATTATTATTATTATTAAAATGTACCTACTGTTATCTAATATCCTTGAAGGAGTCATCCTTTTCCTGCCTCCCATGTGCATTAAAGTTACAGGGTCATCTATAATTCCTCCTAATATATTGGAGATATAGAAGTTTTAGAAAGATATACTGAGAAAAAAAAATATTTGTTAACCTTTGTTCATTTGTGATTCATTCCCTCCTGTTGTGGAAGGGATTGGATATGTCTGAGCCATTTCTATTTAAGAACACCACTGCCATGCATTCAGGGAGAACATGTCCAGGGCAAAGGGCTGCTTGCCCTTTATACTAGACTAGCATTTGCTTCTTTTTCTTTTTCTTTTTTGTTTACTTATTTAATATTTGCCCTGTTTGCTGCCAAAGGTGTTCCAGACCTTGAGACCCTGCAGGGGGCCTGTGACCAGCAGGAACAGAATCAATGCTGAGAACACATTCTGACAGCTGAATGGGCAGCTTGCAGGTCGTAATGACTTTCAGTCACAATTTGTGTGAGACCCAGAGCCACGCTTCGGCTTGCTAGTCCGTCACCAATTTTCCCGCTCCCTTAGTCCGTCACCAATTTTCCCGCTCCCTTAGTCCGTCACCAATTTTCCCGCTCCCTTAGTCCGTCACCAATTTTCCCCCTCCCTTAGTCCGTCACCAATTTTCCCCCTCCCTTAGTCCGTCACCAATTTTCCCCCTCCCTTAGTCCGTCACCAATTTTCCCCCTCCCTTAGTCCGTCACCAATTTTCCCGCTCCCCGTCACCAATTTTCCCCCTCCCTTAGTCCAATCCCCCTCCCTTAGTCCGTCAAATTTTCCCCCTCCCTTAACACCAATCCCCCTCCCTTAGTCCATCACCAATTTATCCCTTCCCCAAAGTTCCCTTTCACTCTCTCCCTTCTACTCTTGTTCCCTTTCTTATTCAATTACAGTGACTTTGGTCAGGGCCTGAATGATCCAACAAGGTAAACAAAGCAAAATTAAGTTGCTGATCCAATACCACCTGCATCTGCAGACATTTGGATGGGAAAAGGGTCTGACATTCCATAGGCAGGAATGCATTTTTATCTACAAATGCAATATTTTGGTCAGCTTTCTAAGGCACCTGGCCTTATATTTCCTACTCAGCAAAGCAACAGACAGAAAAACAATGTGGGGGCGTTGTGTGTTGTTTCTAAGAGTTGCTCCCAAACAACCCCTTCTTGCCCCCACCACCTGTAATGAGAGGGGTAAAACTAATTTGACCTCAAAGAGAAAAATAATTACCCAAATCAAGATGGAGTCATGTTCTTATATACATACATTTTTATTACAGTTACGGAGTGGAAATCAGTCCAAGTACCTATCCAGAAAATAAATACCACTTATTAAATACCTAGAGTATATGTACTTAATGCAAATCTTCCCTCCATACACTACAAGTATATGAGCTATTCATATTTCTCAGAGAAGAAAACAGAGATTTAATGAATTTCAGTGACTCACCTAGAGTTACATCATTATTAAATAAAAGAGCTTTCATTTTGACTCCTGGATGGTTCCCTGCAGCCTCTGCTCTACATAGTCTGCTGTTATAACCTCATATCTATACCACTGGCCACACTGTGGATGCACAGAACATATGGTATATTTAGTTTTACTTAATCACTGTGGATTCCAGGCAGGGTAAAGATGCCATCCACAAATATCTACTGTGCTCTCCTTGGTATCTGTCCCTTTAACGCACCCTCCTTGTCTAGACAAACTAAAGAAACGCAGGTCCAGATGCAATCCCTGGATCCTGTGTCACTGTACAATTAAGCTAAGGAGGCAAGCATCCATTACAGATTCCAATTTTGCACTTCCAACAGAGCCCAGAATATCCATATCCAAGCCAATTTTAACCTGTGTCCAGCTCAGTTATCCTGCCACCTACAGTTGACTGGAAATATATTTGTGTTCATTCAATTTTATACATGTAATTATATGTATATATATGCACACACACACATATACACACACACAAATATATATATATACCTCAATTTATTGCACTGTACAGATACTGTGTTTTTTTTTACTAATTAAAGGTTTGTGGCAACTTTCCATTGAGCATGTCTATCAGCACCATTTTTTCCAAATGCATTTGCACACTCAGTGTTTTCGTGTCACATTTTGGTGACAAAACTTTTCAAACTTTTTCATTACTATTATATTTGTTATGGTGATCTGTGATCAGTGATCTTTTATGTTACTATTATAATTGTTTGGGGGCACGATGAACCATGCCCATATAAGATGGCAAATTTGATCACTAAATGTTGTATGTGTTCTGACTGCTCCTCTGAATGGCTGTTCCCACCTCTCTGCCTCTCCTCAGGCCTTATTCTCTGAGATACAATACTGAGGTCAATTAATAGCCCTACAATGGCCTCTAAGTGTTCAGGTGAAAGGGAAAGCCACTGGTCTCTCACTTTAAATCAAAAACTAGAAAAAATTAAGCTTAGCAAGGAAGGCATGACAGAAGCAAAGATAAGTGGAAGGCTAGGCCTCTTGTACCCAAGCTGTGAATGCAGAGGTGAAGTTCTTAAAGGAAATTAAAAATTACTACCCCAGTGAACATACGAATGATAAGAAAGCAAAACATCTTTATGCTTATATGGAGACAGTTTTAGTGATCTGGATAGAAAATCAAGCCAGCCACAACATTCCCCTAAACCAAAGTCTAATCCAGAGCAAGGTCACAATCTCTTCAATTCCATGAAGCTGAGAGAGGTGAGGAAGCTGCAGAAAAAAAATATTTGAAGTTAGCAATATTTAGTAATGTGGTTTAAGGAAAGAAGCCAACTTCATAACAAAAAAGTGCAGGTGAAGCAGCAAGTGCTAATGTTAAAAGCTGCTGCAAGTTATCCAGAAGATCCAGCTAAGATAGTTAACAAAGGTGGTGACATTAAACAACAGATTTTCAATGTAGATGAAACATCCTTCTCTTGAAAGCAGGTGCCATCTAGGACTTTCATAGGCAGAGAGGAGAAGTCAGTGCCTGGCTTCAAAGCTTCAAAAGATAGGATGAGTCTCTTGTTAGGGGCTAATGCAGCAGGTGACTTTAAGTTGAAGCCAAAGCTAACCCAGGGTCCTTACAATTATGCTAAGTCTACTCTGCCAGTGCTCTATGAGTGAAATGGTAAAGCTTGGATGACAGTACATCTATTTACACCATTGTTCAATGAAGATTATAAGCCCACTGTTGAGAGCTACTGCTCAAAAAAAGAAAAGTCCTTTTAAAATATTACTACTTGTTGACAATTCAGTTGGCTACCCAAGAGATCTGGTAGAGGTGTACAATGAGATGAACATTGTTTTCACGCCTGCTAACAGAACATCAATTCTGCTGCCCATGGTTCAAAGAGTCATTCTGATAGCGATAGCCTTATTATTTAAGAAATACATTGTGTAAGGCTGTAGTTGCTATCATAGATACTTACTCCTCTCATGGATCTGAGCAAAGTAAATTGAAAACCTTCTGGAAAGGAGTTACCATTATAGATGCCATGAAGAATATTCATGATTCATGGGAAGAGGTCAAAATATCAACATAAACAGGAATCTGGAAGAAGCTGATTTTAACCTCATGAATAACTTTAAGGGGTTCAAGACTTCCATGCAGGAAGTAACTGCAGATATGACAGAAATAGCAAGAGAACTAGAATTGGAAGTGGAACCTGAAGGTGTGACTGAATTGCTGCCTCTCATGATAAAACTTGAATGGATGAGAAGTTGCTTTTCTGGATGAGGGAAGAAAGTGGTTTCTTAAGTTGAAATTTACTCCTGGTGCAGATGCTGTGAAGATTGTTGAAATGGCAACAAAGGATTTAGAATATTATGTAAACTTACTGATACAGTGGCAGCAGTGTTTGAGAAGATTGACTCCAATTTTGAAAGAAGTCCTACTGTAGGTATCAAATAGTATTATCAAATAGCAATGAACATTACAGACAAATCATTCATTAAAGGAAGAGTTAATTGATGGGGCAAATTTCACTGTTGCCTTATTTTAAGAAATTGCCACAGCTACCCCTGCCTTCAACAACCACCACTCTGATCAATCAGCAGCCATCAACATCTAGATTACACCCTCCACCAGCAAAAAGATTATGACGTGTTGAAAGCTCAGAAGACGGTTAGCAATTTTTAGCAATAAACCATTTTTAATTAAGGCATGTACATTTTGTTAGACAGAATGTCACACACAGTAGACTACAATATAGTATAAACATAACTTTTATATGCACTGAGAAACCGAAAAATTCATTTGACTCACTTTATTGTGGTTTGCTTTATTAGGTGGTCTGCAACTGAACCCACAATATCTTTGATACACACATGCATATATGTATATATGCATGTATATATATTCTCCATAATAGTTATTTTTGTCAATCAGACATTTAGTCATAGTCTATTCACATTCTATCCCAAAATAGGACATTTTGAGGGGCAAAATACTTAAACAACTATGGGTTATATCTGATCTTGAAAATTGACACCAAGTAATTCTTATCAGGATGGCATTTGAGTGTGTCCTCTCCTCCCCTATTGTTTCTAAATATAACACAATTGAAATTATTGCACTTCAGGCAAGTAATGATCTGGGCAAAAACTGGATTATCACAACTCCTGTTTTCTCTATGAAATTTAGCACAGCTTTGTTTGTAAAAGTTATCCAGTATGAATTTAATTTACATAAACTTTTACTGATATGACTCAATGCTCTTTCATATACATTTTACTATTTGCTTTTACTAGTTGATGGTGAAACAAAGCCAAAGCCAGCTACACATCAGGGTCTATGGATGATGAGTGATTCTTGGCACCAGCTGCATTTTGCCAGTGGACAAAGGAGTTGGAGAACAGTGTGAAGGCTAAGAGTATAAGGGACCCCAATGAATGAGAATAAGCTATCTAGTTTCTTTCATCAGCCTTTCTAAACAAGGGTTCCACAAGATAATTAAGCCCTGAAGCTCTAACAAGCATCTATTTTACCTAATGAACTTCCTTCTTTCCTATATGCCTAATTTGATGCTACCCAAGTATCACCGTTGAATGAGTTGAGATAATAGTCACTGGAATCATTTTTTGGATTGTGCAATTGATATGAGGAATCCCAACTGAGGAGTTGGGGAAAGCTATAGCACATTTCTATTAATCTTCTACTCTCAAAAAAAAAATGTGGGAAAGAGATCATCTGAGCAGCAAACACTGGCCTCCAATTTAAGAAAGTGTGGAGAATAGCACAGATGAGAATTCATGTCTTCCAATCTGAGCTAGCTTTTTGAGAATCTTACTCTTAGGAAGGTTATTTAGTAGGTCTTCCCATTTCCCATACTATTTCCCTCCCCTTAGGTAAAGATATGCCCAGGTAGATATATGGTCGTATAAATTTGGCCAATGAAGGTGGTGCGCCAGGCCCATTGGTCACTGTCAGTGATGCTGGGATTATTATAAAATAATGTAAGCATACTAAAGAGAAAAAGGGAACTGGCTAAGTAGAGACTTTACTGTTGAAAATTTGTCATAAAAGTGTTAACATTGTTTCTGTTTCATTTTTTGTTTTGTTTTGTTTTATTGGAACGACAGATTGAGATGTCCCTAGAACAGGCTGTATGTTTTAAAGTGCTTTCTCATTCTGAGAAAAGGTCACAGTTATGATAGTTACGGTTATTCCTTTCTTTTGTCACAGTAAATTTACAGGTTTTATTAGGTGAAGTGTGATCAATAATGAAACAAGTGATCCTAGATCTGCAGAAAGAAGACATTGTTTCAGTTTGAATTCCTAAATCATCTTTATTAACAATGTGACCTTGGACAAGTTCCTCAGTTTATTTGAGCCTCAGCTTCTGCAACTATAAAATACTAACCTTCAATATCAAAGGTTACAGAAAAAAAATCAAGAGATGAGATAAGTCCACCAAGATTTGCTGATTGCTGATTAAAATAGGAATATTTTAGTTTTTTGCATTTTGTGCTGGAAAGACATTTTATACACTTCCCATTGTATCACCATGAAATACATAAAGGTACACAACATGACTTGTGGAGGTCAGTAAACAAATACTTAGTTGATCCTGGATGCCTCTTGTCTGCCTGGTTCTAAAGACCATTTTTTATTGTCTCTTTGTTATATAATTCCTTTAGCTATCTAATTTTTATAAAGTGTGAGGGCCACCACTGGAAATACAGAATGAGGAATGAAGGCCGAATCTTGGAACCAGAAAGTTCTGTCAAAGTCATCTAGGTGAACTTCTTGCCTTATGTAAAGCTCACCAAAGCACTCCAGACACATTGTCAGGGATGCAATTAACTGCTCTGCTAACTCCTCCTCTGCTTAACCATGCTTGCTACCCCCAGAGTTCTACGTTACATCATTTGAATTCTCTCCAGCTGCAATTTATGCCCTTCTTCTCTCATTCTTTCCTCATCAGAGAGGGAGAACAGCTGGTCACCATACTCTATGTAATCACACTTGGGATAATGAAGGCGATTATTGAGTCACTCTTCAACAATTCCAGCCCAGGTCTCGCTGTACAGACCTATTTACTGGGAGACTGACAAAGATGGCAAGTAGAGGAAAAACCACTTAAAACGTATTCATACCTAGCAAAATTCTGAATCAGAAAACTGACTTAGGAGTGAATATTTTTCCTCACTATTTTATCACAGCTCATGTTCTGCAATTGTTTAAAATCTGATGCCCATTCCATAACGGTTAATGATGCGATTTTTTTATACAGTTTGGGTCTGGCTTTATCTGAGTTGGAGATAATTAAGTCAGGAAATCCAAAATGGAAAAAAAAGTTTGGAAAAGGGCCAGCAGGATATTTGATCCAAGGAACATGTGTCTGAAATTAAATTTGGGAGTTAGACTATGCTGTCCTTAAATCATGACAGCAAATGAAGGGGAACCTTCTGTGTGCTAAGAAAAGGGAATATGTAGGCTGCTGCCTTACGGGGATTGCAAGAACAAGGATAATTCCCAGAAAATACCCAGACTGACTGAACGGCTGTTTGGCACACCAGAGTGAGGGAACGAGAAGGAAGACTCCCTATAATTACCTTGTCTGAGTTCCTGAGAGATCGTCTGTGTGCCCAGTGGATTTGGATAGGTACGCTGCTAGAGTTTGTGGGAAATAGGGCCTTGCCTAAATGGAGGGATTTTTTTTTTAAGGGGAGCAAGCTGTCCTGTTAGAAATCAGTTAGAGGAATATTATTTCATTAATTGCAGCTTGATTATTGACACTTCTAAAATGTTCCCTTCATCTAAATGTCCTTATTTGAGAATTAATATTATCCACTAACAAGTCAGTCATTGTCATCCTGAAAGAATGATTCTGCAAGAATAGGAAGGACATTCAGACTCCATCTGTAGCTCCAGACAAGGAAGGAGAATGGTCAGACCATTCATTTATTTATTTTTTCACTGAATCGCCCATCAGTAAAATGGGGATACAAACAGTATCCATCTCATAGGGATGAGAAATGAGTTAGCACATGAAAAGTTTATAATCATGCCACACACGGCACAGAGTGTGTCTATTATTACCTATTATTAGTAAAGACAGAAAGATCCATGGGCCTTGAGGAAGGCATCCAGGAGCACACAAAACTGTGTGTTCAATGTGCAAAGTTCTTTGAAACAAAGTTCTAGAGCAGCAAACATCTTCATGGTTAGCTTTTCAGAAGGAATGGAGGTTTCAGAAAGAAGGTGATATCTATTCAGTTCTGGTTACAGCACACCAGAAATGTTTTTTTTCTTGGACATAACACTTTAAAAGGGGTATTGATGAAACAGATTGTATCCTTAGGCAGCAACCAAATAGAACATAGGTTTCCAACTAATCTGAATGGGAAAAAATAGAAATGAATGTGCTCAATTTAGAGAGGAGTTAGGCTGAGACAGGCTCATACCCTTGAATGACTGTTTGTAGAATATGAAATCTTTCTGGAGAATAAAATCAGAACTACATGGAGTGGAAGTTTCAAAGAATATTTCATTCATTAAAAAATCTTTCCTAACAATGGAAAATGACCAAAATATGAGCCATCTCAAGTAGTATATGGTGTATAGAAAGTGTGGAGTTCAGATTTATATTGAAGAACATACTTAGAGATGGGTGCATAAACTTCTCCAGGTCCTTTCTACATTCAAAATTTTATTATTCCATTATGTGCATTCTTAACCTTGACATTAATAATTAACCATGTTTCAAAGAGCAAATGGACAGAAGACATACTCACCAAAATAGTTTCTATGCAAGTCTGTGTATCAGGGAAAGTAAAATGTTTGACCCAAACCAAATTTTAAAAATACAAAATAAAAATGATCTTCCTGTAATTTTTTTGTTTGTTTTATGTATTATAAAACCAATTTTAATTCACCAATGGAGCTTTTACTTTGCAAAGTCCCACTGGCACTGTAACCACACAGTGAAAGTCATCTGCATGACCAGGGAAGGTCCACTTTCTGTAGAGGCATTTTGTTGACTGATGAATACCGTAATCAAGGAATGCAACCAAGGTTTCTGACTTGAGGTAGAGTTGTTAGGACAACCCTTCGTAAAATAGCTACTTTCAAAGACCCTGATGCACTTGATCAGAGCTAGTCATCTGTACCCAGGACGCTTGTGAAGATTTTAATTAATGACTATTCAGTATGATTAGATAAAATTCACATTTCTGAACATAACCTATAAGATCTTGAGTTTGTCTGCTTACATAGTCTTGTTTCCTATTACTTTCTATTTCATTGTGTCTCAGACATACTGACTTTGCTGTCTCTTGGTCAAGCCAAGCTAATCCCTTGATGCATGGAGACTGTTTCCTCTGTCTGTTCTTCCCCCAGACCTTTTGCATAGTTGTCTCTTCATGAACCTTCAAATATCCTCTTAATATTCTTCCTTAACCATGGTTCTAAATGTACTATATTGACCCCCTCCATCCTTCATTATTACTCACTGCCCTATTACTCCACTTTATTTTTTGATAGAACTTTTTTTTTTAGCTTCTGCAATGCAAGTACCTAGAATAGCATTTGGTGCATATATGCACCCATTTGTTAATATTAAATATTTTAAATATTGATTTATTTCAGGTATTTATTATCTTCCCCCTCCCCACTAAGTAATATACCTTGCATGAATGCAGAGATCCTTTTTTTCCCCATTTTTGCTGCAGCTTTCCTAATGCCAGAACAGTGCTTGGGAGAAGAAGTTATTGACACCTCAACAATTATTTGTTGAAGGAATAGATCTTGTTTACGGTAGACATTTACATGTGAAGAATGTAAATGCACCTTAAGACAGTAGGTGGTGTGATTTTGCTTTTGTTTAAGTGCGTTTTAGTCTTCTGCATCTAAAATGGGAAGCTCTGAGCTTACAGAGATGGAAGTAGCTTCATTATTCTGTGTCCGTGATACTGAGGAGCCAGCCCTAACTATTTCAGCATTCATAGCTCTCTTTCTTTTTTAAATGATTTCAGCATCACTATTCTAAATAAGATTTGGTCCTCTGAGGGGAGGAGTTTTGCTTGAGGTCAGTGCTAGAGGAGCCTTAACAAACACCACAAAGGTCCTGAAATCTTGGAGAGTCAGAAGAGGACGCAGATAAGAGTAATGTTAGCGCCAAATGCTAGTAGCAATGTGGTTCATGAGGAGTGATAAAAACCTACCAAGACCTGAAGGTATAGGAAGCAAGTAGACCTCAAAGAAGTAAATGGAGAGGCCAAATTGATTTTGGCAGATAAGGGCTTCTGGGATGTAATCCCTCTTGAAAATCCAGAAGCTGCTTTACCAGTCCCTCTTTATCTACCTAAAAGAAGCCAGATATTTCTGACATATAGACTCTATTATCTAATTAGATGTAGTCATTATTTTACAAAAGTTACTCTTCTGAATATTAAGTACAAAATCAGAGATAGTTATGGAAAATAAAAATTATATGTAGTGTATATACATATAATGCTGTAACATCGCTTATAATATTACAACGTTTTAATTATTTTTTAAAGATTACTTCTTTCATACCAATCTCCACCATTAGACTGTGGATAATAATATCAAGGACATGTTTTAATCATCATGTATTTCTTGATTAATTATTTAAATTTAGGTCAGTAAATATTTATTGAGTATCTTTTATGACAGGCCCATGATAGATCCTAGGTAAACATTGTCTCTGCCCCCATGGAGTTTATGTTCTTATTGAAGGATGCAGGCATTAAATATACAGGATGATATCAGATATTGATAAGCACCTCACAGTAAATAAAAAGCCCTGAAGTGATAATGACTGGGGATGGGAGGTTAGGGCCACTCAAGGTAGGATGGAGGTTTAGCCTCCACAAAATTTAAGTTGAGATTTGAAGGCAGAAAAAGATTAGAAAAAAATGCTACAGTTCTAGAGACAAGTACAAAAGGCTGCAAGGCACAAATGAACTCGTCCTGGTCAAGCACCTGTAGGGAGAACAACTTGTCTGCAGCTTAGTGAGAAAAGGAGTAAGAAGTAGTACATGATGTTAGAGAGTAGGAAACATCATGCTATTTTGTAGGCTATCATTTCAAAGTTTGGATTTTATTCTAAGTACATTGGAAAATTTTGAGCTTGGAAGAAAGTTGATCTAATTTACACTTTCAAAAGACTGCTCTAGTTAAAATAGAATAGATTATAGGAAGATAAAATGGAAAAATCAGTCTGGGAGATCATATTGGAGGTGACCAGGTGAGGGAGGAGAGTGGTTTTAACTATGGAGATGCAGTGAAGATGGGGATAGTACTGGTAGTATATGCTGAGAGTTTAGATGTAGGAGATGAAAGAGAGAGGGCTACTTACCAGGTTTTGGCCTCAGTGTCTGGTTTGATGGTGATATTATTCATTTATACTGAAAAGATTGAGCTGAGTGAGAAACAGGTTGGGATGGTGCAAGCAGTTATTAAAACTACTCTTAATAAATTTCAGAGATCCCTCTATATAGCATATCTGTCATATGTGTATAAAATAAATATCAGAACAAGTTTGGGCCAAAAATATATAATTGGGAGTCATAAGCATATAGTTAATATTGAAAGTCATTGACTTGGAGGTGATCAATCAGAAACAGGGTAAAGAAAGACAAGAGAGTAAAACCTAAGACCAGTCTTGGGACTATTTAGATCAAATATTTAGAGGTCAGGTAAGGATAAGGAGTAAAAATTTTCTTTCAGGAATTATCAGTTGGGTAAAAGGAAAGCTATGAGGTTGTGGAATTACAGAAATTGAGGGACTGTTTCAGATATATGGGAGTATTCATTTCTGTTGAGTAATGCTAAAATGTGTAAAAAGACTGAGGGCAGATATTAATGTATTTTATTTGTTAGGGTGGAGGTCATTGTTGGCTTGATACGTACATTTCAGTAGCTCAGTAAACACCTAGACACATCTGCATCAAAGTACTGATTCTAAAAACAAATAGACAATCTTAAAGGCAATCAGAAAGAAAGGACAGATTCACTTGCAAATGAAGGATGATTAATTATACTTATAGCTGAATTCTCAGAAGCAGCATCAAAAGCCTGAATTCAATGAATAATACCTCAGAAGTTAGTAGAGAATTCCATTCTAGTGAAAGTGTCACTTAAGAATGACAGCCAACCATCTCATATCCATTAGGATGGCTATAAAAAGCAAAAATAAATGACAGCAAATCAAGCAGAAATTAACAAGTTGGTGAGGATGTGGTGAAATAGGGACACTTGTGTACTGCTGGTGGGAATGTAAAGTGGTGTGGAACAATATAGTGGTTCCTCAAAAAATTAAAAATAGAATTACCATATGATCTAGAAATTTCACTTCTGGGAATATGCCCAAAATAATTGAGAGTGGGAAATATAGATATTTGTACATCCATGTTCATAACAATCTTCAATAGCCAGAAGTTGGAAGCAATCCAAGTGTCCACTGACAGATGGATACATGAATAAAATGTTGTATGTATATATCACATTTTGTTTATCCACTCTATTATATGTTATTTTTTACATATCAAAAAAATGTAAATAGTTTTGACCTTTCTGAATCTCTAAAGTTTCTCTGGGATTCCCAGGACTGTGCAAGCCATACTTTGAGAACTGCCAGTATAAAGTAATCTTACTATGAAAGATTATACATATAATGTTTACCTTAATAATTGTGTAATACAACCATGTGCAAAGGACTTTTCCACAAGTTTTCAACATACTATCCCTTTAAACCTTCACAACATCCTGATAATGTAAGTACCATTGTTTCCCCCAACTCCCCATTTTCAGAGTCGTTAACTCCTCCTCTTGAGGGAGTACCCTCTGTGATGTGTGATGTAAAGTAGCCTAACCAACTAAGTGTCTGCAAGCAGAACAGAGAGAATCTTGCCTTAGCCTCTTGAGATAACTGCCTCCAAACCTTTGATAATGCTTAACACATTCTCTTGAGCAGTGCTTAAACATTTAATTTGTTCCTTTCCCTTTTCAGCTCTTGTGTTGATTTTCTGGGAGACTGATTCTGGCCTGGCACTGGGGTCCAAATGGCTTGTTGTCATCACTCCTTCCATTGCATTAAGAGCTCATCACGTCTCTGGAATAGCCTTGAGTTCTCGGTCCTTTCCCTCTCAAGGGTTTCCTGTAAGATCTCTACTCCAAAAGTCACGCTGTGGGGAGGCTAAAGGACACATCAACTTTGTATTAGGATTCCCAAAAGACTAGTCTGGTCTCTTACTGTCTTTTTGTTTTTTTCATCGCTAGTGTTTATGTAATGCTCATTCATTTCCCTCTTTCATTTTCAAATGTGCCCCCATGGGACATGAGGACTGGGTAGGAATACAATTTGGGGTGGCACTGAACATCCTTCACTTGGTAAATCCACTTTATGCCATGTCTATTTTAGCTGGAAAATAAGGCCAAATATATAAGCTAGATATTTTATAAATACTCAAGGATGGAATCTTTATGCAGTTTTAGTGCAGTGACTTACAATTGTGGGAATTTAATAACATTAAGGAACTACTGCTGCATATATCAAAAAAGCTTTGGTCAGTTTTGCTCAAAGTACTGTCCTCAACTCACTGCATCAGAAACTCCTGTATGGACATCATCAATTTGTTAAAAATAAAAATTTCAAGTTGTAATTTTATATAAATTGAGTAGATTGGAGGTGGATTTTCTAAGTATATTTTTAAGTCTACTGATGTAATTCTTAGGTAGAATATACTTTGAGCACAGCTGATCTGGAGAATATCTTTGCAGGTCATAATGATACTAGGAACTCTTTTTTACCAAGAATTATTCTATGTGTTTGACAGTTCTAGGAGGGAAATCAAGTGAATCCATGCAAACTGCTGCCAGAACCTGCTCTTAACCACTATGCCATATTTTCTCCAAATTCATATTAAAACGCCCTTATTAGATATTTGCTATAAAATAAACCAAAGCACTGAAATGTTTTTTCTTACATTGTGTCTTCTAGTATTTTGAGTCAAGCTGTCTGCAGGATACCCTGAGTTGAATGTCAAGTACTTAATAAATGTATATTGATTAACCCATCACCTGGAATTATGCAGGATTTTTCCAAATGATTTCCAAAATATTGGCTATGGGGAGTTTTAATAGTAGAGGTGAAATATCCTGAGTTTTAGGGCCCATCGCACTGGCATGCTAATCTCACAAATATCAAAACAAAGTAGGACCAGGAGATCATACTTTTGGACCCAGGAGGGAAACATTCACTGTGGCTATGGTGAGCCTTCCCACCTTTTTAGTCCCTCAGTGGAGAGAGTCATGAATTACCTCATTCATAGCTGAGTTCAGGAACATGAAGGCACAGTAGCTTTTCCAGGAAAGGTTAGAAAGCTTTCACCAAGGTGAAAGCACACTGAAGTGTTGAAATGCTCCTGGGAATGTGAGCTAAAGGTAAAATAGAAAAACAAAACAAATCTGTAAATAGACAGAATAACAACCACCACCCACCCTGAGGTACTGATTTGTAAAATATGGAATCACTGTAACTATGGTTAGTCTCTGTTTTTCTCCTTTCGGAGATACCCTGCTATTCTAATGAATTGTAATAGTAAAATCATAGTTGGCCAAAGAACCTGACTATTGTAGGATCATCATTCCCATTTTTTAATCTGCATCATATTCTATTTTACTATGGGGCTGAGGGCAGGCACAGACCACTGATAAGGTTTATATTCTGGGATTGAGAGTTTTCAAACAGAATTCCACAATTGGCCTCTTAGGTGATTAAAAGTATCCTTGTAGCTATAATTAAACATAAAGCAGTTTAGTTATAACTGAAAATAGTAGGGACAAATATTTACACCAAAACTGTGCAATCTAAAGCTGGTATACTAGAGCACAAGTTCTAGAACCAGACCATAATAGTTTATGTTTCATCTCTACCACCTTTTAAACATGTGGACTTGAAGAAGTCACTTAACCTCTCTGGGTTTCACTTTTCTCATCTGTAAAATTTAGGTAGTTAATATTATCTATCTCATAGGTTTATAATGAGGATTCAATTAATCGGTACATGTAAAGCTCTTGAACAGTGCCTGACATATAGCAAGAATGACATGTGTTCATTATTTTTCTCTAATTGCCCGTTAGAAGGATCTTAACATCCCCACCAAAGCCCTGGGTTCAAAAATGGAAGCTACATCTTCTGTAAGAATTTAGAAGAGAGGAGAAAGCACTGTAGCCTAAATAATAACTCACTGTTCTAAGCTTTTGTATAACCACCTATAAAATAGAGACAGAAGTGCCTGCCCTTCCAACATTTCAGACTGTTCTGATAATTAGATGAAATACTGTTTAGGAAGAATTTTATGGATTTATGAAGCACAGTAGCTATGCAGTTTAACACAGTCATTATTATCATTTTGGGAGAAGCCTCAAGGAGATGGCAGACCTCAAAGGAGAAACTAGAAAAAGAATTTTCCTGCATATGTGGAGGCAAGAGGCACAAATACACCCCAGCCACCTTTGAACTATATCAGTGGACAGGCCAAATTCTTTTTTTTTTTAATGAAAAAGGAAAAAGGAAAAAAGGGAGAGAACTCAACTACCCAAATATGAATTCAAAATTCCTTTTAGTTACTCTGATGCCAGTATTCAAGCTATGACACTGTCATCTGCTGGGCCTGTGAATCTGTTGCAATGTGGGAGCCAGGCCTCCGTTTCATTAGTTCACCTCTGAGTGTTTCAAGGTAATAGGTTGTTCTTGTAATAATCTGATTCCTGAATTCTTCCCCTCCCTCCCCCCAAAAAATATCTCAAACATCAAAGGAAAACAATATTAATTATAAGATATTAATTAAAAAGTAATAATATAACATGTGATACAAGTATTTTCATCAATAATATCACTGTCATCATTAAAAGTTTTCCTTTTGGTCCAAACTTAACTTCCATTGTTTCTTTTGTTGTAAGATTTTGTCATAAACTTTCTGAAGTTGGGTATTGGGGTTCCTTTGATTTTTGGCTATCATCAGCTTTCTGATTAAAAGCATTAGTTTGTTCTAGTAAATGAAAAATTTAAACACACGTTTTAGGATTGTTCATTGAAAGCCCTTTCCAGATTCATAGATGATCCAATGCATTTGAGGAAGAGTAAGAAATTGAGGTGAAACCCCAGGTGGAGATTGTTTTGAATTAAAACTTTTGTAACTCCCCAGTACTGATTCATTGAGACATCCACACAGGTGTGTTTTGCTCTGTTGTGTTTAATAATCTCAGTAGCTATTTTAAAGAATGTTCACTTACTCTTCTGAGAAGGTTTGGAAGGGCACATGGGTGTCATTGTTTTGTTCAATATCCAACTTCTTAGGTCTTTAGGAAAAAAAAGTGAAGAAAAGGTCACATTTTTTGAAGGCTTTTAACAATCTGTTAGGCAAGAAGCCAAAGTTTCCCAGGGCGCGAACTATTCCACAGAAGCAGTCAGGATGCTTTAGGAGATGAAACTTCTCACATTAACAGCCTGTGTTTGGACAGTTTTGGAAACAGTCTTCAGAATCAGATAAAGTAGGTTTAGATCCAAGCTCCACATCAGTCTTTGTTCTCACGAACCATGGGTTTCCTACTCTCTTAACCAGGGTAATAAAAGATTCTGACATCATACAGTTGTTTTGAGGTTAAATAAGGAAATATATATCAAAATGTCTTCTAAACTTTGAAATGGCTTAAAAGCAGAAATTATTTTCCTGGGTACAACAGGCATCAGGAAACCTAACCATGGCTCTTCTGGATACTATGTGGAATCACGTGTGGCGTTTCTCACTTGGTGAGACACACCGTTTCTACAATGGTTAAGCGCTCCACATCTGTAGTTTTGAAAGACCCAGCCATAGTACTTTGAGGGTTCCCATTTTATGTTGAAGTCTCCTGTAAGAACTCCCATCTCCTCTGGAAATAACTTACTTGGCCAGAATTTCTGCTTTTGCTTCATTTTGGGACTCTGATTATTATTTTTTTCCATCATGCTTGCTCAGAATTGCAAGAAATAAGATTTTCAAAATATCTTATTTTCAAACTCTTTATTAATTTTATAGGGATGGTCATTCAGTGTGTATAACCAGACCATCATACTACTAGAAATGGAAATCTGCCATATAAGTCAGAACTCAGGAACAGAACAACTGCTTTTACAGAAATCTGTAAAAATCTACAGCTATGTAATTTAAATAGTGTCAGTATTTTGCTATTCAGTGACTGATAATTGGCTTTACTGAATGTCACATGTGTTCTGAGAAATAGACTTTTTCTTACTTATGACTGCTACATTCTTAATGATGATCTCTGCCATCTGTGTTTCTTTCATTCCTTTATTCCAAAGTATCATCTTCAAGGCTAAAATGTATCTATCTTTTAGCCACCCTCAAAAATTAAATTACTTATTTTACCATAGGATACTCACATTTGGTGGAATGAAAACTGGGGCCAGGGGAGAAATGGGGATGGAGGGGTTCAGAATGAACTTGTCACATTAAGTTAAATTCTCACTATTGCTTTCCTACTTTATATAATCTACTTTGTTATATAAAGTTATATAAAACATTGGAATGACTTTATATATTTTATGTCTGTGTATTTATGCATATTTCATCAGAATTTCATTATCTCCACTTTAAATATTTGGTGCAAAGATAGATGCTACATTTTTTTAAATTTGATTTGTATCATTGCTTAAGGTAAAATTCCAGAAAACTTCATTCCCAAATGTTTATAGCAGATATGCAAAAGAACATTAGAGATTCAATTTAAAATGTCTTTTAATAAACCCATTCATACTTCTAATCAACAGAGTGAGGAATACCTTTATGGACCAAAAGACCCTACCTTTTTCATCTCATCCCTCACCTTCCTGGCATGTCATTCACACAGAGAACCATAACATACATGCGCTAATGAAAAAATCTGAAACAAATTTGCTCTTCTGGTTTCCAATGAAATTAATGGGCACTGAATGACAATTTTCTGTCCCTAATCTTTATCATGCCAGGAGTTCGCACATGTCGCTGCCACTGTCACTTTTTTAAACTCCTGGGCAGATATGTTGGCTGACGATGATGAGACAAGTGATTTCCAATAAATGAGATGCTGGTTGGAGGAAGACTAGATATCATGGACAGGTAGGTTCTGAGGGTCTCAGTGGCAAGACTGTTCACTGACTTCCAGAATTATCTCTGCATTTTACAGTTATGCAGCAAATTTCTTCTCACAGTAAACAGATTCCCTGGCATTCATTTCATTCCATTTCATGGAACAGGAACAGCTTGTTGATCAGATGAAAAAGAAGTCCTGCATCCACTGCCTTTTACCCTCCATTTATAAGGTGACTGGGAATTTCATAATAATGATCTCTTAGTGCATTTTTCCTGATATAATTTTTAAAGTCTATTGGGTAGCAATTCTATTTTTCCCCTCAAGGAAATCAATTTGAGGTAGTTGTTTATCATACATCACATACACATGCTTTGTTTCAAATTTACTACAAACAAGACCTCACTAGATTTCTTTCCTTTTTCCCCTCTTTGGCAGTTTGCCTACAATAAATGGCTTTCAACTCCCTAATGCACTTTTTGTCTGGTCTGCTACCACTAGAGCTTTCTGTCATCCTGGAGCTATCAGGGAAATCCAAACTAGAAAATTTTACTTTATCCAACCTGTTATTGTCTCCGTTTCTGGACCCAGGGGATTTCCTTTTTTTTAATGAGTGTATGTGTGGGACTTTAATTTCATTTTGAATAAAAGTCCAAGACCAAGCTTCTGAGAAAAATCACTGACAAATGTTTCTGGTTAGGAGAATTGATAGTTTGCCTTTAACAAGAAGAGTTCACCTCCAGATCTTTCTAAGATGCTATCTTGTCATACTAAAGCAGTCATGACAGTGTGTTAAAGAACACTGGCCCTAAACCAATAACTACTTGATGTGGCTCATTCCTCTGCTGACCTGCTGTGGCTGCTAATAGCCTAACTAGCAGCTACTAGTAGGAAGGATTAAACCATGAGGACAGAAAAAAAATCTAACACTCATGTTTCCTTCATTTAAAAATTGTCAGAAGTAGTACTGGACCAAATATCCTAAGACTAACAAGCTGCACTGTGCATATAATAAACTCATTTATTTAATATATTTTTACATTATATTATTACTATACTGTATTATATTATATCATATCATATCATATTATATTATATTATGTTATGTTATGTTATATTATATTATATGATGGGAATAATGATTTAGGATTAGTTCTGATTTGGACTTCCTTAGTGTAAATGTATTTCCTCTCCTTTATACACAGTATACTATATCAATTTAATAGAAAAAAAAAAAGTCCAGCATCCTTTAAACACAAGAAATAGGCTTACCATCTATGCTTTTTCATAAATATGACATCTCATACCTCCCCTAATAAAACTAAAGGAATTTTTGTGTACAAAAAAGCAGTGCTATTCATTCAAATTGTAAAATGGGCCACTACAAAGATTGAGGGGTTGGATGAAACCACAAACTTATACTGTTTTTCATAAGTACTTTGACACTAAAAAATTATAGATTATATTGGATCAGTAAAATCTATTGGTTTACCATAGTTTGATATTTTATAATATAGCTTTATATGTTATACCTCAATTTTGACCATGCCTTTCTTTCAGGTCCCAATGTTTCTCTTTCCTTAGAATCTATTAGTTAGGTTTTGTTTTTGTGTTTTATTTCTTGTTTCTGCTGTAAGCATGGATGAACACCAAGGGAAAATTAAATGGTCATCATGAGTATGAATATTTTTATTTACTAATCTACATTGGGGGAAGATGTAGTGAATTGCAATAGTAATTATAATTTTTCAGATGTATTTGCACATATTTTAATACATTTATTTGATCATCTTTGTTCGAAACCTGAAGGAAAAGTCCTAATGTATAGGGTTCAACTATCAATTATAATTTCCTATCAGATATGTCATTCATTTTCAACTTCTTCCCAATAACTGATAGACTCAAAGTAGGACATTGCATTATCACCTGAAAGAACACTGCTTACAGTGGTATCTCCTTGCCTTTTCTGTGCAAAGGAAACTTCAAGTGCAGACTCTTCCTCTAACAATACTTTAACTAGTAGAGCACTAAGTGTGTCTGAAATGCCTGTTTGGTCCCTTCCAGGAAGATTCCAACAACCTCTATATGTGTTATTCCAATAACCTCTTCTGTTGACTTAGCATTTCCTGAAAATGCAGTCTTCACTGACCTAGTACTCCAGGAAACACCAGTTTAGCATGGTAATTACCATTTTCACTGCTGCCTCAGATTTTCCAGCATAGACTATATATTTTTTTTTTGCTTAGTTTCTTCTGTCAGGGAGCTATGGTTTGGAGGTGGATTTAGAAGTTCAGTATTACAGAATGTAATGACAGGTTGCCCTCAAGTGGTAACATTTACTCTACCCAGAAACTCTAAGTGGTTTACAATATGAATGCACAATTCACCCTGTGGCCTCTTTAACAGAGCTGGATGCCACCCCAACAGCTCCATAAATGGGGTAACATGTGAAAGCAGAGAGAAACGAATGAAGATATTAGATGTACTTGAAAGGAGATAACATGTATTTAAACAGAAAGATTTTGCTGCATGTCTCAAATTACCATTCCTTAAAATATTGATTACAACTCATCCTAACTGCCTACCATTAGATATTAGGAGCATCCAATTGGTTATGGGAATTGTTTATAATTACTAAGATAGTTGACCTTGAAAAATGGCACATTTCACAAAGATACAGGTACTAATTAATGACTGTGAACTTCATTTTTTTCATCTTCAAAATCACAATTGAATAGATAGATGTACCAGATGAAAATAAATATATGAGCATTACATAGAACGGTACGAGATACAAAGCAGGGGCTCAAGGAAAGATCATTTTAATCCCATTCCATTTCTCACCTTTCTCATCATCAATGATAACACAGCCAGGAAGACCAGCTCAGATTTCAGATGAAAAAACATATTTGAAAAGAGCCTGAAGGACTGAAATGATGGACTGACCCCAATGTGATGAATGTAATAAATCCCTTCAGACTTCAAGCTGAACATTTTCCAAACTCAACTTGTTTTTCTAGGCTCTGAATCTCCACCTTTTATGCCAGTCTTTTGTATTTAATTTTATTCTGGTTAAAGCATTCAGTTCTTCAAGTCTGCAGCCTCAGGGTCATCCTTGAGTTATCCTCTTTTATGTCCCACTTGAATTACTTGGTTTTCTGAATGTTTATACAGTCTATCTCCTCCTTTTACCTCCGTCATTGAAGCTTTGGTTCGGGTCCTCAACATTTTTGACCTAATTGGTCTTTCCAACAGCAGTCTCCTCTCCCTGTAACTGCTACAATTATCTTTCAAAATATAAGTATGGCCATTATTTGCCAGGTAAGGCCAGTCAATATCTTTTTTTCTGATTTCTAAAAGGAAAAGAAAATCCACTCCTTTACAAATTAGAGAAGGTCCTTCAAGTTCCTGGTTTTATCTCTAGCGTTTTCTCCCCTTTTCTTCTCACTTTCCATCTGTACCTGATGATTGGCAAATCTCATTTTCTTTCATTCCTCTGTTACTTGGGCAGACTGTGTCTCATATTTGGAATGCCCACCACCCCCAACTTATCCACTTCAAGAAACTTATGTATCCTTTTATTCTATTCCCCATTGCAAGTTCACCTTCCCTTTGAAGCTTTCATACTTCTTCAATTATTTTTCTAATTTATTTTTTACTATGATTCCATAATACTTGGTACACATTTTTTATTGAGTCATATTATCAATTCCTGATTACATAATTATTGTATTCTTTTAACTAGGTACCACTTAAATGTATACATTAGCTCTTTCTTGTATGTGTCTGCCTCAACATTATTGTATCTGACAAATAGGGAATCCTAGAAAAATATTTTATCAGCGACTAAATAGATAAATGCAAAACATTTTTAAATGTTCTAATGCATAAGTACAGTCTTTTTTTAATAGGAATTCAGTTGAAATTCAGTGTAATTTGGAATTCAATATAAATCCAAAAGATAAAGACTTATGTATTTCTTTAATTAGTAGTTAGAATGGAGAATGGAGTTTCAGCCCAAACAGATGAAAAGTGAGAACTAAAACCTTGGATAAAAGACTACACAGAGGAGGACCACCAAATCTTTGTGTAAACTCCAAACAATCCCTTGGATAACCCCGAAACTACCCACAAGTCGAAGAAATGCAAAGAAACTAAGCAGAGGGAACAACTGAAAAGCTAAGGGACCTGAGAGAGAGCTTTGCTGCTGCTCATTGCAGAAAACACAGAGTTTCAGCCAAGCCAAACTTACTGCTTGTTAGACTAAAAAAAAAAATATTTAGAAGTTGCCAATAGTCAAGCCATGATACATATCATCCTTAATTTCCAGTATGCAACCACAAATTACTAGACTTGGAAGAAAAAAATAAAGAAGATGAATCATAGTCAACAGAAAAAGTAGTCAATGTAAATGATGTCAAGATGACCCCAATGTTAGAATTATGATGTAAGGACTTTAAAGCAGTCATTATGATATATTCACAGCTTTAAAGGAAAACATGGTTATAATTAATTAACAGGTGGAGATTTTCAGCAAATAAATGGAAACTATAAATAGTAACCATGTACAAATCCTAGAACAGAAAATGAAATATCTGAAATTAGAAAAAAAATCACTAGATATGTTTATCAGCCAACTAAGGAAGCCAGGAGAAAGGGTCAATTAATTTGAAGATTTGCAAATACAAATAACCCAATCTGAAGACTAGAGATATAAAACAGTATTAGAAAAAGAAATTGAACAGGATCTGCCTAGGACAATATCAAGCAGTCAAATATATATATTACATAACTGGAGTTCCAAGAGAAGAGAAAAAAAGAAACAAGAAGAAAATATATAGTTACATAATAAATGTTCTCATTTCTCCAAAATGTTCTCAAATATTTAGGGACTGTATTAGTGTTCTAAAGCTGCCATAACTAAGTACCACAGAGCTAATGGCTTCAACGACAGAAATTTATTGTTTACAGCTCTGGAGGCTACAAATCCAAGATTGAGCTGTTAGCAGAGCCCAGTTCCCTATGAAGGCTCTAGGGAAGGATTTGATCCCAGCCTGTTTGCTAGCTCCTGAACGTCTTTGACTCGTGACAGCACAATTCCAGTCTTTGCCTGGCATTCCCTCTTGTGTATACCTGTGTCCAGAAGTCACACATTGGATTAGGGCCCAATTTAAGGGCCTCATTTTTAACTTGGTTATGTCTATAGAGACTATTACCTAATATGGTCACATCTGAGATACTGGGGTTAGGACTCCAACATATCTTTTTTGAGGAGACACAATTCAACTCACAGTAATGATAAACAGTTGTTATGATGCATCTAACTTAATCTCAAAAGGTTCAGAAAAAAGTATGCCCAAATATACATACATATACATATGCACATGCAGAGAGACAACAAGAGAGAGCGTGTGTTTGAGAGAAAGGATAATACTAAATCAATAAGGAAAAATGTAAATAATTAATGAATTTAGGGTATATGGGAGTTCCCTTTATCAACTCAAATTGTATCAACAGTAAAAAGTGATAGAATATTAACACTGCATATCCCCTTGGAAGTCCCACTGGAATGGAAGTATCGTTTTTGTCTTCCGTAAGAAGGCAAGAGGAATGTTAGGCTGTATCAAGCTCCACATGCTTCCTGGCTTCAGCATACCTGCCCTTCCTGCAGTGGGAACCAATTTTGTTTCCACAGCAGCCCCAGCCCCCTCTCAGCCTCAAGAAAAAACAGTTGCTCTGAACAAAAAGCATTTAATGAGAATTAAATGGACACTCTGGGACTTAGCACTAGTGACCTCTTATCTTACATCCATCTGTGAATCTGGGTCCAGCTATCATACCTGCTTTGAGCTTGTGCCCCCGTCCTAGAAACTAAGTCCTCCTCATCTTCTAAGTCCCTGTATGAATGAATTCCCATCTTCATATATTCAACCCTAAAAAGAAATGGACCTGACCTTGAAGGCCTGTCCTAGTGAATAAGACATTAGCCTTCCCATTTCCCCAATATTCATAATCTATTTACACTAAGTACTGTCATAGACTACGTCTAAGACTATTTACTCTGGTTTCGATTTACCCTATGCTTAGTATTTCCTTGAACTATGAAGAAACAAGATTGGTCGTCAATTCATGCTTGGAATACTGTCTTTGTTTTACCCCTTGAACTAGATGTTTTGCATTATTGTATTTCACTGCTGTCTCTCTCATCTCAGCTCCAGAAGGTGGACCTATGACTTAGAATATCTCAGTAATTGCACCCTAGTAAATTTCACCCTTACACCACATCTGCCTCATAACCCTACCTTTCCTTTTGTAAATTCATCCTAGATAAAGTAGTACATAACAAATAGAAGGTGTCTGGGCTAATTCTTGAGTGAGGCTATATGGCACATAGTAGGTGCTCTTGAGTGTATATTTAATGACTGGAATTACTCGGCCTATGGCCAGTAAACCATTATGCTTCCTCTTTAATATCAAAGTATATCTGTTGGTAGTGGCTGCTGCCAATATTCGCTGGGAGGGATTCTGTGCCTCTTAAGGGCTCAACCAAATGGATGTTTGTTATATCTGCCAGGATGTGGGAGACCTGGCTGTACAAGCATTACATTTTTGCCTACACTATAGAGTTCCTACCATAGTAGGGGTCTTTCACATGTATGTGGTCTGGATGACCCCCCCAAGGGTTGTTGTATATTTCTCTGTTTATCCACGACATATATTGAAGGGAGGAGTACAAGGGTTATCGCTTATTGATGTTTACTCTATGCCAGGTACTATGTGAGACACATCAGTAACTTGTATTTATATATTAGTTATATATTTTTTATTATCAAACTAATGGCATACAGGAAGATAATTAGACACAGAAATGTTAAAATATTTCTCTTCAGTCCTTCAGCCAATTAATGAAGAAATTTGACCCTATATCAAAAGAGAACACCTTGCTTTTCACCCAGGTGGTATGATAGTAAATTTTGTGTGACCACATGGCTAGTCCATGGTGCCCAGATATTTGTTCAAGCATTACTCTGGATATTTCTGTGGGGATGTTTTTGGATGGGATTTACATTTAAATTAGCAAATTGTGAGTAAAGCAAAATACCCTCCATAATGTGGGTGGGCCTCATCCAATCAGCTTAAGGACTGACTAGAACAAAAGGTTGACCTTCTCTGATCAAAAGGGAATTCTGCCCACACACTGTCTTCAGAGTTCCTGCAGCATCACCTCTTCCTGGCTCACTGGCACACTGCCCTTGGATTGGAACTGCAACTCTTTCTGAGTCTCTGGCTTGCAACCCACATCAGATTTGGGGCTCATTAAGCCTCCACAGTCATGTGAGCCAATTGCTTAAAACCAATATCAATCTCTCTGTCTCCATATATATATGTATACACACACACACACACACACACACAATCTATTTGTTCTATTTCCCTAGAGAACCCTAACTAATACAGGTGAGTATTTTCTTCTGGTTGTTGTGTAATTCAATGACTCTTGAACTCTGCATTCATTTCAGATACTATACTTAATCACACACCATTAAATTTGAGATCTATGAGGAAAAAGAAAAACAAACAATATACTTATTTTGGCTATCTATTGCCATGTAACTTATTAGTGGCAACAGCCATCATGTTATCTTTTGCGTTGTTGTGGATTCTGTGGCTCAGGAATTGGGGAAGAACTCAGCTGGGCAGTTCTGCACTGGTTCTCTCATGCGATTATAGTCAGACTGTGACTGGAGTTGGGACATCAGGTGATCGGAACAGCTGAGCTGTGTGTGTGTGTGTGTGTGTGTGTGTGTGTGTGAGTGTGTGTGGTCTCAAAGTCTCTATATGTAGTCTTTCCATTTGGGTTACTTTCATCTTCTTAATAGCTTGACAGCCCTCAAGCTGTCATAGTGTTTACATGGCAACTATCTAAAGGTTTCAAGTATGAGTATTCAGGTTATCGAGGTCAAAGCTACAACATATTTTATTATCTAACTTCACAAGTCAGATGTTATTTCTTGTTGAACTCTATTGGTTGAAACAGTCACAAAAGTACACCCAGCTGCAAAAAGAGGGAACATAGATCTCTATTTCAATGAGAGGAGTGTCAGAAAAAAAGTTCGCAGATATGTTTTAAAACGTCTATGACTTTCCTTCCATGCCTCCCTTCACTCCTCTCTTAAGAAATGTAGCCGTTCTGTCTCTAAAGCCAGTAAGAAAACCACAGCCGCTCACCCAATCAGTGAGGCCCAATTAGCACGTGCTAGTTACAGTCTAGCAGGTACTAATCAAGAAGCTGTTGTGTTCTTAGCACCTTGTAGGTAATTCAGAGAATAGAAAATGGTGTAAAACTGATTCCCTGAGCTCAAAAGCATTTAATTGTAATGTATACAGTCTCCCCCTTTTTTTTGAAACCTCATCTATTTTTTAAAAGTTTTAATGGCTGTGGGTGGGCTAGTGGTTAATTTGTTACTCTGTTCATGATTCTGCACTAAATCCTTTCTCCCCAAACAGAATTCCAAAAGTTTTCCATGTCTACAGTTTTATTAATTTTTCTTCACTGTGAAGGAATGAGGTAGTATTAACGTCAAGATACCAAGCAATTACTTGGCTTCCCACTCAATGACACATTCCAGAATGTAACTTTAGCAACTTACCTTCCAACCCACAGCTGAATGACAAAACAGATTCTGAGGATTTTTTTTCTTATTACAGCAATTTCAGCCTGAACAAACTACATTTTTGATGATATGAAAAAAATCAATTTTAACAAGGCTGAAAAGTTATCAGTACTTTTGCTTCCTGTGAATAAAGCAAATAGTCTGCTAGTCAGCTTTTGGAAATCAATGTTTTAGTACATTTTTCTTCTCTTTTCCATAAAGCAGAGGTCAGCCAATGCTAAGGTCATCAATGTGATCCCTGTGTTAAAAAGTGCCCCTAAGGCTTTAGGGAATAGGCTGGGGTAGGGGCAGGGGGAGGGAAGCACTAAACAACTAATAAAAAATAGGGATGATAGATAGATACATAGTAGATAGATAAAGAATGAGTGAATAAATAAACGGAGTTAAATCAAAAGAAGGCAGAACATAAAGGGGAAAGGATCAGAAAAATAAAAGTAAGGAAGGCAAGGGAGAAGGAAAAACAAAGAAAAAAGTGGATGAGTGAATTTAGGGGTATAAGATAGTGTTACCAAAGCCTCCATTCTTTCTAAGTCTTGAGCTCTTTAAGAGTTATAAGAAAGAAACGATAATATTGTATGTACCATGTGTGCTAGGTCATAACATGATACTATACTCTGGGTTTCATTTAGAATTATGTGTTTTTTTCAGGCACAATGATTGTATTTTATTCGAAATAAATAAACACAAAACCTGTTAAATATTATCTAGGGCATGACTAGACCAGTAGGAACTGCCAGACACATCCAATAAACATGTAGAACCTCTAGAAGGAAAGTCTCCTCCAAAAGAAGGAATGTAGCTAAGCAAGGCACTTTCAGGAAATGCAGCTGAACTCCCGGAAGGGATAATTCAACAATTGTAAAATCTGAATATATTTCACAGAGTTAGTGAAGAAGTCACCCTTCCCCAAATGAGAAGAGAGTGCATTTGTGTTTTGGACTGTGGACTCTTTAGGCATAAAGATAGGAAGGGTCCCAGGAAGACATTAATCCCACGGACCAAATTTGGGGAGAAAAGAGAATCCAGAGGAATATAAAATGAACTTACCTGAGGCACAAAAGCTGCCAAAGTCACCAACTTTTGAGAACAGTTAAACGGCAACTGTGACAGATTATGGGAGGAAGCTAAGTGTGTACTAGCATGAGAATGAGGGGCCATGGTCTAAGAGGCAGTCCACTCCTTTTGTAGGTTTGGCCTTCAAGTGTCTTACTAAGTTCTCACTGTAAAGAGTCAAGAAACATCCCCTCATGTCCTTGGCAGGAGTAAGAGAAAATTAATATTGTAGAGCACCCTTAGTGTATTCTCTAAAGTAAGGGGCAAAAGACTTCACCACAGCCTTACATCATTTGGGGAAAAGAGATTTTCTCTCACTCTAGACCCCTCTAGCCTTCTGATATCAACAGAGAGGGAAAAAGATAAATCAATGGAAACCCATCTGTGAAAGTCACAGTCCTTTGACACAGTCCCAGTGAAAGAACATGATTTAATTTAAAAAATTATAGAACAATTCTCTTTCCCTGCACCTTACCACCACACCCATAGGGTTCTAGTATAATAACATGAATTACAAATGAACAAGCTTCAAGACACAGTTTCTATTTAAAAGGGAGTTCTCAAGAGAACCTGAAACCACAAGGAAGGAAAAAATAGAAAAATAAACAAAGATGCTAGAAGAAACCAAAGCCTCCAGCACCTACAGGTACAACTAACCTTAAATACAACCAGATTCCTGGTCAGTATATATCCACACACTGAAAGCCTATTTACCTCATTTCCTGTAATCTTTACAACATGTCTGAAGCACAATAATAAACCACAAGGCATGACAAGCTTCTCTCCAAAAAAAAGAAAACAGTGTTAAAAGCAAAGCAAACATTTCAAATATGACAGAGATGTTGAAATTATTAGAAAACATAAAGCAGCCAGAATTAATATTAAGTATTTAATGATAAAATATATATAACCTGCAAGAAGAGATGGGTAATATAAGCAGAGAGATGGAAATTGAAAGGATCAAAATGAAATGGTAGAAATAAAACACACTAACATAAATGAAGAGTGGTGGACTTTGATGGACTCATTAAGAGACTGGGCATGGTTGAGGAAAGGATCAGTAAGTTCAAGGTTAGGTCAATTGAAGCCTTGTGAACTAAGATGGGGAAAAATAAAGAATGAAAAGCATCCATGAACCATAGGACAATTTCAAAAGTTGTAACATAAGCATAATTGGAATACTAGAAAGAGAACCAAGTAGAAGAAATATTTGATGCAATAATGACCAAGAATTTAAACTGATAACAGATATCAAAGCAAAATCCAGGACTCTCAGAAAAGCAAGCACAATAGAAACCACTACCATAAAAACAAATGAAGAAAACAAAACAAAAATAAAAACAAACAAACCTACACCTAGTTTTATCATAGTCAACTTGCAGAAAAACGCAAAGAAAAGATAAAGAGGTCAGAGTGGGGAGAAAAATCTTTACCTTTAGACAAACAAGGGTAAGAAGTACAACAGACTTCTCTTCAGAAACTATACAAATAAGAAAAAAATAGAATGAAATATGTATGTATAGTGATGAAAGAAATAGTAACCTTAAATTTTTATTATCAGGGAAATTATCCTTCAAAAGTGAAGGAGAAATAAAGACATTCTTTGACAAATAAAAACTGAAGGGATTCATCAGGCCTGCTACCAGCTGATCTGTCCTGCAAGAAATATTAGAAATTCTTCAGCTAAAATGAAAAATTTACAGGTCAGAAATTTGTGTCTAAAAAAATAAAGGAAGGTTATTAATGCAAGAATCAATAAACATAAAATAAGAATACTTTTCTTCTTAATTGATCTATAAAATGACTTTAATACAATGATAGCAACAATGTATTGGATGATCATATCATATGAATAAAGGCAATGAATGACAGAAATGTCATAAGGTATGGGAGGGAGGACCTAGAAATATTCCATTATAAGGTATCTGCATTACATGTGAAGTAGTATAGTGTTATTTGAAGGTGAATTTCAATTACTTAAAATTGTATATTTGAAATTCTAGGACAACCAGTAAAAAAATATTTTAAAAGAAATATAACTGATATTCTAAAAGAGAAAATAAAATAGAATTGGATAAAAAAATTTTTTAAATACCAGAGAAGATAGAAGAGAAACATTTCCTTGTATATCAATCTGGACTCTGTTGCCATGATACCTGTTTTTATAAATAAAGTTTTTTTAAAACACAGTTATACTCATTCATTTATAAATTGTCCACACTGTTTTCTTGTTACAGTGCAAAGTTGAATAGTTGCAACCATATGAGAGACCATATGGCCTGCAAAGCCTAAATATTTATTGTCAGGACTTGCACAAAAAATGATGGTAGACCTTGGTAAAAATCCATAGACCATATTCAAATTTCTTCAATTGGCCCAATAATATTCTTTATTGCTATTTATACCAGGAATCATTACAGAATCTTTCACTTAATTTAATTTTAATTTAGTTGTCATTTCTTTTTAGTCTCCTCTAATATTTTTCTTAATGTTAGCAGTTTCTAAGAGTACAGACCAGGCATTTCGAAGAATTCCCTTCAATTCAGGCTTAGATTCACATACACAGTCGGAGAGGAATAACAGAAGTAGCATGTCCTTCTCAATGTACCACATCAGATGTCATTGGTTTTTCCCAATATTAGAGATTTTAAAAGTTTTCCCCATAAAGTTTCTCTTTTTTTTCTTTGTATGTAATAGGTAATTTATGGGGAAATATCAGATGGTATGTAATATATTCTAACTTATCAAAAATTTATCCACTAGTTTTGGCATCAAGTGCTTGTGTGTGTGTGTGCATGTGTGCATACATAATATAAATACATACATAATATATTTCTTGTGCATACATACAAAATATAAATTGCAAATCTAAAATTATTTTCTTCATCATTTCTTCTATGGTTTTTTATGTGGTATTTAGTAGCAAGAAAGAGCTTTGCTTCTCCATATTGACTGATTGATAAATAGACTCGAGGATTTTTATTTTATTCAATGGACTATAATACATTATTGCCATTATCTACCTTGGTTCTCAAATTTTTCCAGTTTTGGGTAGTATAAGCTCTCACAAAGTATGTCCCATGTCCTTTTGATAGGTTCTATAATTCTTAAAGTACTATCTTAATTTCTTATCGTAAGTGTTCCAAATACCCTGCCCCAATCATGGATTTAGCTTTTTCTCCAAGGATCCATAGTTCCTTTTAGTGAAGAGCAGGATTTGGAAACTAAGGTATGAGCACTACGTCTGAACATTCTTAATGAAATGCCAATGTTTCTAGCCCCTCCCAACATATGGAGCTGGGAAATGCACACATACACACACACACACACACACACACACGTGTAAGCATATGTGTCTATATTTATTTATATAGACACATATATAAATCTATTTGCCTATTTGCCTCTCTCTGAATATATTTGTGTGTATGCAGAAATACATTTGCCTGATTCTATATCTGAATATATATATTTGTATATGCATATATATGTGTGTGTACATATATGTGAATGTGTCTTTATAAAATATGAATTCATTCTGAGATTTCCAAATCCTATCCAACACTGCAGGGTATATTTAATCTTGCCTTTTTTATACTGAGAACTTCTTTAAACAATAGCGAGAAACTTGTCTCATGTTATTGTTAATATATGTATTAATGATACATATATGTAACTCACTTTTCAAGCCAAAAATACAAAAGAGTAGTTTTTGAATTTCTAACTCATCTTACTGTAGAAAGAAAACCTACTGAGTAAAGTACAAAATTTGTTTAGAGTCTCTTCTCTATTAGGGGTAAATAAAATTTACATCGAATGATGTGCACAAATCTAAAGTATGCGGTTAGATAGGTTTTGACAGTGTATACCACCACATAACCCATGCCACTGTCCAGATAGAGATACTTTCCAGCCCCCAATAAACTTCCATTGTGTTCCTTTGCAGACAACAGATGCCCTGAAGCAAACCTTTCTCTGTTCTTTTTTCATCATAGATTATTTCTGCCTGTAGTAGAACTTCATAAAAATAGATACATACTGATATATTCTTCTGTGTCAGGTTTCTTTTGCTAATCAAAATGGTCAAGATTCATACATACTGTAGCATGTATTAGTGGTTTGCTCCTTTTCTTCCTCATTACTATTCTATCATCTGTATATTACTACAAATTACCTATTCTCCTTAGAATAACAGCTAATTGCATGACTATCATTAGAAGTCCTCTATCTGCAGACTCAAAGAGAAGACCTCTTGTTCCAGTTTCTGCTGCCACTGGTTTTTCTTGTAGCATCCAAGAATATGTGAGGAAGAGGCAAAAAAAACAGATTTGTAGACTGCTCCGTGTTTCATTCTTATTTGACAGCACCTGTTACCTGACTTGCCCTCTATTCTAGTCCAAAAACCCAATATCAGTTCAGGAACAAAATTGTTACCACACCCAAAAAAACCCCAGATGTTTCCAGAAAAAGCAATTTACTGTTTAGAAAAATCACAGGAACTCAGTTAACTCAGTACAGGCTTAAGTCTTTGAACATTCTCTTCTAGGCGTGCCCTGTCAACATCGCTATTTTCCAACTTTTATCACACTTTCATGGGAAAATAAACTATGTCCCTTGTAAGAAGATTTAACACTGTGTAAAATAAAGGTAAACGGGTTAAAAGTATTTATTTTTTCAAAGCACAATCTGTCTGGAATGTTAGTGTGCTAATGTGAACCATGACTCTCCGTGGAGGAGTGTGGCAGGTTCCACAGCACTTCCCAAGCTGTTTTTATGTAGAAATGACTTTTCTCCTAATTGGGACAAGGGCAGATATTTCCACAACTGAGTGTTCTACAAAATTCCCTTCTATAAAGACTTCTTTAATCCGATATGTGATGGTGCTTAATTATTCCCATCCCTTCAGGAGTAAGACTACATTCTGGCTGTGTCCTGATGGCTCCTTTCTTGGCCTCTATTCCTTTTCACCCATTTGAGAGCGTCCTGCGGCAGTAACTCAGCGAGCGTCAGCATTCCAAGCTCTGCTAATAGAAACATATTTGCTCATCTATGTCATAGACACAGATAATTGTTCCTTTATTTAGCTGAATCTTTATGTATCAAGCTTTTTTATTCTCTGCTCTCCTGAGTTCTCATCCATATCTCCATAGCTTCTTTGTTCTTTTCTCTCTCGAAGCTTTATTAACTGTCCCCTCAGCTCACTGCTCGGTAATCCAGATGTCCACTGAAGTCATTTTACTTTCAGAGATTTGAATAAAATTAGGTTGTGACATAATCTGAGGAAATGTTGAAAATCTCATTCTCTTCCCCAGTATTTATTTGAATAGCTAGTGACTCTAAATTTCCTGTTTCTGCTAAGCTCCAGATCTCATTCCAGCCTCATTTCCTGAAGTTCTTCTCTCTGTCCTGAAGGACAAAAATATGCAGTAGATGCTTTTCCTTGATTTCACCAAGCCATTGTTCTGGCATTCAAGTTGGATTTCCACCATTTTCTAATTTAATTATTTTCCTAGATTTCATGCTTTCAGTGTACTATGTAGTTTATATATTTTCTGAAACATGATAATACTTTCATGACAGATAAAATGCAAAAAAAGGAAACAACAATTTAGATTAATGCAAGTTGTTTCCTAAAATTCAAGCACACCAGTGCTGGAGTCCATGGTTTCCCATCCACTATTATTATGGTGTTATGATACATTGCTTCTAAAATCATATCCAAAATTTCTTTCAATTTTATTTATGAAATGTAGAACAAGTCTACTTAATCTGTTATTATTATCAGTCAATATTATATAACATAAATAAGATCAAGGTTTATTAAAATTAGAGTGACAAACACCATTAAAAGAGTTATTTCTTATCAGTTATGTAAACAAGAACAGTAACAAACCATTTGGTAAATATTTTTTCCTTTTTCAGCACCCATTTGCTTCATGTGTTTTCTTTGTGGTGTTAAATTGAAGCATGAAACAGTCATTTGATAATGTATCATGGTTAAATTATGATTCAGGAAAGCTCTTACTCACACAGTGGATTTTTATGAGTGTCTTAATTGTGTAGCTAATGCAAGCTATAGATTTATGCTGATTAAACCCAGATGGCTCACTCTCTTGATCCTTAAAAGTTTAAATTGTCAGTTACTGATTCTCCTTCTCCTACTGTGTATTCTTAGTAACAATATCTCTTCCTTATTTTGAAAAGATATTCCACTCTTTGTATTACATTTGGTCTAAATTTTCTGCATGTTAATTTTTAGTTAATGATTTTTAAGCCCATAGAAAAAGAACAGAAAGTGTATTTTAAATATTCAAAATCTCTCTGAATATTCAAAGCTCTCATAGTCACAAAAGCAAAACCATCTTCCCTTTGGGGTTCAAACTAATCGTATAATTTAGATAATAAGAAAATCAACTTGCTGAACAACCCAGCTTTATCTGTGCTTATGTCAGCAACACTTAATAAAGCTTGAAAATAAAGTCTCACTGCTTTAGCCAACTTTAATTTTGAGAGGTGTATATGTTAAAATGGATACCTACTCCTTGGTCATGCAACAAAGCAAATAAAAAGCAAAAAAGAAAAAGAAAAAGAAAAAGGAAATCAATCTGGGATGGGTTTTATAACTGTAGCTAAGTGATTGCTGACTAAAGCAGCAGTGATATGGCTAACTCCAAGGAAGACATAATTATTAGAACAGTCACCATTGCTGTTTCTCAAAGACTAGTCACTAGTATCTTAATGTCCATTAATACGTGAAAGAAATAAAGCACGGGGTTCTCTTGACAGTTTGGATTATATGCAAAATGGAAAAAAACTGAATAAATACTGGTGGATAAGGAACTATGTCAAAACAAAATGCAGCCACCATTTTCAGCTCAGGCAAATGCAGAGCCATGACTTTGATGATGTTCTGTATGAAGAGCTGTATCCACACATAGTCTGATTTTCTTTCATCTGGCCTTACTTTAATGAGTCAATCTCATGTCCTAAAATGCTTTCCTTGAATCAGAATGGCTAAGTCACCTAATCATTCTGACTTTCGCCTTGGGACCATTGGAAGAAGTTTGGATTTTCTTTTAAGAGGAATGGTAGGTGATGAGTGAGATTTCAGCTGGTGAGCAGCATAAAAATAGCGATCATTGTTCTGTCCTTCGAACTTTGAAAAAAAAATTAAAGTCAGAGACTATGTTCTACAATGAGAAACTCAAAGGCTGACTAAAAACACCTTATAACACTAATACATTCTAATTATGATTTATTTAGAAATTAGAGAAAAATATGAAAAACATTGAAATCACATTTAAATCCATCAGTTAAGAAAAGATGTGTCAACATTGTGATGAATTTTCTTTCTTTTTTCTTTTTGTGTGTAATCAGGTAAAAGATCACAATTTGTATTGCGTGCTGTATTTTTCACTTAACAACGTATTTGGCTATATTCAAGTATTATGACTAATGGTTGAAAAATGTAATTTTTGATGCCTCTTTTAATACTCTTTCATTAATTCTATGATTGTGGAGCATTTGAGAAGCTTCTGGTTTTCACATTTAAAAATCTATATATGAATAGTTTTTAGTAATTATAGTATCATGATTAAGAGTAACGGTTTGGAGGAGACTGGGTTCAAATTCCAGGTTCATGACATATGAGCTATGTGACTTTAGGCAAATTATCAAGCTACCTGTATCTACAGTTTCTTTATTTGGAAAATGGTGGTTATATAATAACATTTCATAAGATCGTTAATGCATTTAAACAAGATAATATGTATAAAGAGTTTGGCACCCTGTTTGACACAATGTTGTTGAAATCATTGACATTATTATTATTAGTCTTTAGATACTATCATTTACAATATAACTCTTGTGAGTCACAATGCAAGTCAATAAAAAGAAGACTATGAAAGATCTCAAAACCAAGTGAGTTATCATCTATCTGCTCAACACATTTCATTCACCAAGAGAGTCCTTTTAGTTAGAGTAACTCTGTAATTAGCATTTGCCAAATAGACATTGAGAAATTTTATCCTAAGTAAAAAAGTTCATAGCATTTTTTGCCTGTACCTTTGTGTCTGCCATCCAGGCTGGTGCCAATTTTAATTTTTACCACTCTACTGGTACTGTTATATAAGTTCTGAGACAGTAATCTCTTAGCCGGTACACTTCAGTCACTTTCTAACCCCAAATCTCTCTTAACAACTATGGACAGATTAACAACCCAAATGTCTAGTTCTAATCACATCATAGACCTTGGGTTGTCTCCTTCATCAGCATGCCTAATTCATGCACCCAAGAACTTCTTTCATCCAGTTATGGAATTCTCCAACCCTCTTGACACCGTTGAGGATATTTTCTATGACCCTAGAAACATGGGCTACAAATCCTGTAATTTTTTGTGGGTTTTTTTTGCCCATGTTGGTCTTTACATCCAAAATACTCCTTATTTTATCTTCACAAGTGTACATCCTGTCTTTCCATTTAAAACTTGTCATGTTTTTAATAAAAACATCTCTATCTTCCGTAGGAGGAAGACATTTTCCTTGTTTTAACTTCTATAGCTGCTATTCTCTAATGTAACTCATTATGTTCTGCTCTGTATTCTCATACTGGGTTTGTGTAAGGCATTTTTATACTAATTCTAACTCTCATTAGAGTTATTTATGTACACTTTTCATCTCCATTACCAAATAGTAAGCTTCTAAGCAATATTTCTGATCCATATGATTTTTGTAGTCATCATAGCACCAGAATGTTTTCCAGATGGTAATTGCTCATGTATTTGTTAAATATCTAACGTTCTAGCCCTTTACGAAGGTCACTGCTACTTCTGTGGAAGACCCTACAAGTCACCCTCTTATCTAATCTATATATAGTTAACAAAGGTGCCAAGGGTCCTTATCTGGAATTCATAAACTATCCCCCAAGGAGCAATACTCTCTTAGTTTGTCTTAAGTGGCAAAGATCTTTTTAAAATAACAAAATTAAACTGATAGAGGAACTAAAGAGTATTTTTTTAAGTAGTAGATTTTTATGAAAGGACCACAATCTCAGCAGAGCAGAGGTCAGAGCCTCCTTTATCTACCAAGAAAACCAGAAATATAGCTAAGCCTTCAGTGCAATTATTGGACTTAAAGAGCATGAGGATGTCATTTTTAGTGTAATTAAGAGGCTATACCAGGAATGCTGGCTATCATAATTTGTCAATTAACACAAGGCTCTAATTATTACTCATAATCTCTGTTTACATAAATTAAATCCTCAAGGTTTGGATATTCCATGAATTACTGAAGGTGATTCTATTTTTAGTGATTTCCAATTTCCTGGGTTTAAATACATGATACTTGGTTGTTCTAAAATAAGTATATAAAGAAAATATTTTGAGGGAATAATCGTCACCAGACAAGCAAGTAGCAGTTTGAAATCTTGCCATTTCACACCTGAGTAAAAGAATCTGGGAAGGAAATGATGTCACTCAGACCCCAACAACTCACTACTGAGCCACATGAGCCTGTGGAGAGGAAGAAATTTCCTCTACCCGTCAAGGTTCTTCTAGCTGGTTTAAGAATCAAATTGACGATAGTCGGATTAAAAGGAGAAAAAAGCAAATTTTAATTACATACATTCGGGGAATCCATCGACATAGATTCCAAAGACAGTCAGGGTGAATGGGGTATATATGTCATCCTGAACCAAGGAGAAGGGGATCTGTGTCTGGGACTTCAAAGGAAAAAGGAAGGAGTATGAAAAAAAGTGAATGTTTCATAAACAAAATAATTGGTGAGCCACATAGAAATAATGAGACAGAGAGAAATTTTAACAAACTTTGCCACATTCTTTCCTATCACCCCTAGTTCCCATTATAATATAGCTGTCCAGGGTGATGGCTCTCTTCCTGGAGCAGTTCCTCCATCTAAATTCTTTTTATGCAGTTAATGGGTTGGTGGGGGATAGGGAGGTCAAAGTATCTTCCTAAATCTTTTGGGCCTCGATGGTTTTCAGCTAAAATAATCTTCATGCCAAATGGCACATCTTGGGGCAGCCTGCCCTTGGTCCCTACAAGCCATATTGTGAGTCACAGGCATCCTCATGTGCCCTCTGACCCTTTTGCTCCTATGTCTTTAGAGGCTCAGAACTCAGGAAAGCCAAAAATCCCTCCCTCATTCTTGAAGCAGAGGAAGACAAGAGTGCCTAGAATTTGTGAAGTAGCTTCCAAAATTAATATTTTTATACTTCTTGCTTTCAATCAAAATAACTAAAACCCTCCTAAATAAAACCTTTCCCTTGGAAAATGAAAAGTTCTTTATCATTAGTGAAAATAATAATAGTAATACATTTTTTCAAAATTCTTTCTTTTTTTTCTCTTACACCATACATCTACTCTTTGTTCTTGGGGTTTCTTATTTCGTATGCAATTGCAAAATTCAAAGATCCATATTCTTCAAAGTTGATATGAAGAGGTCAAGTTACAGTGTAGGGTGTGGATGATGGTATATTTGGTTTTGGCTGTCTTTTCTGGAAGACAGAATGTCTTTAGGCTTTTAAAAAATCCTATTTATCTGAAGTCCCTCTCCACCTTCATTATGCTCTTCCCTACTCTGTTTATTGCAATCGACTTCTAATGATGACTTTGTAATGTTTCTTTCCTCCATATTCTAAAATGTAAGGCAATGTTTTTCTGGTTTTGTCCATTACTGAGATTGCACTAATGTGAATTATGTGCTGGGCTTACTTCCACATTTCCTTCATTCCTGCAATTTCATTGAGCAACTGATAGAAAAAAACAATATTATTAGAATGTTCCTAACATAACTTCCTTAGGATGAGCCATTCCCAAAGAGGGCCCGCTTGCTTAGACTGCATTTCCTTCCTCCCTCCAGGGCAGAGACTTTCATGCTGGAGGTTCAGTTTGCACGGAATGCCTTGAAGTACCTGAATTTGCAGGGGAGGCCTGGAAATCTTGCAAAACTGTCTTTCCTTTTAACTTCCTGATGCCTCCTGTTTTCTGTCAGTTTTCAAGCAGGCATCCCTTAGAGAGAAAAAGAAATTGCATTTGTAAATTTAGGGAACATTCTCTCTGTTCAACTTTCCTCAGACAGGATAAGAGGTACCTTGACCTGTTTACCCCACAGGGGGCTTAAAAGTTCCTGCTTACTGGACAGATTGTGCTTTATAAGATAGTATGATTCTTCCTTATTCTTTCTTCTTTTTCTAGAAAATACCATTTTTTCAAATCTTCGGTAAATTAACAAGGAGGCCATTGGAGAGAGGTGGAGCTGATGTCTCAGTGGAGTGTTTTACTATTCTAACCAAAATCTGAACCTTTAAATACCTCAAGGTTACAAAATCAAAATCTAAGGACAACCAATTGCAAACAGCCAATAGGCTTTAAGCTATAACCAATCAATAATTTCCTTTGCTTCTGCCTTTTCTTTATAAAAGTCTTTCCCCAGTGCCTGTAGGTAGAGTGTTTCTGTAACTCTGGGGGGAAAATATGTTCCCAGCACTGGGCAAATTATCTTTGAAGCCAGAGTCAGTCAAAGGGAGAAATAAAGTGAGAGAAACTCATTTATTGCCTATAAGCATCCATTTCTGCTCACCTGTCTCTTGTGACCCGGCTGCTAAGGCCCCACCAAACCTCTTGGGTCCAGACATGCCCTGCTCCCCCTTGTAATCACCTATTGATATCAAGACAGATTACTTCTCTCCACCCCTTGGAAACATCTATTGATATGCAGGTGCACTAAGGCCAGGCAAGTGGTTCTGGAAATACTGCAATTTTGCTCAGTTTCTAATCACTTCTGGTTTAGAGCTACCTTATTCAAACGTTTTTTTTTCTCAAATAAACTCTTCAAATTATTAATATGCCTTAGTTTATGTTTTAACATAGCTTATATTCTCTACTTTCCCTGATTTCTCATAGAGAGCTTTGACATTTTTAATATCGCTTCACCTCACCATATCTCTTTATCTCACTCACTTTCTTACAGAAACCAGACTAATTCCTCTTTAGATAAATGCATATTAGAAGACATGAGCCTTCAGGGAATCTCCCTCCGGAGTCTCACACATGAGGCATGAGTTGTTATTTCATAAGTGACATTATTTGTCTACTGTTGTTATGATAGGAATTATTTGTGCTAGCTAGTAGTTTCTTGGTAATGAAATATAAATTTCATTGTTAACTATAATATATGATGTCTTTCTGTTACAGGTTGGGCTTGTTTTCCTCAGTCCTTGTCCCTGCTAAAACAAAGAAACGAAAGGCAGAGACACAATGGCAAAGCAGAATGAAAGTTTTACTAGAATACACTCCAAGGGAGCAGCAAGCCAGAGTCAAGGTAGACGAAGGCACTGAATTTTTAGGGGTGGGTCTATTTATCCTGACCTAGCCAGGAAGGCACGTCTGTGGTTGACAGGGTGAAATTGTTTGATTGACAGCTCTAGTTATATATCCATTCCTCTTGGTGTGCATGTCTTTTCCCAAACTGCACACAGAAAGGCCTGTGGGGGTGGGGGTGGGGGAGACCGCAAATTTATTTTAATGAAATTATGATGAGGCGTGATTTGGACAGTTCTTAGCTTTGTTCGTTTTTGCTGGCATTGGGACCTGGTTGGGCTGGTTTGGCCTGGTCCCAATAGGCAAGAAGTTCTCTCCCTGAAAAGCCTTTGTTTCTGCAGTGGGACCCCCTACCTGGGCAATCTGGCAGTTTTTTCCTTGAACCTTATCTGGGTGGCTTCTTCTCTGAACCTTATCTTCCCTTTTCCAGGCTGCTCTCTTTCTACCTAATATTCCTAACATTTCCATCAAAAAGGAAGTTAAAATTGGGTAACATTAAGTTCTTTTCTCATTCTTTTCGTTTTATTTCTCTGTGTCCTTTTCCTGGGGGGTACGCTCTTCCTTTTGTCTCCTGTCCCCTCCATTCTTTTTCCTAATGAGTTCATTGGGTACTTATTTATCAAGTACTTTCTATGCCATTTAGTTTTTCTCTCATTCCTTCCACAAGTAATAATTAATATATCATATGGGACAAATATTGTGATAGGCTGAGAATACAGTGATAAACAAAACAGACACAGAACTTGCGATCTAATGTTGGAGAAAATTATTAAACAGGCAAAAACATATACCGTTAAGGGGAGGATAAGTGCTATGAGATCAAAGGGGCCGTTACTAGGAAGTCATGAATACAAGGTGCCCAGTGGTAGTTTGAGCAAAGAACATCTCTAGGAGAAGACAAAGTTTGAATAAAGTTCTAAAGAATGAGAAAGGGTCAGCTGAGTAAAGCAAGGGAGTACATATGGTCCAGGCCACTTGGGCCTCTCACCAAGCAAAAGGACTGTGAAAATGAGAAAGAGAATCTCCTGGCTTCAGGTTGTGCAAAACTCTCACTTCTATGCAGAGCACTCAAAGATCTCCATTTCCAAACTTTCCCCTTGGCATGTGCTATGCATCAGAGAACTCTAAATGGAAGTTTTCAAGGTCTATCAAATCAAAGCTATCATCTTCCCCCCAAAGCTGTTCCCTTAAAACTTGCAGGTGTACATGGGAATGGATTGGTCTGGTGTGTCTCTGAAACTCTATATTAAAATATTTTCTAAGATATGTAAAAAAAAAGCAAAAATTCATAGATGTATATAGTAAAAGCCAGCAAAGAACATGTTTGGTATGGATAAACCTTCTATCAGTGCTGTGAATGTTAATAGACAGAAACACAGAACTCTGCGGATGTCATATGTTCCAGTCTAATGCAGAACAGGATGTACTCTAAAAAAAATTAGCGAAATGCTTGGTTTTTATCTCCCCATTGTGTGTAATTGTGGAATAGAGAGAGAATATTTGACCAGAAAATGGGTTGCTGTTGGAAGGTGGGGGAGTTTCCTTATACCTAAGCACTCAGGAAGTTAACAAACTGCATTTGACTCTAATTCAGCCAGGGAACCTAACAGTGAGAAGAAAATACCCTCCCAAATGCAAGCAGCTCCAAGACAATCAAGTATTAGTTGCGCATTAGTAGTTTAATCAAGAGCTTTGGGTTTATATTTCTTCTCTAGCTGCACTTGCTTTTTGCTGTTTCTCAAAGAGGCCAACCTGTTGCACCTCATTGTTTTTGCACTGGCCAAGCACATCTGCCTGGAATTCTCTGTACCTACTTGTTTGGTCTGTCTCCCTTCTTCATCCAGGTCTCTGCCCAATTGCATTACCCCTCCACTCTATTCCCTATAACTCTCCAACCCCTTACCCTGGTTTATTTTTCCCCATACTAACATTATTTTATATATTTATATATTGTATGTTTACTGTCTGTCTATCATATGAGCAATTTCTGTTTCTGTCTTGTACTTCCCTTGTCCCAATCATGTAGTACAGTGTCTGCAAATCAGTAAGTGCTCAGTATATATTTTCTTGATAATGGAATGATTATCTGATAGGGAAAAAATATCTAGTCATTGATTAGACAATGAAGAGTACCAAGGACCTAACTAGTCTCTCTGTGAATAAAGACCATAAACATATATCACAGGTAGGCACAACTATTCTATTTGTTTTTAAGGACATCTATGAAGAGCTTTCAATGTCTTAAAATTCAGAAATATATAATGCCCCAGAAATAATAATTTTATTTTTAAAAAAGTCAAACTTTTAGAAAACATTGCCTAAGTATCTCAAAATATTTGCCAGAAGATATGTTTTTTAGTAAATCAAGAATAAGACATCATATAGAGATATGATGAAATAATTTTAGAGATGCAAAAGAATCAGATCAATATGTGAAGATAATGTAAGGATATACAAAATACAGTAGTGAAATTGAAATTTGCAGGCAATGAAGAAAAGAAATGGCTTTGTTGAGAATTGAAACAGCTGTGAAGACACTCCAGAATGCAGAAACAAAAGGAAAACAAAGAAAATGATTGCAGAGGAGAGATATAGAACAGAGAAATAACTGTTTGAGAAGAAAACTAGAGATGGGGAGGAAGAAATTTCCTTTACCCATTGAGGTTCTTCAAGCTGGCCTTAAGAGTTAAATTGACGTGACACAGATTAGCAGGAGGAAAAAACAAAGTTCAATTACATATATAAGTGGAAGGCAAAGATAAGGGTTCCAAAGACATTTGGAGAAAATGGAGTATATACTCATCCAGAACGAAGGAGAAGCTGGTAGGGGTCTGATACTTCAAAGGAAAAAGGAAACAATTCGAAGAAATATGAAAAGAATAAACATTTGATAAACAAAATACTTGATGATCCACACAATGAAGAGACACAAAGAGGAATTTTTGCAGACTTAGCCACATCCCTCCCCATCTACCATACTTAGTTTACATTATATTATAGCTCTCTATGTTGATAGCTCTCCTTGGGAAGAATTCCTCTGTGTACATCCCATTTATGCAACTGTGGGGTGAGATCAGGGTCGGGGGGAAGGTCAATGTATCTTCTTAGTCTTTTGGGCCTTGATAGTTTTCAGTTCAAAATAATCTGCATGCCAAAGTGGCACGTCTTGGGCTGGCCTGCCCTTGGTCCCTACACTAAAAATAATAGAAGTTGGCATTTACAGAGTGTCAGACAGTGTTCCAGGTGTTTTGCCTATTATTAACCTTGTAGCACATGCAATAACCCTAGGAGGTAGATACTATCATAATTCCCATTTTACGATGAGAATGCTGAGGCATGGAGACATGTGCTTTGTCCAAGATGGCAGAGCTGGAATGCAAATTGGGCCTTCTGTGTCAAAGTACCCAAAATGTGTCTTTCCATGTTAGAATTTTAATAAATATGGTTTACTTTTTGTCTATCATGTGATGGCTTTTTATGGCTACTTAAAAGCATATCTCTATATTCTTATCATTCTTTGTCTACTTCAACTGGCAAGTGGATGTAAAAAAATACATCTCATAACACTGTGTTTCTGCCCAAGTCTCCTTATAGACTGTATATCATTTTCTATGTTTTTGTCTATCCTTTAATTTTAATCTTTTCTAAATCATATTGTTTCCAGTTTTTCTGCTTTAACATAGTATATACATTTTCTTAAATATTTGCTATGAAAGGTATGTTTCATATCTGCCATTCAGTTGTAAGACACATTTCCTCATTTCTTTTGTGGCTTTCTAGCAGGAGAGCTGAACAAGTACAACTTCAATTATTTTATAAGAATTACTCAGCTATTCTTTTGACAGGAATTTTATTTCTATTTCCGCTGGATCTGAATTATTTAAAAGCAAAGAGTTACTTTCAACCAATAATACAGCTGTTAGCCAGTAATATGGGAAGATATTATTTAACAAGGGAGTGAATGGGCATATTATTTGGTTTGTTTAATGTATCAGAAAGAAATACAGAATAATTAAGAAATTAGCTATGCTGTAAAGGAAGAGAAATCACTCTGTTTGAATGCAATGGGCATAGAATCCTCTCTCCTAATGTTCCTTATAATCCCAAGGTAAACACATCCCCACAGAGATGATCTTTTTTTGTGTCTTCTCATTCTAGAAAGTCTGCTTCCAGAATGATATCTAGATAATCATTCAAATGTTAAACAGGATTTTTGCACACATGCAGGTAGCTCTCACAGATTAATCTGTTCTTTTAGATATTTATCTGCTAATTGGAATGCTACTAGAATCCAGAGAATTTTATTATTAAGTCTGAAGGAAAATATCATAATGGTTACTCAAGCATTAATGATGAAAAGAAACAGACAGAGCAAGATGATTTATTTCTCTCTGTTTTTTGTGAAATTCCTACAAAATTGCAATATTAGAAAAGTCTTTTAAATTAATTCATCTATTCATATGAGTTTGAAACTCATTTTAAGGATTATTGAATATAAGTCAATATTCTGTCTCTGCATACATTTTACAATATCCAAGTATCAGAAAACAAAATGGGTCTTATCCAAGTTTTGAAATGTAGTTTCTCCTGTTTCTGTGACTGTTGGTGATTATGTGAACATTGTGAAAAGCTGTCTGAATAATCAGAGTGAGTCACTCTACTTCCCAAATAATTTTTAAAAGACATCACAGGTAATTCCCTACACACGCAGAGAGACAGCTCCTGCCTAGCTACCTGGTAGCAGATGTTTCAAACCATACAAGCTTAAATGACATCATGAACAGGGCTTGTATCTATCCTCTACGTTACTGTATCCCCCACCTTTTAGGACAGTGTGGGGCACATAATATAAGCTAAATAAGTATTGAGAAATAAATGGATACAATTTAGATGGTTCTTCAGTTTCCAATAATTGATTCAACAACAATAATGTGCATGTGTGTGTGTTTCTTTTGTTTTGATTTGTTTTACATTTTATCAAAGGATTTTACTATAATAACTATTCAGTCCTATATTTGCACAACAAGTCAATACTACCTGAAGAAACAAAGATCGAGAAATAAATGTAATGCTTTTGATGGCCTTAAAAACAATTTACAAAAATGTGAAAGACATTTAATATAGAATACCCAAGACATCAGAAGAGTTTCTCTTTATTAAATCTGAAACCAGCCCTCTGAATTGGTTGAGAAAATTATCCTGGCTTCATAGGAGAGGAAACCCATGCTCAAGTGGATTAATCCTTGACCTTAGTTGCATCACTAGTGCTTGGAAAATGAAGGATTGGAAGCCAGGTCGCCTGACCCCAACCCCAGTAGAAGTTGACATGTGCAGAAATGCAGCTCTGCTTCCTTAATCAAATCAAAGCAGGGGCTGTTTTTGATTGCGAGAAGTAAATTGAGAAAGTTATCTTCCTGGAGACGTATATAATAAACATGAATAATCCCAGTTTTCCTGATTCTAAACAACATTAGTCACTTGAACAACAACAAAACAAAACCATTGTTTTGGTCATAGATTTTTAAAGGAAAAAAGAAATACTGCGGTCTGAAATGTGTTCATCAGTTTTAAGATACATCCCTTTTTCAGAGATATTAAAGTATGAGAAAAATGTATGAAGGTATAATTTCTAAAATTAAAAAATACACCTTCTGCTAGGAATTTCTGCTGCCTTGGCAGGTCAAAATCTTCTGGGTCCTTTGAGTCACAATTTAAATGTAAAATAATGCCTCTGAGAAATTGTACATAACCATAGCAATCTTACAGGTCCTCTGAAGGAAACTGTGCCCTGTTTTCTTTTGTCATGTCACCCCTATTATTATTTAATCTGCATTACCTCTTCAAATTCAGTGTCATATTATGTTCAATCAGAAAACCTCAGTTTCCTCATCTATAAAGATTAAAGAAAATAATACTCACTGGACAGAGTTGCTGTGAAGAGGAAAAAGTGATACTCTTGTAAAGTATTTGCCCACTGCTTGGTGCATATAAGTCATCAATAAATATAAGGTAGTGTTAGCAATTATTTACTTGCATAGCAATGTTCTGATGGAGCTACTCTCCTGAACTTGAAAATCAAAGACACTTGGGTCCAGATGGTCGGGAAACTTGTTGAAAGCCACACTGGCACAAAGAGGCAGAGCCAGAGCTCAAGGGCAGCTGCATTCAAGTTGACAAGCAAACACTCTGCAAGTGTGAAGAGGAGGCAGGAATAAGCTTCATGGGCTGTGACACACAGACATATAAAGACAGGTGAGGGGCAACCTCAGGACACTCTAGGGGGAGGTGGGGACTGAACTAAGTCTCAGCCCTTTGTCACCAAATTGCTTACCCAATCCCCAACTTGTGTCTTTCACCATAAAGCATCTTGAAGGAACAACAATAATCAGTATGAATAGTTAACATTTACTGAGCATTTACTATGTACCAGGAGCTATTCTAAGCACCTTCCCTGAGCTTACCCATTGACTCTTCTGTCCCCTCTGTAAATATGGAAACAGGCCAACTAAAGGGTGGCAAATTTGAGAGTTTCTAAACAGAGAACTCTTAAAGCCTCATTTTTAAAAATTGCCTTTGCATCTCCTTTGATTAAAACAAGCCACTCTTCCCATTGCTCTTGTCTGCTTATAGAAGGTCTTCCTGGAAACTTATCACTCAAAGTTCTTGTTTGAGCCCATGATCCCATGTGGTGCCTGACCAAGAAAACAGCTTCTTCAGAAAAGTGAAGAAAGAAAGGAGAGAACAGTATGTTCTGGCACATTTGATTTCTCCTATACCTTGATAAATAATTTATTTCCCTTTATATCCATTTCCTGAGTCCCTTAGTTGTATGTAAGCTTTTCTGGCGACAGGATCTGTTTTAAACTGCTTTACCCCAAGTGCCTAGAATAGTGAGTAGTTAACAGTATGCATCTATGAAATAGTAGCTGAGTGAATGAACTAGCATCAGACTTCCAGCGACCCAGGCTTTGCAGTTACCAGTTGCCACTCGCTCACTGCATGGTCTGCATGATGGATCTGGTACCTCACAGCCTTGTTAACTGAGGATGATAAGGCTGCTGCTCAGGGCAATGAATGCAGTGATTAAAGGCAGAGAGTGCCAAGTGCCTAGCTCAGTCCCTGGCAGGGTTCCTGACTTTTCAGTTGCTGCTCACCCTTCACTTGCCTGCCTTTGACCCTTAGTATACATCACAGAAGCAGGGAATTAGCATGAAATTCACAGCCAACTCTGTGGAAATGGATCACCTTGTCACTTACAGTGTGTCTCCTCTGGAGAGTTTACACCCATAACGGTTTGGAGAAATTCCTGGCTCACCTTTGTTCAGCATTATCTCAGTCACTAATTTTCACACCTAATATTTTTTTCCCCAAACTGTCCAAGAAACTAAACACTGACTGGAGAGAGCTTTCTGTTCTCATCCAGAGGAAATTAAACCAGTCACAATCAAATCTTTCCCCATCAATAACCAATTTAAACCATTATCCCAATTATGTATCGTTCTGAAGGCAATCTTAATCAATGTAGACTTGATAGGCTTCCTGAAAGGCTGCCTAATTAAACTCTCAATGGAATAAAATGCTTCTGCCTAGTCAACCAAGGTGACAGAGAACCAAGAAACAGCGGAGAATATTAGCAAGTTAATCTTCGGAGGCCATCCAATAGAATTCAGAGGCAATGGTGCTAACATCCCCCTCCCAGAGATATTGTGAGGGCACAAAGATAATTCACAAGAAGGATTTTTGAGAAGTACTCTGACACCTGACCGTTATTTCTTCACTTTCTCTCTGTCTCAAGAGTTCTTTCTGTCAGCCCAGAATCTTGTTCTCTCTTGCATTCTTAGGACTGTAATGTGCAGAGGGTCAGGTATTCATTCCACAAAGGTGCCTTTTGAAGAGGTCATTGGAGGCTAAAACCCAGCCCAGGCACTTCCGGGCCATGCTGGTTGCCTATGGAATTCTGTCCATCCAGAGAGCGAAGCCCTTTCCTAGTCTGCATAAAACATTTTCTAACTTTATCTTACCCCTCCTGTGTTACCTTCCTAGGGCTGCCATGACAAATTGCCACACAAGTGGTTACAACAACACAATTGTGTTTCCCCATAGTTCTAGAGACTAGAAGTCTGAAATCAAGGCGGTAGCAGGGCACACACCCTCTGGAGGCTCTGGGAGAGGCCCATGTCTTGCTTCTTCCAGCTTCTGGCAGGTCCTGGAATTCCCTGGTTTGTGGCTGCATCTCTCTTTCCTCTACCTTGATGTCACTCTCTCTTCTGCATGTCCATGTCATCTCCTTTGGTCTCTTTCTTATAAGGACACTTGTTATGGCACTTAGGGGTCCATCTGCCTAATTGAGGGTAATCTCTTCATCTTAAAATCCTAATTATATCTGCAAAGGCCCTTTTTCTAAATAAGGTAAAATCTACAAGTTCCAAGGATTGGGACTTGATCTCTTTAGAAGGTCATTATTTAGCCTTCTGTATCTCCCAAACTGCTTCCAGGTAATGGGGTTGTGGGAGGTGGGGACAGGGGCACGACAAGATTGAATGAGTTTTTCACGACAATTTTTCAGACAGGTGAGGGTTTGAGCACACCCAGATCTTAGTGTCATTTGGAAAGAGGGATTTAAACTCTAGCGTGCTATTGTAAAACTTGAGGAAAAGTTTTATGAATAAAGCAAGACTATCTGATAGAATTTCCTAAGATGACGGCAGAGGGGCAAATGCTCCCAAATTTGGGAGTCCAGACCCTCTGTGCCAATCTTTTTACACCAGACTTCTTTGACTTGCAATCCTAAGACCCACACTGAGTTGCTTGCTCACTCTTTCTTATGTGTCACAACAGTCCTGTTTGCTGAAATACAAGCTCTGCAGCCCGTTTCTGGGACTATTACAGCATTCACACCTTGTGGCCCTTACAAGACAGGTTCTTGGGTCTTTTGATTTCCTGTTAAGAAGCATGGAAAACTAATTCTGGATAGATGCACATGCAAAGAGACCATTAGAACTAGGGAAGCAGCTTTTCATTACAGAACCCTAAGCTCTTGAGAGAAGGTAGAAAATGTTGTGTAAGTGCCTCAGCTGGCAAAAAACATATATTCTTCTCAGTAAATGAATATAATTTTAATAGGAAAATTGGTAGAATATTGCATTTTGGGAGACTACTTGCTTCATCAGTTCCTTCTTAAAAGTACATTGCTCTGAAATTCAAAGTGAGATGTGTTTATTAACTGTAATTTGGAAAACATACAAAACAAACTATAAAGAAGACAAAAAAGCATTAAAAAATGTATTGACTTTTGTCTAGTCCAAAATCTCACTAACGTGGCTCAAATCATTGTTTTCTCTTACCTGGATTATTGCAACCATATTCTAGCTGGGCTGTCAGCCTCCAGTCATCCTGTCTGCTGCCAGTAAATGTTACACAGTGATTTTCTCCTGTCTATTCACTATTGTCTATGCACTATTCACACAATGTGTCATATAAGGAGTATTCTTTATTGAAAGCTCCCTAGTGTTGAATTTTCTAGAGGTGTCCAAATTTGAGTAAATTTTCCTTAATTTTGGATATTTAAGTTCCTTCCAATCTTTCACAATTATAAACAGTGTTGACTTTATTATGAGTCTTTGATATCGCAGCATCAATTATTTTATTAATTATCTTCTGAACATAGTTTTAAATTTTGTTTCTTCTTTTCACATATTTCTCTCTTCTTCTTCAGCTGCTTAGCATGGAGGGATTTTATAGTCTTTTCTTATTAATGCTATTAATGATGTTATGAGAATTAGTTGCTTCAGTTCTTCTAGAGTTAAGTCCTTAGAGTGTATTCCAATTTACAAAACATGAAAAAGGAGGCACCTTGCCCATTTTATCCCAATTTACTCTAAGAATGAATTCCAGATTGAAGTCAACTCATTTTGTCCTTAGAAATAGACCAAATAGTTTTATTCCCCTTTAAGCCATTGGTTTAGAGATAAATGTTGCATTGTATATATTTAGAACTGTAATGTAAAAATGTTATTCCTACTCATTAATCACTTGTTCCTGCCAGGGTTTGAAAGCTGTCTAAATTGCTTGAGGTGCTGTGAAAATTATGTCCATCTTGATGTCACAGAGATTAACCCATCAACTCTCAAAGAGTGAAGATCATGTCTCCTATTATTATTAACATTCTCACTAATTGTTACAATTATTTTGAATCTAGTCACAGCCCCATGACATCAGGTAGTGTTTAAGAGAATCACAGAAGTATAACTTCTTGCATGAATCAAAAGAAACTCTGATAGACCTAGGAAGAAATGGACTGTATTTTCATATATATACAAGGGTTATTATCATTTAATAACCCTGAGCCTCATAAATAGATTGGGATAGCACCTACATTAATAATCAGTTATGAGGATGAATTTAATGAAGTCTGTATGCAATTTTTAACAGTCTTATTACGGTTTAATTAATGTAAAAAGAACCACACATATTAAATGTGTACACTTTGATGAATTTAGACATATGCAAATAGCTGTGATACCATTACCACAATCTATGTACATATACACAGGCAACACCACCCAGAGTTTCCTTAGTGTCCCTTGGCTCTGTGTGTGTGTGTGTGTGTGTTCAGAACAATTAACATGAGATTTACCCTTTTAACAAACTTTAGAGTGTGCAATACTTTATTGTTAACTACAGACACTATTTTACATATCAGCTCTATAGAGCTTATTCATATAACGTAACAGAAACTTTATACCCATTAAATAACAACTCCCTATTTCCCTCACTTTCAGATTTTTAAAATTTAATACAGAGCCAATATACCCTGACCCACCATTAATGAAAACAAATGAGTATCAAAAATTCAACTCTATATTCTTTACATGTCTAGTTGTCTAAATAATTTGCAGTAGATTTATTTATACAGTGCCTTCTGTAGGAGACCACAACATCTGAATGTCCGAGCAAGATGTGGGGAGTTTAACCAGTCATCCATCATTAGGCTTCTGTAATTGTTTACATGAAATTTTTCACTTAACTGATACCAATAAGTGGAACTTATGGCTGAGGGTATCACACACACAAACACACACACACACACACACACAGCTCCAGCTTTCAGGGAAAGCAAGGCAGGCACTAGATTGAATTTCATCAAACAATTGGATGTTTTAAAGCCAGTTAGATAAATTCAATTATATGACTCACTTCAACCATTGGTGGCCATGATTACAAAGTGATTTACAAATAAGACATTTGTATTCCTCTAGCCCAATGTTATAAGGAAAAGAAAAAAGAGGAAAATCTTGGTTGAGGATTATGGGTGGAGTGGGAATGATTAGTTTAAATATCTCAATTATAAAATTCACTTTTGCAGAGTGAATCTTCATTGAGGAAATGTGACTGTGTATGGAGCTGTGCAAATTGAAGAGCTGAAAAATTGTTGGGGAATTTTATATTTTTAATTTTGCACAAATAGAAAAATGTATACATTTGTATTATGGTGGTTCAGATACCTCCTTAAAAGACCCTGTATTCTTTCCCAGACCTCACTCTTGTCCAGGCCTCCCTCTAGCCCAGACCTCACTCTAGCCCAGGCCTCCCTCTAGCCCAGACCTCACTCTAGTCCAGACCTCCCTCTAGCCCAGAAGTCACTCTAGCCCAGACCTCCCTCTAGCCCAGACCTCCCTCTAGCCCAGACCACCCTCTAGCCCAGACCTCCCTCTATAGTCCAGACCTCCCTCTAGCCCAGCCCTCCCTCTAGCCCAGCCCTCCCTCTCTAGTCCAGACCTCACTCTAGCACAGACCTCACTCTAGCACAGACCTCACTCTAGCCCAGACCTCCCTCTAGCGCAGACCTCCCTCTAGCGCAGACCTCACTCTAGCCCAGACCTCCCTCTAGCCCAGACCTCACTCTAGCCCAGACCTCACTCTAGCACAGACCTCACTCTAGCCCAGACCTCCCTCTAGCCGGGATTCCCTCTAGCCCAGACCTCCCTCTAGCCCAGACCTCACTCTAGCCCAGACCTCCCTCTAGCCCAGACCCCACTCTAGCCCAGACCTCCCTCTAGCCCAGTCCTCCCTCTAGCCCAGACCTCCCTCTAGCCCAGACCTCCCTCTAGCACAGACCTCCCTCTAGCACAGACCTCCCTCTAGACCAGACCTCACTCTAGCACAGACCTCACTCTCTAGCCCAGACCTCACTCTAGCCCAGACCTCTCTCTAGCCCAGCCCTCCCTATTTAGTCCAGACCTCACTCTAGCCCAGACCTCACTCTAGCCCAGACCTCACTCTACCCCAGACCTCCCTCTCTAGCACATACCTCCCTCTAGCCCAGACCTCACTCTAGCCCAGACCTCATTCTAGCCCAGACCTCCCTCTCTAGCCCAGACCTCCCTCTCTAGCCCAGAACTCCCTCTAGCCCAGACCTCCCTCTAGCACAGACCTCCCTCTAGCACAGACCTCACTCTAGCCCAGACCTCACTCTAGCCCAGACCTCACTCTAGTCCAGACCTCATTCTAGCCCAGACCTCCCTCTCTAGCCCAGACCTCCCTCTAGCCCAGACCTCCCTCTCTACCCCAGACCTCCCTCTCTAGCCCAGACCTCCCTCTAGCCCAGACCTCCCTCTAGCACAGACCTCCCTTTAGCCCAGACCTCCCTCTAGCCCAGACCTCCCTCTAGCCCAGACCTCACTGTAGCCTAGACCTCCCTCTAGCACAGACCTCCCTCTAGCACAGACCTCACTCTAGCCCAGAACTCCGTCTAGCACAGACCTCCCTCTAGCACAGACCTCACTCTAGCCCAGACCTCACTCTAGCCCAGACCTCCCTCTAGAACAGACCTCACTCTAGCCCAGACCTCACTCTAGCACAGACCTCACTCTAGCCCAGACCTCCCTCTCTAGTCCAGACCTCACTCTAGCACAGACTTCACTCTAGCACAGACCTCAGTCTCTAGTCCAGACCTCCCTCTAGCCCAGACCTCCCTCTAGCCCAGACCTCACTCTAGTCCAGACCTCCCTCTAGCCCAGACCTCCCTCTAGCCCAGACCTCACTCTAGCCCAGACCTCACTCTAGCCCAGACCTCACTCTAGCGCAGACCTCACTCTTGCACAGACCTCACTCTAGCCCAGACCTCACTCCAGCCCAGACCTCCCTCTAGCTCAGACCTCACTCTAGCCCAGACCTCCCTCTCTCCCAGACGTCCCTCTAGCCCAGACCTCACTCTAGCCCAGACCTCCCTCTAGCACAGACCTCACTCTAGTCCAGACATCCCTCTAGCCCAGACCTCCCTCTAGCACAGAGCTCCCTCTAGCCCAGACCTCCCTCTAGCACAGATCTCCCTCTAGCACAGACTTTCACTCTAGCCCAGACCTCACTCTAGCGCAGACCTCACTCTTGCACAGACCTCACTCTAGCCCAGACCGCACTCCAGCCCAGAGCTCCCTCTAGCCCAGACC